>JAOPUG010000168.1:9672425-9682472 GCA_027564375.1 Micropterix facetella
TATACATACATACAAGAAAATAATCATATGGGCCGAAGTTTGACAAACCCTTGGGGTTTCCTCCTGCCCCAGTTTAATCATTAAGTACGATAACATTTTCAAATTCATAGTTTTCTCCTCCCCATTAACGTCTCGTGGAATTCATAACACTTTGAAACCCCTTAACCGATAAACTACGTATGAAACAAAATTATTGCGGAAGGTTAGCTTCCGTTTCCAGTCAATCCATCAGCGATAGGAAGTAATTTAGGAGGGAGTAATGGTAGAGTGTAATCAATTTCATTTACTTAAGTAAATTGAGAATCGGTTTGAATGGCAACTATTTACATTTGAATTAATGATTCAAATTTGTTAAGCGATGCCTCGATATCAAGGAAACGAAAACCGACCAACTTCAGGTAACACTCTTAAAGATTTTGATTCTTGCCCATTATACAAAATAGAAAAATCAATTCGGATAATTTATTATATCGCACCCTTAAGAAACTTGTTGAGAAAAATATTACAGTTACTAATAAATTTGGCCTTTCAAAGTGGATAATAGAGCGATGGATTTTTTAGAAGGTATTATTATGCAAAGCATACATGAGAATTATTAGCTACATATGAAAGGTCAAAAATATTCTAGCGATTACGTCATAAATAATAAATTAGATTTATAACAGATAAAATTGAAGGATGCAACTGTTACAGGATCTTTAATATGCACGTTAGACAATTTATAGATGTCAATACCAAGGGAGAACCCGCCGCCCCGGGATGTTATTCCGAACTTTAACGTCTTATCACCCTGAGACGAATGCAAGGACTTGCAGACATTATATTCCACATAGTAGCTCCGCCACGAGCCCGTTAGAGACCAATGGCTTAACAGCAAGGCACTGAGAAAAGCTACTCAGGTGGCACGCTTCACTTCCTGACTATGTACCAGATTTGGACAGATATCTCCATCCTCCCGTCTGGTCACGGGTTCGGAATTGCTTACGAGGGTTCAACCTGTTGTTAGCGGCAATTCGTTACTCGAATTATCGCGGATTTGCCCGACAAAGTCACTCGGGATTGGGTGCTCAACGGATCGTTTCTAAGGCTAAACACCAACAGGTCAGCGTCTACCACCGGTGTCATAGAAAGCTACGCTTTCAGACTCCTCTGGTTATTCGCCAATTGAGCAACATGGTCAGTAAACTGGCAGTGGGCCAACCTCCCGGTTCCGCCCGAAGTTTTCTTTCAGATCTTCACGTCGGCTTATCCAGGTTAAATCCCTTTTCACGGAGGCTCCCGGATAGGAGCTGACCCGTGAGTTGAGCCGACCAAAGATGACATATACTGCCATCTGGTCCAAGCTGCACGGAACCATTAAGAACCATGTACCTTAGATAGTTCTTGCAAACACAATAGACATTTATAAAGAATATTAAAAAAATATTTAAAATTTGGCAGGGAGTAAACACAAGGGTTCGTCAAACTTCGGCCCATGTGACAGTTTCCGGCAATATAATTTTCCTCTTGTTAATTGTCGTTTTTTCTTGGAAAAATGGATTATTATAAAAATGCCATCTAATCAAAACTTCGTTTGTACGCTCGCTCAGCATCGTATTAGCTGAGCAAATAAAGACTAGTTAGTACGTGATAATTAGGCACTCATATCCGCAAAAGAGTCAAAATCGAACGAAGCCGATGCTACTTATGTATCATAAATCAAACTCTTGAACACTTATGAACTCCTAATGCAGCCAATGTCGCAAGTAAAAGAATTTTCGATCACCATCTAATAATCACTTACAAGAAAGGCTGAATGTCTAATCACTTAGTTAGGCATAGTTAAACGACATTCTAATGATGGCGGAATTTAAATAGTTTTTTTTATTTAGGTTCCAAATACAATGAAAGAGACCCATTACGGGCGCACATTTCATTTGCTATTTTGGCAGAGAGGCGGTAGCCTCAAACTTTACTGACTTGAAATAAAAAACTGTACAGGTGGTACAGGCCCAAATTGACTGAGCTCTGCGCATTTGCCATAACCATCGATAGGCGAATGTTTTATTTTAAATCGGACGTAGTTTACTCGAGTTATCGTGCATAGTAACCAAACCTCGCATGATTGTAAGACTTGTCCACCCTGGTAGTAGGCCGAATAAATATAATACCTTTAAAACATCGGCTGAATTTAACTGTATCGACTTCGTAAATCATACTAATACTAGTCTAATCCGCAATGAAACGTGTAAAATGCAAAATAAATAAATAAATAAAATATAAGTTTTCAATTCTAGTTGTAAATATCTTTCAATAGTGTTGCGGCGATTTCTTTTAATATTTTCGACCCGAAGCTAAAATTATTGCCTCAAACTACCCCCATTCTCCCGTCGGCGAAATTTTCGGATTCCTTTTGTGCCCGGAGCGGATTGTTCCGCGTCAACGCGCCGGACTGGTGCTAAAGGTTGGGCCTCTCAAGCCGAGCATGCAAAGCGTTTCAAGTGACTCGGTCAGGGCCACTGAATCGTGCGTTGCGTACCCTTTCTCCTCATTAAACATCGGGCAATGCGAAAGAGAGAGAGAGAAAAGGGAGAAGGAGGTGTAAATGGAAGGAGGAGGGGGACTGACAGCCGCGACACGGCGGACAAGGTCAGCGCGGCTCATTTCACATAGCTAACAGCGAGTTTGATCCACGATATACAAGAAACCCAAAATTATGATTATTACCAAAAAAGACATTTACCCATTCCATGATTTTTTAAATATTAATTGATTTTATGTTCGCAGGTTCTTAGACAGACGACTCTTCCAATCGTGCCGACACGTCACCAGACCTTTCAACGCCAACTATCGCACCGGCTTGATCTACCTATTCAGTTTAGCATATGCTCTCTGGAGAGGGCCGACTCCTCTATCGGCCTCATCAAGGTATACAATAATATAAGTTCTGTGAGATTTCGCAACAATTAATTATTAAAATATATATTTCCTATTGATATAAATAATAATAATAATAATAATAATAAACGCTTTATTCATTTAAGAAAAGGCGAGCTTATTGCCTACAGGCAATATTCTAGAGCTAACCTAAAAAGATATGCGAACATTGTTTATGGATAGTTACTAACTTAACCTATAAACTAAAGCAACTTAACCCTAAACTAAGGCCTATAAGGAAGCGTAAGTTTAAGAAGGAGGGGAATGGGAAGGTATGGGAATGGGTATTTATTTGGAAATTTTCAGATGCTCTCTGAGTCTTAGTATAAAACTTGTTAAACTCGGCGCAATTCTCGCATTTTTCGGCAAAGCATTGCAGAGACGGGCTGCGTGCACTGTGAAAGAGAATGTGTAGAAGTCACTGCTGTGACCAGGGATAAAGAGTAGCTGGTTATCTTCAGATCTCAGAGGTCGTCCATCAGCCGAAAGTGGATTAACTCTGCCCGCAAGATAATCGGGAGCGACGCCCTCCAAGATCCTGAAAAGCAGACATATAACTCTCATGTCTCTTTTCTGCATAAGACACAGACAATTATATAAAATCCATATAGATAGAAACGCACATATTTATAAACATGCGTTCTGTTTACGTACACCATCGAAAAAAAACCCATTTATGAATTAATGCAATCGCCTTTTTCGCGCTATGACAAAAAAAAACAATCGAAATTAGTACAGTGTTTCTCGAGTTATTAACACACGTTGGAATTTTTAAGTTCAATACTACGGGCGAACCCGCCATCCCGAGACGTTTCAACGAACTTTATCATTATATCGCCTCGGTATAAACGTAAAGAAATTTCGATGAAACAAATCCATATGTCCAACTACGCCACGGCCCGTTAAGAACCGACGCCTTAATAGCGAGGCACCGGGCAGTGAGCTGCCCGGCGGGACAGCCTCACTCCGTAACTACCGGATTAGGTCGGATTTCTCCGTCCACCCGTTTGGTCGCAGGCTCGAAGTCGCTTGCGCAACCTCTACCTGTTGTGAAAACGCAGTATTCCGTAACCCGGAAATAACGCGGACCCGTGGCGTCCTTTACTCGGCGATGATCATCCAAGATCGAGTGGCCATCGGGTCGTTTCTACGGGTAGACGAGGACAGGTCGACACCTACCTCCGCGACTTAAGAAGCATTACGCAACTACACTCCCCGACTATTCGTCAGTTGAGCAAGGCCTGTAAACCGACCAATACATAAACCGTACAGGGCCGCCCGATTTTTTTCCCTAGGTCCGTCCGCAAAGCGGGTTTCACTGGATTAGTCCCTCTTTGAAGAGTGAGCCGGGCCGACCGGTGTAACGAGATGGCCATATGGCCCATTAACACATAGACAGATTTAAAGACAGCTATTAACACACAGCCAGTATAAAAACAGACGCTACATGTTATAATAAGTAAGGAAAGATGAATTTAAATGTTCCCTGGTTTTAGTAAGATTTTCGCGAGCCACCTAAAATCATTTCGCGCATTGTTGAATATTCTAACAAATTGAAGCTCACGTTTTGAATTTCTGCGCTATATAAAATTATACAATCCACTTTATTGGATGTTTGGCGGCCGTTTTAATATTCCCTGGGTAGGAGTCTTCTCAGATAAATTAACAGCTTAAATTAACAAGCTTCCCCCATTTCTGCTGCAGGGGCTGGCAATTTTTGATCCGGCCCAAAGTCAGATTATAATTAATTAATACAAACATTTATTGGGGAAAGGTATATAGACGTGTAAAGGTCGTTATTAAAAGGGCACTAAGCAAATCTCTATACCATTTCAAATTCTAAATTAAAGAAAATGTGTAATTGAAAAAAAATAATTTCGAAAATCTGGAAATGTTGAAATTGCGTTATTCTCTCTATATATATCTAAATATTGCTCAGTATTATTTATCAGTATCAATTTATTCATTCAGAATATACAATAAAAGAGTCTCGTAATAATCACTTAAAGCTAGTTACCGTATACTAAAATTCGCCCGTTGTTGAACATTTATTTAAATCGTTAAAACATCATTAAAACAAAATTTTTAGTATAATGTATCTACCTGCAACAAGAGAAAGTAAAGTTTGTCGTTTTTGTAACTTATGCGGTATTAATTTAGAACAAAGTTTCCGAACGTTCAGGTTTAAGTGCAAAATATGTTGTACTTTGCTCATGCCAATGTTCAGTGTTGTACGGATTGGTTGACATGTATTTCTTTATCCGATTGGATTAGTTGTCGTACAGCATCAATGTTAGTTTCTGATACCGCTGTCGTCAGCCGGCTTTCGCGTGAATCGTCTTGGAGATGAATACATCTACGCTTGAATTCATTGTACACATTGTATGGAGTTTCATCCCTAAAGGCTAGGTAATTGAAGTCTTTGGTAATTTTCGTGAAAATCGTAAAAAAATATAAATTGACAATCTTCTCGGCTTAAATCCATCTTAGGTAAACACGCAATGTTCAAGATGGCGCCACAAAGAAATAACAAATGACACGTAAAAAATAAAATGTATTCTACAGCCAAAGATTTCCAGTTCCAGTGGCCAGTTCCAGTCATTTACAGTATGGCCCACGTATAATCTTATTTTTCCGACATTTTTAATACCAAAGATCCAATCCGCCTGTTGTAAACGCGTCTTAAGTCTTGTAAAATATACATACTTACTCGTACTTATAACTGTATAGAGGTGAAAACACTCGCGCCAGGACGACTGAGGTACTCCACCCCGGAACAAGAGGACCGACTAGTGACTCATCCACAGTCTGGGGTCGCCGGAGAAAAGGACACCACCATTCGTTAGAGTGGGACAAAAACCAAACGATACGGGAGGGCTGTCTGAGGCGGGGAAAGTCAACTGAGGAACGGATACCAATGGAATCAAAAGTGATGTATTTGTAGAGTTCCATACCAAAGGTACAAAATTAATTATATTGGTGAGATTTCGCTGTCCGTGTAAGTGGCGTCCACTATTGAATGCTCTTCATTGCCTCAGGTTTAATAATCGTAATAAAACCTTTTATTAAGCTAGAGCCAGCCCGACCCGAACACAATGCTGGCTCGAAGCGTATTACATTTACCTAAGAAAAAACTATGCTTTTTTCAAAAACAAGTTTATCCACGTTTTAGAACATCAAAAAACAGAAAAAACTGAAAAAATCGGTATGTATGCGTGTCTGAGATCTGAGATTGATACTGAGATCATCGATATCTCAAGAACGCCTTATCCGATATCGAAAATTCTCTCGCCAATCTATTTCAATCATCAATGGAAAGAGCTGATTAGATTTACGGATAACCTATGATAGAAATGAGAGCAGACATACAAAACGGACGACTAAATAAATCATTTTTTATTGAATCTGATTACCTACTGAAGAAATTTTTAAAATCGGACTTTGCATTCTTGAGAATTTTCGTTTATTATTGTATAATAAACGAAAATTCTTTCGCTCATCTGTTTTAGTCATCGATGTTAAGAGCTGATAAGCTTTAGGATTTCGTACCTGAAATAGATCGGAGTGCTGCCATGCAAACGGAAGACTGAGAAATCATATTTTCATCCATATGTTCTTATCGAAAGACTTTCTGAAATCGAATTGTGTATTCTTGTGTTATAAAATTTAAGGCTAATTGACTTAAGGGGCCGCAATTATTGAACGAATTATCCGATTGAAAAAACCTTTGGCCAATTAGTTACAAAGCGATCCGAGACCAGCGCTAGCGTTTTGAAAAGTACTTGTACGTTTCATATTATGGGTAAAATTCCTCGACAACAATTCACCGACAGGTAAATTGCCCGAGTGGAACATGCCCCGACCAGACAATTCCCTGACGAACAATTAATTCACCGACGGAAAATTCCACGACAACAATTCACCGACAGATATACATTGTCCGTGAGATTTCCTGTTTTACTTTTTATTATTAATTTTATTCAGAATTTATTTTAATGACATAAGAATTTTAGTAAATGAGTTTGGATGTTTGTCATTAATTTTAAAGTAATAAAATTGTTTCTTAGTAAAAAAACAGAATTTAGGAATAAAAAGTAAAACGGCCATCCATAGAATAATAAATTAAACTGGGAGAACAAACCAAGCAAATGAGTCGACGCTCCCTCTATATAAAAATAAAAAATCTAAGTTGCGTGGTTTATTATTTATGCATATTATTTATTTATTATTATTATTAACTAATTACAACAAATGCACAATACACAAATAAATGTTTATATAACTAATAATACGTTAAGCCATGCTTTGCTGTGCAAGTAGTCAAATAAATATTTATATAACTTTCAATGTGTTCAGTTATGCGCTATGCCGCGTAAGTAGTCACATACTTTTCGCCATTGTAATTGAATTCTGACGTACTCACCTGCTTGCTACCTACTGCCCTATCTGAAGCTCGTGTAAACTCTGTTCTCTTTTAATGGCTGCAATCAACATCCAAATATTTACATGGTTAGCAGCAACTTGACATTCGAAAGCTCGTTGCCATCATTCGATGGCATTGTTTGTTTTTGGCAAATTTATTGGGCCCCATCAAAACAGTTCCACATATCGTGGGAGAATCGTAGAGGGCGGCGACCATGAAGTCTCGGCGGATGTCCTATCCAGGTGTCTTCGAAATAGTCCAGAACTGGTTGCGCTTGTGGTGGTAGAACATTTTCTTCGCATATTGTTTCAAATGCGTCTACAACGCTGGCAGCTGGGACAAATGCGATTGCAGATAAATATCCCATTTTTAGAGCATACTCGGGATTGATTTTATAATTATTTTTTAAACCGTTTTATTCTTAAACTAAGTTTCGTTACTAAGAAACACTCTCATTATCTTAGTTAATGACAAGCATCCAAACTCATTTAAAAAAATTATTGTCAATGAAATTAACGCCTTAAAAATAATAATAAAAAGTAAAACAGCAATTCCCGAGTCAGTGGCTGTTTCACACGGACAATTATTGATCTGTCGGTGAATTGTTGTCGTGGAATTTTAGGTCTGCGAATTGTTTGTTAGGGAATTGTCCAGTCGAGGAATGTTACACTCGGGCAATATAACTGTCGGGGAATTTTCCGTCGGTGAATTGTTCTCTGGGAATTATCCGGCGCCCTCATATTACTACTAGTTTGCACTTAAAAATTAAAATACATGCGACCTTATTGCCACAATATGGAAATACCTTGCACAATTAACCTAATCCATACAGTGCAGTGGTACACGTGCGCGTTGTGGATGTAAAGATAATTAAAATGCTACTGACGTATAAACAAATAAGTTTGTCTGTAAAACACGAACTACGATATTTAAAACTAAGAATGTCCGGAGAGAGAATTGATAGAGGAAGGAGAGTGTGTGTGTGTGTGAGAGAGAGAGAGAAAGAGAGAGAGAAGGACGCACTGGCTACTTCATAGAAAGGTAATACGTATTCTTTAGGGTGCATATTTAATGTTTTTAAAGAAGGTGATTTTCGTATATTTGCTGGGAGGAAGTATTTCTGGTTGAGTTCTGTTCTGCATTAAACCATAAAGGCGTGAACTTGCCAATGCACTCTTGTATTATGGTAACCAGACCGCGTCCCACGGTTGGAAAGCCCTCGCCCGCGTAGTACTACGCGCGCGGGTAGTCCCCACAAAAAAGTATACAGGGCACGTACTCGAATCGTGCCCACAGACTGCATGCAACATCGAGTGCGTGCACACTGTCGCCGGCATGAATACGCGAATGTCTAGCTGTATCACGTTAGAGAGTTTCAGTGTGTGTTTCTATGTCAATGATAATAATATCACCCCGACTGCTCTTGTCTTCGCAGACGAAACTTTTCCAATTAAACTCACCCGCTCGCTCCGCGGGATGACGTTTCCTGTGCGGTTTTATCGCGAAGATTGGCGTATTCAGTATGCGATCAAAACTGCGATTATCATTCATTATTCCGTTGAAAGAGCATTGAGCGCCTACTTGGCTTTAATTTTTACTTACTCTAAAAATACATTTACGAAGTATGTAAATAAATAAGTTCAATTTTTATTGACCAAAATTAAGAATTAGAGTTTTCACCGGATCTCCACGTTTTGAGACCCTGGGAATCCAAAAGCATTTCTGGAAAATATATATTGTGTGTCAGATACCCACTGTATCTCAGAAACTACATGACCAATTAGAACCAAGCTACGTAAGAAAATAGTTCATCCTAATGATGAGATTTAAAATATTGATGAGAGATATCCGCCATTTTGTTTCAAAATGGCGGCTTTTTCACATTTAAAAAAAAACAAAAATCCGTTAATGGTGGCCTTAAAAAAATAATAATGTGATTTAGAATGCTGATGACATTATTGGGCTCGTGATTTCTTAGTGAATTAATATCGAAAATTAGTTCAAATGAACGAGACAGGGCAATATGTTAGAGCTGAATGTGAAACGAACGGTTGTCACTTGTCCGCTTTAAAAATACCCACCGATCATAAAGTGGCTGAATCTCAGACCGCATCAAATATCTTCAAACATATTCGGATGGCTATAAGTTCAAAATGTAGTTTTGATACGGCCAAATCGACGATCGTTCATTTCATATTTCGCTCCAACTGATGGCTCTGTCTTGTTCGCATGTATTAATTTCTAATTTTAGTTCACTAAGACACGCAATCGGGCCTATTGTCTTAAACTCTTGCGTATGTCACTTTTCAGCATCTTAGGCGGGTTTTGAATTAAAATTGTTTACATCTGAAAATTAAATACTTCATAATTCCGTCATTATTAATGGTAAACTGAAAAATAAAAGTGTGGAAAAAAGTGGGGAAAAAAGTGTGAGTGAATAAAGTTTAGAATCCTAAGAATAATGTCTTTAAATTGGTTGTAATTCATTTCTTAATATCTTCAGTGGTTTACAGGTTCAATAATTATAATTTTAAAGTGATAGGTAGAAAATGAATAATTTCAAAATCGAATCTAGAAATCGCGATTATTATAATCGATAAAAAAATCAGTTAAATCGAAGAGAAGAAAACAAAAGACTGAAAATCGAACGCAAAAAATTATCGCATCTATTATATAGCCAATACCTACCTAGACACATACCTTTAAGA
>JAOPUG010000168.1:9693847-9708875 GCA_027564375.1 Micropterix facetella
AACCACCCTGAACATCTTAATATATTATACATACATACAAGAAAATAATCATATGGGCCGAAGTTTGACAAACCCTTGTGTTTTCCTCCTGCCCCATTTTAAGGTTGAAGAGCATATGCCTTTAAGAAAGAAAGGAAAATTTAAACAGTATTCTAGCAAGTTAGAGCCAATATAGGAAAGTAGGAGGGTGAGGATCTACGATTGTAAGGCAGTAAATAGTGAGTGTTGCCTTTGTCTATCTTTCGCGCTTTTTTCGTCCATATTTAATCAGTTGTGGATATTTCTGTCTTGTATTTTGTTTGTTGTTTACTTGTATGCCTTTTGTCTATTCCTCTTCGCTAGTTTCCGTATCCGTTTCTTCCTGTCTTGCTTTTCGCATTTTGCCTTATCTTGTGCCAATTCTTCTCCTTCCTCTTTCGTTTTGTCAACGCATCCCCATGTCATGAATAAGGGAATCTCTCCATGTGCGTATATCGTTTCCGCTTGCCTGCTCAGTATCGCTATGCCTCTGTAAGTATACTTGGTGACCTTTGTAAAGGATGTGACGGTAGTAATGTATCCTGTGTATCTTAATCTTTTTTGATCGCATGACCTCCCAAAATCCCTCTCATAAAAATAATTATAAATATTTTCGATATTATTATTTTACATAATAATTAAATAACAAATAAAATTAGATATGTTATGTTATTGGAATTTTTACTTTATTTTGACTCATTGTTAACTTTTTTGCTATCTAACGAAATTGAACAAATATTGCTTGACCGAATGTAAGCTGATGTTTTAACCCTTCTCGTACTGCCAGCCTGCTAAAGAATTTAGTTTTTTTATTCGACACAATCAAATTAGACAAGGAAAACTGAATAGTTAAGGATTAATGAATATATATATGTAGATAACATCATGGGTTAAAGTTGTGATGATGATGGCGAAGGACTATGTATGTTTATTATCCACATGTTCCGTTTCATGTCCAAGTCACATATATTATTACGCCGTATTCAGTGTTATTGTTTGTCTCGTTGAAGCATCTGCGCTTGCATCGCAGGGTTGTCAAAATATTACTGAGCACCGTGTAACAAATTTCCTCATCTGAACGCGTCGTCTCGCTTGTGACGAGAAATAGCGATAATACTGGTTTAGCTAGTACGGGTGGAAAAGGGGAACTCAGCAGCAAAATTCATCCCAACTTGCAATATGGCTTAACAAATTCTTTTTAGTGTCCACTTTGAGAAGCCGTTGAGTCTGCAGTGAGGCGGGGTGGCCAAGTTTGAGGCAGGGGCCAAGAAGGGGAAAGAGCGTTATGGGGCAAATGAGAGCAGTTTCCCAACAACGTTTTTGAGTACATTTTGAGTCTTAACTCCGAAACTGACATTTTCTCAATTCGTTCAACTCAAATTCC
This sequence comes from Micropterix facetella, assembly GCA_027564375.1. Classification (NCBI taxonomy): domain Eukaryota; kingdom Metazoa; phylum Arthropoda; class Insecta; order Lepidoptera; family Micropterigidae; genus Micropterix; species Micropterix facetella. Next base: position 9,695,250 of record JAOPUG010000168.1, read on the forward strand.
GGAGCAACTGCTCTCTTCCCTATGTGGACACCTAAAAAGAATTTTAAGGTCACAGCTCTCTTCCCTATGTGGACTCATGTTGGGCCTCTTTTATCTATACTATACAATGGAATATATTATCATGATAATGATAATACTCCTAGCCGGTTTCGGCTACAGCGTCCTCATCGTTTTATAGTTCACCTCTCGTGCGCCCGCAAGCGACTGACGTCACCAATCTAGGCGTGAAGACATCACCAATGCTAGTACACGTGAAGACGTCACCAATGCTACGAGTAGTACACTTATGGCACATCAGAACATCGTCGCAGTAATGATATACTTTATAACTGAGGCTGGTCGGGCTTTCAGCTCGTCTCTTTTGAGGTTCAGCTCCATTTTATCTTGTCCTCGAAAGAGTCCATGCTCTGCATACGAGCTGCCTCCGAGTCGTAAGATTCTCAACCAGAGACATTCTTGTATCTCAGGGCCGTCGCCTTGCTTGCGATTGCCCTCTCAAAGCTCGCAGTAGAATATGCACTTCGCCACTCTCTCATCCGGAACACATGTCCGCACCAGCGCTGCTGCTGCCGCAAAATATATGCCTCTATGTCATGGATTTTAGCCCGAGACGTAGGACTTCTGTGTTTCTCATGTGGTCTGACCAGTGGATGTTCATGATCTCTCGGAGGCACCGCAAATAGAATCTGTCGATTGCGCGAATTTGTTTCCGATATAAGCACCACGTTTCTGCGTAATATAGGTGATACGGCAGTACAATCACCATGTCTACAGAACTTTTCAAGCGGAAATATTGTATCTAAATTTACCGAAAGCGGCTAAAACTGGTATTAATTCAATGTCAAGGTCGATCTTGGTTTATACTTATACTTCTCCCCTTGCTTCGGGACATGTTGCTTCGGGACATACAATTTCCCCTTGCTTCGGGACATACAATTTTCTTGTAAGACAAGTCTAGTTATCGCGCTTCTGGGGATTCCGTTAAGAAACATTAGTCGTCCGAGTACATTATTTCTGCAATTTTGATACAGGAAACTGATGCGCGAATTGAAGTTAAAAAGTGAACCTTCAGTGCGAAAGCGTACGTGGGTGCCTTCATAGATGTACTGTAGTTCATCATTAACCACGACTGCGAAGTAAAGAGCAAATGGAGTCGGTGCGACGTCAATTCATAGGCGGGGAATGCACAATAAAAGTTGACTACCATAATGGCTATTCTCGCTCACGATGCTGAAGTTCTTACAAATAGGTCTGCAGGTGTGCGATCGGACGATTCTCCATTTTATTACACTTTAAGGGTCTGCATTAAGATTTTATTACAGACTTAAGGGGGTCGCCGACCTTTAAAGACGATTAAAGCGGTAAGGGAGAGAATGCGATGACATTCCGTCGGGCAACTTAAATTTTATCGAGAGGGTTGAATATCTTGCCGAGGACAAAGTTGTGTAGGTTTTTTTCTTCAAATAACGAGAATAGTGCAGCTTATCAAGATACCACTGGAAATCTTAAAATATTAGGTGCTTGCTATTAAGGTAATGTAAGGATAAACAAATGTATGAAACATATATTTATATTAAATCAAAGACTATCGGGTTGTTTGACATTATAAATAAGATAAAACGAATTTACCGCGTGGAGTTTGTAACACCCGACGTTTCGGCGATTTTGCAACCGCCGTTGTCCAGGGCAGTCTATCCTGGACAAAAGCGGTTGCAACATCGCGGAGACGTCGGGTGTTATAAACTTCACGCGGTAAATTCGTTTTATCTCATTTATAATAATTATATTAAATTAATTGAAATATTGAGCAGATTAATACTGCCTCTGTTATAAAACACTCGCTAACAGGAATCAATGAATGCACCAAAGAAGTTATTCACTGCCTCTTCGGAGTTCAATTTTCCCCTATATAACAAGCTATCCACATTCTGATAATAAGTAGAAGTTCTGGCGAGAAGGGTGGGTGACGAAGAGTCTTCAGTCGCAACTCCAGCAACTTTGCGACTGTGTAAAGTTTGTGAATCAGTGGCGAAGAGTGATTGACCTGGCCGCACGAATGGCACAGGACCAACCACAGACCTGCACCATGAGCTACTTCCGGTGAGGAGTCAACGCCTACGGTTATCATACAACATCAATTTTTCGTCGCAAGTAGCAATCTGATACAGAAACCCGTCATTTTGGTGTCGGTCAATAAAGCAATACAATACAAGCGTCGACTTATTTTTGCAGATGATATTCATTAAACTCATACGTCAACCACTTTTCGAGCAGATTTTACTCAAATGGTTCAATACTGTCTGTCCCTTACATTGAAAGCTGCTGCTAGCTCAGCTGTAGTGTGCGACGGATCCGCTTCATCATCATCATCATCATCAACCTTATTCTCCGATCGTTAACGGGTCGCGTTCATGAGTTCCAAATTACCAATAAAGCACGGTGCGTTCGTTCTTAGCGATATTGCGAGTCGTCTCTGCTGCGCTGCTGCCATGACGGAACTCATATTAAAATAGAGAAAATAACGTGAATTTTAAATGTTCTATGACTGCACAAACTAAAATATCCGAACAATAACAAACGATAGAAAGGCAAATGAATAACTGTTTTTGAAAAAGGCCTTGAATTAAAGTTTATTCAAAATTATAAGTACAAAAACTCAAACCGAAGTTATCTACAATCAGTTCAAAGTGGGCCGGTACGGTATAATACATGTTTATATACATTGTATATCGTGTCATTGATTACACATCCATATATTATTTATAGCAGAATTCTTATAAGAATGCTATTATAACTCGAACAGGAAGTTTATAAGTGTCTCATGCTACGGGCAAAACCCGCCGTCCCGGGATGTTATAACAAAACGTATCGTCTTGTCACCCCGAGTAGAAAGCAATGACTTGCGGACAATACGATCCACAAATTCAGCTCCGCCACTGCCCGTCAGCGTCCAACGCCTTAGAGTGACGCTCTGGCAATGCCACTCAAAGCGCAGCCTCACCCCCTGACTCCTAGATCTGGACGGATTTCTCCATCGTCCCGTCTGGTCATGGGTCGAAGGCTCCTGCGCGGCTTCTACGTGAGAGATAATTCGTGACTGGCGACGAGGCGTCCTTTACTCGGCTACCGCCCGAGATTGGGTGGTCAACGGATCGTTTCTAAGGATAGACGACATTAGGTTAACATCAACCCCCGCCGCCGTTATAAGAACCTACGCTTCTAGACCCCTCCGGGTCTCTGCCGATCAAGCAGCATAGCCGGTAAACCGGTCAGTTCCGTTCAAGGTATTACCCAAGATCAGCACTTCTGCTGCGCCAGGTCAGTCCCTCTTCGAGGAGGCTCCCGGATAGAAGCTTCCCACCCTGAGTTGAGCCGACCAAAGTTGTCATAAGCGGCCATATGGCCCAAGCTGCACGGAAACATTAGGAACCCCTAAGAGGAAGTGTCCGTTGCCAGTTACCGAACCTTAAGAAATCATAATGTGGTAACCCTGCACATAGAGTGACCTAAAGTGTCGCAGGCGCACGTCTGTCCGTATAAAATAAGGCACCTGCTCTGTACAGCGAACGGCCAGATGTAATTTCGCGCGCTAAGTGCTAATTATTATTTTTGAATGCCCAAGAATAAGCTGATTGGGACAACGTATCATACATAGCAGATGCAGCTTCTCCGTCAACAAGATGGATGAGACTTTCTCTATTTTTTGTTTCCATGTCCGCTACAAAATGTCGCCTATTTTTATTTATTTATTTGTTTATTCACTTATTACTAATCAACATTACAGAAAAACCAACGCATTGAAAAGTAAAATTAATAGATACATCAACTAATAATTAATCAAATAGAATGTCGTGTAAAAATACTAGCTATGTTTATGAATGACTAATTAATTGCCTGTAATTTTAAAAAATGAGGGTTGGCGGTAAAAATATCTAGATCTGGTGACATTGAGTAAATGTCAATTAAGAGCTGCAATGCACGCTCCAATAAGTTCCACTTCGTAAGGTTAGTGCGCGAGAAAGGATCCGCGAAAAGATGGTGGGATGGAGCACGACGATAATTATTAGGCTCGAAAAGATTCACCTTAGTTAAAAAGCTAGGGTTGTCAGTTTTTAGTTTTAAAATATAGGGTATATCCAACCATGCCTGTGATAAATGCAGTCGGATACAAACATGGATAATATCCGTCCTGCCTGAAATACACAAATCTAAAAAAAACTCTTCTGTATGTTTTCTAGCATGAGGATATAGGTATCTTCATGCAGATTCCAAATAGCTGCATTCGTTTCCATGCGATTTCTAACAATTGAGCTGTACCTACAACGTGAGCATAACCCGAATATTATTCAAGTGTTTGAATTGCCGTATCACCAACCTTAGAAGCTTAAAAGAAGTTAAAGATAGTTATATAATGTGTTCCTTGAAGTTTAACTGGGAGTCGAAAATTATCATATTGGGTATTGCAGTTTTATTGGTCGCCGCTCAAAACGAGGATATGATACTCAAACCATTCCAGTGTGGATTAGGGAGCGAGCCAATAGGTTCTTCTTCGTCCTCGTTTTCCGGCTATTTAACCTTGAATTATTATATGCGTATAATGTTGTATCTTTCAGGATGACGCATGAGCGACGTATTCTAGGTTGCGGATCTGTATTAAAGACGTCGATGTCCTAGTACAAACGTTTTAATACATTTTCATTCCTGACTGAAAATCCAGTTTATCGTTAGTATCCTCCGATTGACCCAAATTCTGAAGACTTCAAGCTTCCTTATAACGTGTCTGCAAGTGTCCAGTTTTCCATCCCTTATAATAATATTGAGAATTCGTCATCTTAGAAGTTTAATATTAAGGGGCCGCTGCTGGCTAAATAAAGCGGAATGGTATGTCAAGGGAACACCAGCGGACCGCAATACGCCGAAAGCTATTATCGCTTGCACGAAGATACCGTTCTTCTGACATAGTGCATGGTAAAATAATACATGTTTAGGTTTTTTGAAAGATTATAATGAAAATAAATCCAAAATATTGCATAATCACATTTCAATCATTTACTTGGCACGTATTACCAATATAGTTTCAAGGTGTTTGCTCCTATAGATTCTAAGAAAAATGCAAATTACAAAAAGGCAATGACTTCAGTTTGTATTTATTTTTATTCAGAAAAAATCCAAATATTGAAATTTGGCATCATAGTACTAAAGATTAAGAAATTTGCTACAAGAGTTATATTTTGATTTTTGACAATTAAATTTAATCGCAAAATGTCAATTTTTCACTGTTTGAAAGAGATAGCCACCTTAAGATGCAGGTTGATATTCTTCGGCAAAATATCATTTACATCTTAAATAATGCACTTCAATGCATAGTTTTCTTTCTTTGCCCACATCCCAGTTATCAAATGATAGACAAGGTAAATAATATTATCATTGTTCTTCGGTCGACTTTTAGGGTTTTGTACATTGAGTTTGCCTAACCTAAGAGTCAAAAGTGATTTTTTCACTAGTTTTTAAGAATAAGCAAAGATTGAAAGGAAATTCGTAGTCGATCCAGCATCCAATGTACATTGTGTATCTCTATATAATTTGAGATAGCAGTAGTGTCCAAAAGTACTACTTGGAAGAGAATTATGGTTCCAGGCGTCATTAATTTAATTTTTTTATCCAACCTAACAACTACTACAAGACTAGTAGATTATAAGACTGTTACTCATAGTTATAAATTCTTTTTTTACTAATATTAGGTCGAAACATTTAACTTGCATTGTTGCTTATAAGTATAATTTAAATATTTGTCTGTGTAATAGCTGTAAGTTTCCTTAACAATATATTTTTAAAAAATGTCTATGAAATCGAAGACTATCGCAGCAGTTTGATATTATATAATAAGACTAAACTATTTTACCGCGTGAAGTTTGTAACAACAGATGATTCGGCGATATTGCAAGCGCCGTTGTCCAGGGTAGACTAAAGTTCCGTTAATCGTTATACGTTGTTCTAAGTACGTATGCCCAATTATTTGATTTCGAATTTATATTTGAAACATGAGTAGGCCTTAGCTGAGCATCCTTGTTTCAGGAACTCCAATGTAGCCGATTAGAAACGCACAATCATCATTTTCCCCTCTCTGATTCTCTCATTTAAATTCGGCGAAACTCTGTTTTACTGAGTACGTTTGCCGTTATCAAGTGAGTGGTATATCGATGTTAGCATGGTGTAGCTCAATATGTCACCTATAGTCTTATATAAATAAATACATTTTGTTAATCTTGTCGCAATAGTGTCGATTTCTGTATGTCATCGTTATGTTGTCTGTGAATTCCTGTAGGTATATCGAATGCATGACGTTCGTTCTATTGCCTAACATATATAGTTTATTCTGTTGCAGTCGTGTATTATCGAATCTATGACCAGTTTTGGTTGTGTTCGCCCATCTATTTGTCAGAATGCCTTCTTTGGCACTTGCGAAACTCATCACATCCTCATTACATCGGATACATTCAATTTCACATGGCTGGCGGTGTCGTCATTTTTTCTCATCGTCCGTGATTGTGGGCCATTGCAGGCAAAATAATTATAATTATTGTTACCACAGCCGACATCTGTAAAAGCCGTCATCTACAGTTATGTGTTAGAAAATTAAAATGAAAGTTTCGTCACGAATAACGTGAATAAGTGGCACTTCATTAAAATCTTGTGGCTGATGTTAAAATGCAACAGTGAGCCGAATGAATGAATGAATGAATGAAGTGAGAAGTCTATGGGGAGGCGGAAACGTTAGCAGCTCTATAAGAAATAAATACACTAAGTATGGTTGGATGGTTTTTGATCGATGGATCAATATAATCTCCTTGGAATTAAATGTACTTTTACCAATTATATTTTGAAAGCCAGTCCCTTAGAAAACATTACCGAAATCTTCGAAATGCATACCCCACGGCAGCTATGCCACTTATTGTTTGAATTATTCATGGAATCCGTTGAAGTCTGATGGTGTCATGTTGGGTCAATTAGGAATACACTGCTTCGGTCAGAATTACGGGTCTCCCCTTCTAGGGTTAGCATCTCCGTTTAAAGTTTTGTCCTTAATGTCCTTAGAATAAAAAAAAATACTGATTTTATCACCTCTTCGGCCGATAAAATTGACTTGGCCTTTTTGTAAATGAGGTAGCAAACCACTTTAATAATATCAAATCAAAATCAAATCGAATCCTTTATTATAGATTACAAAACCATGATTATAGATACAACATTACAAAAGCTAACCTAACTGGATCTCACGAGATGTCCGCACTAAGGTAGGCTTATTCAAGTTTATTTGGATAGGTACTGCCTAATGATAAAATATAACTAATAATTGAAAAATTATATGAAATCAATTAAAAATATCTTAAGATTACGACAATATAATTACAAATCTAAAAATCGATCAAATAAGTAGGTAAATATATGAAAATAATTCTGGAAATAAAATATAATAAATTAAAATATAATGTAAAAATTAAATATAAAAATAAAATTATCCTAAAGGATGATTACATGGTAATAACTTTAATAATATATATATATACATGATAATAATCAGTAAGTATGTTAGGTGGGAATAAAAAAATAGGCCTCTGTCTCTTTTCGTCCCTGTGCCACCAACCATTGGGTTAATTTTATTTTATGTATACTTTTCGGGCATATCTTTAATTTTGTTAAAAGGTGACGGTGCCAAGAATAAAAAGTGTCTTTGTTCATAGGTGTTATTTAGATTGGGAACATTGTGATTTATATTTGTGTTCGATCTTGTGGAAAATTTATGTGTGGTTTGCTGGTGCAATTCTTAGTGGTTATGGTAATATAGTGTTATACTTTTAGCAAATGGTTGCAGTAGGTTCGTCAGGAACTGAGAACTCAGGAAATAATTGTTTGGACGGGTATCTCAACGTTTTCTGTCGATATCTCTTTTAACAGCGACTTCTGGGCTTTAATAAGCCGATCGAAGAATAATAATAATAGCAATTATTGATAGTACCTTTTACAATACAAGGCAAGTAGAAAATTTAGGAAAAAATAAAAACATTTAAATCAACTGTTTTCGATGTAAAATACGTTTTTCAAATCCATTTCGATGAAATGATAAAAAAGGCTAATAAAATATTAGGGTTTTATCTATACGATTATGCAGCCGTTTCGTCACCCAAAATCTATGTAATTGGTCTACAACTCTGTGGTTAGATCTATACTAGAATTTGGCACAATAATATGGAATCCTCTGTACAAAGTACACAGTGACAGAAATGAAAGTATCCAAAGGAAATTCACCCGCATGCTGTCGTACAAATGCGACCTCATGAATACATTAAACAGCTATGAAGATCGGTTGTCGTAATTTAAAATGTTGCCATTAAAGGAACGTAGAACAAATGCAGATCTCTTGTCTCTACAAACTCCTTCAAAATGATAGACACTCCGACTAGCATACCTAGCATTCAGATCCGCGTTCTCCAGAGGCATTCGAGAAACACATTTGACAACGTCTTGCATTCTAACAATATCTGATACAATAAACCTATAAGGAGGATGTGTCGCGCCTTCGATAAAAACTACAATAGTAGTGATATATTTAATGACACATTCCTGATTGAGTGATATATTTAATGACCCTTATTAGAGAAAAACATACATATATGTAAATGCATGACTAAAAAGAATAAAAAAAAATAAAAAAAGGATATATTTTGAGAACATACTTTCACTATTATACTACATTATAATACTATTTATTTATTCGTATATATTCTATACAAGTATTTACCCACATATCTACATTTATTATATGACTATTCAATATTTATTATTTTATCTTTTCCTTTTATATATTTATATATTTAACTCAATATTAGTATTTTTCTTGATACTTTGCTTGTTTTGTTTTATTCGGTAAATAATAACTTCGTATAGAGGATAAATAATAATATACATTAATAGTATGCATTATCCTATACTTGAAATGTATTCACCTACTATTTGTGTAGTTACATAAATAAATAAAATAAAATAAACTACTGAAGTATATAAAGTAAATTGTATTATGACTATGCAAACCAAATCTATTAATCTACCATCAAAATGCACTCCCTTAAGCATATGGCTGATTTTCAGGAGGTCCTGTTTATTAAAATAGGATTACCATTATTATTGTGAGATTATTGTTCAGGAGAGAGTTTACGAAGAGGCAGAGCTTTGTGCAAGTTTTATTTAATGTCGCAGCTGAGCCAGACCTTGTTATGTTAGCGACTTTATTCAGCACCTGCGAAAAACAAGGCCGACCGAATTGCAGACTCGCCCGCCGCGCGTGACGTCATCTCGGAGTCAAAAAGCGGCGCTCATCGCCTGGAAACGCGAGTTTTTCTTGAATGAAAAACTCTTTATTGTATACTAAAACATATTACGTATAATGGCGGACTTATGCAATATCTTCCAGTCGACCGACATATTAATATTACAATAGTGTACGATAATAGACTAAACAAACGCTATTTCAAAATAAACTAAACGTGACATAAACTCTAAATTTAAATTTTAAATTAAAAGAAATATGTTTACCTCTTATAGATGTCCAAATCAAAAGTAAATAAATAAAAGGATATTCGAAAAGGACATAAAACATATATACATACATATATTAATATATAAATAAATAAACAAATAAATATATAATTTGCCAAAATAGGGCAAGGAAAGGAAAGGGATAAGGGAAAGGTAAGAATTTGTGGTTTATATTTATTGTAAAAATAAGAGCTTTTTCAATGATTTCTTAAAGGTGTAACGCGAGCCAGTGTCTAATAGCTGGAGGGAGATAATTCCATATTCGACCTGCATATACGGAGAAGGAGCAGGACAAAAATGTGGTTTTTTAATTTGGGATGCGTAGAATATATTTTGACTTGAACGAAGTGGTACACCATGGCTAATGGAGGGAGAGGAGGGAGATGTAGGATTGTGTAAGACGTTATAAAGTATAGAAAGGATGTGCAAATTTCTCCGGTCTTGTATCCGAAACCATTGTAATTTTGCTCGGTACTCCGAAACATATTCATACTCCCGGAGATTGAATAAGTTTCTTGTGCAAACGTTTTGCAGGCGCTCGAACTTATCCAGATTAGTTTCGTTGAGGTTCAGATATGCGACATTGGCATAGTCTAGCGACGACTTGTGCTACGGTCTGCTTAGTGTTTACAGGCAGGAATCTCTGCAACCGTCGAAGGCTATGAGAGCCATTATATATGTGCCCGGTTACGTCATTGATCTGTGCTTGCCAAGAAAGAGTCTCGTCCACGAGTATGCCTAAATTCTTTACAACTTCAAAATACCCAATGGACTTCGCCCTCGATTTCTACTTGATATAAAGACGACAGAGAAATAGTGGGCAATAGTTACTGTCCGCCAATCTTACTTTTCCCTAACATTATCTCAAAGAAATTATTATGAAAACCACACGAGGAAATACGGAGAATAGTAATGTATTTAAAATAGTATGTTTATTTCGTCAAAAATAAAAGAATTACTCTTTCAACACGTTTTAACATCAAATACAAACAGGAACATTTAAAATTAAAAACTAAAAATTGTAATAACGCATTAAAGCTGTCTAATAAATCTGAAGTATATATATTTATTTAAGAATAAAATATTTCTTCATATTAAAAAAAACAAGCTTGCATTTAAATGCTATATACTCCTACATGTATCGATGAAAGTGATCTACGTTCAAATTGGGTAATTAAGTAACTATAATTGTTTGGGACTTTTGCTGGAAACAGAACTGGTCGCTGACAAGTTATAAAAATGCTTAAAATAAGAGATTCGGTTGGCAACTTTGTGGAGACATCGATGACCGCCGAGTCTATGATTTATTTTGCCCCAATGATTTATGGTTCCCTTTTTCGCCAATAACTCCGAGTAAGCAATGACGTCACAAGCCGGTTCTCATGCCTTGAATTTTCAGAGGTGGCGGGTTATTCCGGGTCACGGCAGAATTACAGGCGAAACTTCCTCTTTAGCTCTTTTTTGTAGCGGGGAGCCATGGCCGAATGGCGGCGGACTCTCATACCCTGCGAGTGGGTGTTTCGTGAACATATCAGCGTCGAGTATAGATAACCAGGCTTATTTGTTTTCACTAGTTCATAGAGGAATGTCGCGAAGTGGAGTTCACGTCTTCGTCTCATATTCAGCATGGGAGGCTCTTGAAAGAAAAGGAAATGGAAGACAATACCTTGCGCAGGCAACCTGCGCCCTCTGCGCCTTTCTCTCAGTCTTCTTACACAGCCATAGGCCGTAAAAATAGTCACAACATTGGAAGGTGTCACATTCTACGGGCGAGCCCGCCGACCCTGGACGTTATAATGAAATCTATCGTTTTCTCGCCCAGAGACGAACGCAATGACTTTGTGGACGAAGACTATCCACTTATCCAGTTCCACATCAGCCCGTGAGAGTCGAACTCCTAACCGCAAGGCACTGGCAATGTTCAAGCCCAGTTCGGCATCCTCGCGCCCTCACTTCTAGATGTGGTCAGATTTTTCCGACCTCCCGTCTGGTCGCTGGTGCGAAGTCGCTTGCACGATCTTCCACCTTAAGTAGGGGGCAATTCCTCACTGAAATTATCGCGGAACCGAGGCTCCCTTTACCGCTTGCCACCCGAAATCGGGCGGCCAACGTATCGTTTAAAGTTTAAAGGATAGATAGCTTAAGGTACTTAACTATCCCCGCCTTCTTAGGTCGGATTGCGCTTTTAAACTCATCCGGCTATTTGTTGTTGAGCAAAGGCCGGCAGATCAACCAATGCCTCATACAACCATCAATCCGAAATTTTCACCAGTGCATATGCCGGGATACACTGGGCTCAGACCATGTCATCGCATTATCGGGCTACAGGGAAACCGTCTTCAGGAAGGTTGTTAAACAAAGGCCGGCATACCGACCAGTGCTCAGACATCCAGGATCCCCGAATTAGCTGCCATGCACAGCGAGTTCACTGGTTTCTTCCTCTTCGAGGAGGCTGAAGGATAGGTGTGAGTCGTTAGTCGGGTCGACTGTTGTGACATAGTGAATATCTGCGCTGAGGCAGTCACGAAATGTGTACATGAGCCATGCTGAAAGCTTCTGAAACTGGCCACTTGGTGTTAAAGATATTAAAAAAGTAATTCCAATTTTTAAAAATGGAACTTTTTGGTTGTAGGATATATTTTATTTCTTACGTCTGTATTTGTTTTGCTTTGTGGCGTCATCTTGAAAATGGCGTGTTCACATAACGATAAATTTCTATTGCAAATTCTGTCAAATAAAAATACTGGACGATATAAGTCATCTTTGGTACGTTTAAACAGCTCTTATTGTTAGTTTAGTTAAGTATTTAGTAAGTTTAGGGCTCAGGCTAAAAACCAGATATATGTTGGCCAGATGATCGGTGAAAATCTTGATTCGCCTCGTCGAGGAAGTTCTCGTCTTCTCTCGAGTCTCGATTTTCATAGTCTTGACTCGTCTCGAGTATCAGTCTCGTCTCAGACGTCCATCACTAATTCCCGAGTACGGGCTCAACTTATTCTAGCTCCGTGGCTCCATGTCACGGCCATTAACCATCCTAAATGGACTAAATTCAACAGCATCGCAGAATGTCGTTTTAGGGTATTCAAATTAGCAACTATGAATTAAATAATTACGAAAACTTTGAATAGTCGCACTTAATTGTATTTAAATTATATGCCATTGTAAAGTAAATATTTTTATAGGAGGGCTGCACTGAAAGAAAACATACAATGAATGGCCAAAAATCAATTTATTGTTCTCAAAATATTCTCCGTGAGCGTTAATACACTTTTTCATGCATATAAATCAATTTTCATAATATTTATTCCACTCGTCCGTGGTGACCTCGGAAACATGTTTTTCATATTTTTCGACAGCCTCATCTGGCGATGAAAATCGTTGACCGCTTAATTGGATCCTAATTTTTAAGAACAAGAAGAAGTCACAAGGTTCTAATTCGGGACCGTATTGAGGCTGGGCTCATGAGTTGTACGTTTTTCGCCATCAAAAATTCGTTTGTCTGGCCGTGTGAGAGCTGGCATTATCAAGGTACAAGACGATGCAGCGTTTACGGTTGCTTTTACGGAGTTCGCCAATAACTTCCGTCAAGCCCTTAGGGTACAGGGTACGATGATTCTCGTCAATACAGGGTACGATGATTCTCCAAAGCAACAGTAGCCACGTGTCGTTTTCCTAAAAAAAAGAAGCGATCATCCTCTTCGCGGCACTTTGCACTCGCCCCACTTCGGTTGGGTTCGGCTCATCTTGAAAGATGCAAGTGGTCGATTGCTACTTTGTTTTGGGGTCGTAACTGTAAATCTATATTTCGTCACCTGTTACTATGTTCCACGTCAAATTTGACGCCCCTTCGTTGAATCTGGTAAGCGTGGCATTACACGAAATATCGTGTCCCGATTGTTAAACCCCAGTCAACCACCGCGAGCACAGCTTTCTCACATCCAAATGTTTGTGTAGGATTAATCGTACCTGAGATCTGACTGATGCATTTGCCTAAGGATGCCCTAATCTCATGGTAGGTCGCATGGTCGCACT
>JAOPUG010000168.1:9755650-9766098 GCA_027564375.1 Micropterix facetella
TTCACTATTATTGGGACAACCTTTACATCGACATCTTTGGCCTGTCCCGTGATTGGTAATCCTGATAATCCAAAATGGCTTAAAACTTATTCCAATAAGTTTCTCTCGTCACCACGATTACAAAAATACCCATATATGATATGCTTGCTCTAACTATTGGTCAGATCCTCCTCCAGGTCAAGTAAACCAAGATGCTCCTGCACTGGAAGTCTTCGGATATACAAACAAACATACGCACAGCATGCATCAGACTATATGGCCCGTCCTACATAATACTACAGACAGGCCAAAATCGAACACAACACTGTACCTCAATCGAAAAGTCTTTCAAATAATGACACCAGCACTATTCCTAAGCGCCTAGAAAGTCTATATAAGGCCGATACTAGGAATACCTTCCAAATATGGAGTCCAAATTCTGTTGGAGATATAAAAATGATAATAGGCTCCACCATTACAGCTATGAGAAAAGACACGCAATCCTAAATTTGCCGAAGCTGCAGGAGAAGCGGGAGAGGAACGATCTCATAGAAACATTTCAAATTTTGAGCAGCCAATACAACTGTGAATCGCTGCCATTCATCTTCTGCTTCAACCAGAACCGCAATCTGCGAGGGAATCTCTTCGAGCTGGACAAAAAGAGATTCACCTGCAATTCCATAGGATGCGGCGTCTTGTCGTTTGTTTTTGAACTAGCAGTTATTGCACCGCTCATAGCTCTATTGTCATTTGTCAAGTGACAGAAATTCAGTATTATATTCGCGGTGAACGAAATGAGTCAATATACGCTTGATCAATATTGAAAAGTTATTTCCAGAGTAGTGAGTCGGTTGCCGAAACTTGCCGAAAATTGCATACATAATTCGGTAGAAATGAAGCACCAACTGAGAATGCTGTAAGGAAATTTTTGAAGAATATTCATTGACGGGCATGTTAATAGACAATACACAAGTTCCGCATCGCCATTCATCTCGTTCTATGGAAAATATTGCTGCTGTAGCTGAAAGTGTACGTCAACATCCGAACACCTCAACCCGCCATCATTCACAAGAATTGAACATCAGCGATAGGACTTTCTGAATAATTTTACACAAAGACCTAGGTATGAAGGCCTACAAAATCCAATCGGTTCAAGAATCGAAGGCAGTTGACCGTCCATTGCGTTTTCGCTTCGCTGAATGGGTCAATTATTGGTTGGAAGATGAGCATTGTTACCAAAAAATCGTCTTTTCCAACGAAGCTCATTTTCACCTCGGTGGTTATGTGAACAATCGACATTGCCATATTTGGTGCAGAGAAAATCCACAAGTGATAATTGAGAAGTCAATGCACCCAAATCGAGTGAATATGATGTGGAATATGGTCCAAAGGCATCATAGGGCCATTTTCTTTGAAAATGAGCAAGGAATCTCAATAACAGTCAATGGTGCCATGTTAACTGACTTTTGAGTCCCTACGATTGAAGAGGAAGACTTGGCCGATATTAGGTATCAACAGGAGGGTGCCACTGCCCACATAGCCAATGCTACAATCGACGTTTTGCACCCTGTCTTCGTTTTGCACCCTGTCTCAGCCAAAATGGCGATGTCAAGTGGCCGCTTAGGAGCTATTCAAGTGGCTCTTGGTAAAATAGAGGCTCAAACAATTGAAGATGTACTGAAAAATTGGGTCGACAGAATAAGCGATTGTAAATCCAGTCGAGGCAGTCATTTCAATGAAATAGTATTCCAATCTTAATCGGAAAGTGATTCTTGAAAATAAAGACAAATCGTTTGAAATGATTTGTTGCATTTTTAAAACAAACTAAAAGTTGCCGCATCCTGTACACCAGCAACAGAGTAGTTGATTTGTGGATAAAGATACCTGATAGTCTGGTGGAATCGAAAACAGTGAATATGTTTAAAAACTGTTGGGACAAGTTCACTATTACCTATATGCAAAATTAGCTATGCCGCCTGCCTATAAACAATACTAATAATAATAATTTTTAATATAGCATTACATCTATGTCTTTTCCAAAACAAATCTTTTTCTTATAACATTACTTTATAACAACAAGATACAATTTTTATTCATTACAAATGCTGCGCATTTTACTTATCATTGAATATGGAGACGTATTTATTATGATCTGTAGTGACACTTACAAATGACCACCAGCACAAACACAGGAAGGATATAGGAAAAGGAGGAAGCATCGTAGTACAAGGAAGCCCCCGGAACTAGCTCGGTGCAATGCTGGGCGAGGAAGCAAACGCAGGATATACAACACAAATAATGTACACAACAAGCCAGCGTCTCAGACGAGACATTTATTCAGAACATATTTATAACAACAAAATATTATGGACACCGCCGAAAAGTAAATTCTCTTTACTAAAAAAGCGCCACTGATGGCCGGGTGCAAAGGTCACTATCCGACGAAAGTTAGCAGGTACATCGCAGCGAGAAGGCCGGGACAAACTCAGTACATTATCATCAGCTCTGCAAGAACATGCCGTTTCCGACGTGAGCAGCGGCTAGAAAACACAAGAAAATTTGATATTAAGCACATGCACCACGAATGCACGTTACGTAAACTTCGCACCCGAACAAGCACACGGACGACAGTGAAACGACCGCACAGCGAAACGAAGGCGGGTGAACTGGCGCATGCGCCCATGCGTCGCGGGAAGTCGTGCGACGGCGGTGAAGAGAGGTTTGGGCCAGGCACGGTATTTTGTTTGTAATATTTATACTGTGCGAGAAGGACAAAAACTACGAGCGCGCGGAACGTGAAGAGCGAGACGCCAAAACGACGCCAAACAAGGACCACGACATATAATGAATTATGTATAAATATGATAAAAATTTATGTAATCAGTATCCATTATTAATTTGAACTCTATACAATGAGAATAAACGATAACTTTCAAAATATCTCTGGAAGAATCGCAAGTTTCATTCCGACGAATTGCAGGCCCACGAAAGATCCATCAGAAGTACTCAATAACGGGCACCAGGGCCACCAGGGCCACACTAACGTTGTACAACAACTATGTCCGCAGTATTCTTGAATTCGCATCTCTTATTTGGTCTCTGTAATATAACGAGCACATAGCCCAACTGGAGAGGATTCAGAGGCGGTTCGTCCATTGCCTAGCCTGGCGCTAACATCTCTCGTTTGATCCCTACCGATATGCTGCAGCACTCTTTAATATGCTGTCGCTTGAGGACTGGCGAACTGCTGCGGACATCATTGTGCTACATGACATCGTCAATGGGGCCCTGGATAGCCTATACCTAGTTTCAGGTGTCCCTCTGAGGGTGCCGCAACGTAGGACCCGTTCTATACAGTTATTTGAGCCCCCGAGACGAAATTCTAACTACACACGCAATTCAAAACTTAATCGATTGCTACGTACGTATAATAATAAATTCACAGACCTTGATATTTATAGCAGTAGCAAAAGTAGTTTCAGTACGGCATTGCAATCCGTCCTCAGAACAACATTATAATATTTTTATATCACTGTTCATGTATTTAAATATTTATACATTTATATTTATACTTCGTCTATATATCATATACGCTACAATATTACTATTAATATCACATATAATAATAGTTTAATAAAATATATTCCCTAAATTATAACCTACTTTGGATGTGTCAAATTATTTCTCATGGTGTAAGTTATAATCGGCATAAGAACATGTATATTTAAGAACTCTGTAATTAATTATAAGTGCATGCTGTTACTTTACCTAAATAAATAAAATAATAAAAAATAAACTTCACTGTTTGCAAACGATTAATCTTCTGGAGCACGTGTCTAAATATAGGTTTTGTTCTATTCTTCGGTCCAGTGGGTGCAAAGGTGTCCTTAAAAATAAAATCGCGATGAAATTTAGAACATTACTTTGTTCTTTATTAAATATATTGTAAATATTACAAATTTATATAACAGTGTGTATGTGTTAAATCGAGTTGTGAAAATGCGATCCGGTGTCAATGTCGTGGCGGTTTTTATAATCGATTTCTACAGTGCCGCGGTGTTTTATTTAAATTCGGTGGTGTCCCTCTCGCGCCGCCTCTCTTTAGTGGTACGCTTCCGACCGCCGTTATAAATGTTACCACGGCTATTGTGAGTGTCCGCATCGCCTGTGGGTCTGTTGTCCGTTTGATGTCAATGTTCGTCTGTAGTTTTATTTTAGATTCCTGAAACTTCGTAGGTGTGATTTTCTAGGTATTTCTAGGTCTTCCTTGACAGGCGCACCTGTTGTTGTCTCTTGCTCGAATTTTTCAGCATTTATAGCTCAGTTTGTTGCACAGTCAGCCCTTGAAAAAAAGATTTTAGGTACCAAACATCGTGTATTCGAATCATAAGAAACATTTTTCGATTTTTTTCCAACATGATCTTACATTCGTTTCTAATATACTTCTCACAATAAATACTTAACCATGCAGCCTACCTACAATATTTTATTTATTTTTTGCTTTTTTTTCAGCTGTCACCGGCGACGTGTCATCTGTGTCAACAAGTCCTGTTTCATCATCGTCGCCGCAAGACCAGACGGCGTCGCCGCTCGTCATCGCCAATTCTGTTACTAGTCCCCACACAAACCAACCGCAGGAGAGAGTGGTGAAGCAGTTCCACTTCCTGATGTGGAAGGATTTTGTCGCACCTGAGTATCCTCACGCCATACTCAAATTCATTAAGGTAAGAACCATCTTTTTCAGCTCTTAATGGATACGGGGGAATAATGAGTGATATGCGAATGGCACCAACAGAGGCTCTTGATATTATCGCAAGTATACCCCCACTACATCTTTCTATAAAATTGGATGCTGCCAGATCGGCAATACTATTGCAGCAGATAGACCTATGGAATATTTACAGCCAAACAATTGAATACAGAAAACTCTTAGATCAGGCTAGGAGCCACATACCGCTAATGCAGATGACCTCAGACAAGATGGTACCCGGATACATACAGTGGTCGTCTTGAAAGGAATAGGTCGCGAATTATAGTATTATGGTACATTTGCAAATCATGTATTCCGTCAAATGTAAATTCACAACTCTGCATTAGTTCTAAGCGAAAACCAATTAATTTTTATGTTTTAAATCATATTTCTGTTTACAGAGAGTGAACAGCACTTGGGCCGGTACTGAGGGTCCACTATTGGTGCACTGTTCGGCCGGAGTGGGTCGCACGGGAACTCTGGTGGCTCTCGATGTACTCTTGGAGCAGGTCAAGCAAGAGAGCCACGCAGCCGTCTACCACGCAGTCGCTGATCTCCGCAGACAGAGAAACTTCCTCGTTCAAAGCCTCGTAAGCATCCGTGGTCTACCTAATTATAACCCTGAATGAGCTACATAGTTACATAGCTAACCGCAGAGAAGCAGGTTGGTTTTAAGATGTTTAATTCATGCTACGGGCCAACCCACCATCTCGAGGCGTTTCAACGAACGTTATCATTATGTCGCCCCGAGATGACCGCAGAACTTGTGGACAGCACAATCCACGTATCAAGCTCCACCGCTGCCCGTCAGAGGCCAACCTTTACAGCAAGGCACTGAACAAAGACACCTGTGGGCGCCCTCGCTCTCTGACTACAAAATTTTATCAGATTTCTCTATCCACCCAATTGATCCCAAGTTTGAAGTCGCTTGCGTGGCTTCTAACTGACGTATTATATGTGGCGTTCCATAACTCGGAAATATCGCAGATCCAAGCCATCCTTTACTCGGAATGCCACCCGAGATCGGGTGGCTAACGGATCGTTTCTTAAGATAGGTAATGCAAGGTCAACAACTACCCCATCTTGGAGAAAATACATTCCCAGACCCCTCCGGGTCTCTGTTAATTGAGCAGCGTGGTCGGTAAACCGACCAGTGCGTCAGCATCCCAGTTCCACCTATGGTTCCGTCCCCAGATCTGCCGCACCAGTTTCACCAGGTTGGTCCCTCTTCTTGGAGGCTCCCGGATGGGAGCTGCTCCGTGAGTTGGGCTGACCGAGTTGACAAGTGCCCATCTGGCCCAAGCTGCAACGGCAGTATTTGGAACCACCGCAAAGAAGCATTGTTGGTTGTAAGACTACGGGCGAGCCCATCACTCTGAGGCATTTCAACGAACTTTATCATTATATCGCCCCGAGATGAAACATATAGAATTTTGACATAAATCCACTATCCAACTACGCCGCTGCTTGTTAGAGCCCGGGGCCTTAATAGCGAGACACCGGGCAGCAAGGTGCCCGGTGGGCTAGTTTCACTCCCAAATTGAGACGAATTTCTCCATCCACCAGTTTGGTTCCCGGCTCGAAGTCGCTTTTGCAGCCTCTACCTGACTGGATAACGCGGCCTTCCGTCACATGGAAGGCCGCAGCCATTTTTTTAATACACGGCCAATTCATTTGTAATTCCCGGTTATAACCTGTGAAGGGTAATGCGACAGTGGCAAAGCCTCATTTGCCAGATGGTTGCCGATTCTTAAAATACGCCTGAGACCATATTTAAAATACCATAGACTCCTCAGAATTTAGGGTTCGATCACCGCGTAATGCACATCGTGCTAGACACTCAATTCTTTCCTCATCCGTTCGAAGATTTGCATCTTAAGCCGATGGGCGAGATTGTCACTGCAAACGTACGGATGGGATGAATTACCATTCCACGACAGCAACCTTTGCTGCTTTGTCAGCTACTTCACATCTAAGTGCGAGATTTTGGAGAATTTTCCTGACTATTTCACGGGTGCCTCGTAGACCAATTATATATTTTTTCTATTTTAAACTCTTAACCATTCTCTTCCATGATTATGCATTGATAGAGCATTTCTTTCAGAAACAATATATCTTCGTCTACCGAGCTTTGGTGGAGTATGCTGCTTACGGGGACACCGAGTTACCAGCCTCAAGACTAAAATCATCAGTGGATCTTCTCAGGAATACGGAGCCTGGATCTGATACATGTGCCATGGAAGAAGAGTTTGAGGTAATTGTTGAGTGATCAAATCCAACCCATGTGATAACGAGAATAAGACAACGATTTGTTGATAAAATAAAACAGAGTTTATGTAAAATACGAAAATGACTGCGTCACCGGAGGTGTAACACAGACTTATCATAAACATTAAAAGCCGCAGCATCTTTATTGATAATCCCTATTATTGACAGTCCCTATGTATACTTTGCAACGTCGCATTTTTAGGTATTTCATTTTGTATCAATTGTCTATATTACGATTTCTCTATGATCATGTCAAAAATTTAAATTATATTCTGAAAAAAAAAGGATAATTTTGAGGGGATAAACTGCAAAGTCATAACACTATTTTAAATCGCACGTAATATGGATACACCGCTATGTTAACATAGTGGTGTATATGCGCTGCTATAAGAATGTTGGAATTCCTACAACTGTCAGTTTGGCTCATTCCTACAATTGTCAGTTTGGCGCAAATTTATTTTTATGCTTAGAATTTAATATGCACTTACATTATTAAATAGGCGATACCGTATTCAAATAAAACGGTGATCTGGTAATAATAGATTTGTAATTTCAGAAAATTTTAATGGCATATACCAACCTAAACTACGCTATGTAACAAATGGTAAAAGAGCTGAATTATATATACAAATGGTACTAGGATTTTTTTGCAATATGATGCAACAATGAGTTGCAGGAAGCTGCTTGTTGTTGCATGTTAAGTCATGTTCATAGGTGCATAGTTGCCGCAGCGCTAAGTCGATGGGCTCAGTTATTCATTAGCAGTGAGAGTGTAAAGTGCTTGCGAAGGCATCGTGGTCACGAAATAAGATAAGGGCAGTTTTGCGTTATAATTTCGTGTGTGGTTTAAACATAGACCAGTGCTTAGAAAAATGACTCTTGCACTAGGTGATGTTTGTCCACATCGTACAATGATATTCAGGTGGTATAGAGAATTCCAAAGAGGAAATTTGACTCTGGAGGATGCTGAGAGACCGGGAAGGCCACAAACGTCAGTTACGGAAGAAAACAATACTGCTGTGATGAAAATGCGAAGTCTTGAAAGAAAACAGTTTTTCAGTTACGGACGCAAGTGCAAAAAAAAGTTGTAAGAATTTTTTCATGAATTTAGTTTTGCAAACTTCAGATTCGGATTCAGCACCCCAAAAAACTTACAGCATGGAGGAATCAAAACTACCCACACAACTTTCCCGCTAGGGGCCCTTTTGAGCACAAATCGACTGAATTATATCTACTGCAATTTTATTGCTGATCATCCTGCCTTATAAAAAGGTCTAGTGAGGGTAGGCCTGCAATAATCGGCGATATAATGTGTTTAAGGCAAGACTTTAAATATTAAAATTGCTGCCCTGAAAACCTGTTCATTTTAAATTATCAACATATTCTCGACATGCACGGATCTATATATGCTATCAACCTCTCAGCAGTAGCGGCTCGCTGCTAAAGTAAGTCCTAGCTGCGGCACGTCATTGGATCGGTGGGCTTGTTTGATACTGCACGTGCGTTTGTTTATGAATTAATATTAAAAACTTAATTGAGTGGAATATGACTCATATTCTTTCAAGAGTGGTACGTAAGCGTTAATATAACGACAATCCCTAGGTTTACTGCGCTATTGCAATATGAAATTTTTCTGAAGGAGCGTTTAAAGAAACAAATAGCACAAAATGTAATATAACTTACTTTAGTTACTGAAATTGGTATGGTTATTTAACAAATATATGACCATAATATTATTTTCCAAGACATTGTACTTAGCGACATATACAAAAGGTACTAGGAAAGTTTTGCAATACAGCTTTATTTTTTTTTTTCCAAGTAATTTGCTCGATATCCAATACACCTCTACATCCTCCGAAATCAATCTTTAAACCAGGTCTACCAAGTTTCACAAGGGAGTAAATAAAGCACACACGAGTAAATATTCTCATAACGCACGAGGAATGCTTTTCGATGTTTTTGAAGCTATATGGAAACAATCCAGACGCAGTTATCGAATGAATTGTTACTGGAGATGAAAAGTGGGTTCGTTATTATGACCCTGAGAGCAGGCAAGAGCCGATGCAGTGGAATATTAGAGGATCAGCTCATCCCAAGAAATTCAAGGTCATTTCTTCAGCTCGACTTCAAGGTCGACTATAAGGATAAAGGTGGTTATATCACGGCAGCGTACTATGCCAATATTCTATGGAAATTAAGAGCAATTATTAAAGAAAAAAGGAGGGGAAAATTCACCAAAGGTGTGCTGTTTCTGCATGATAATGATTCAGTTCACACCGCTCAGATTCCAAAGGCTACCGCGCGCGATTGCGGGTTCGAAACCATGTACCGCCCACCGTACAGTCCAGGCCTGGCCTTCAGTGTCTACTTTTTATTCCCGAACCTGAAAAAAGATCTCCGAGGGTATCGATAGATGAAACACTGAAGGCTGCTGTGTCTGAACATTTTGTCAACCAAAATGAAAACTACTTTTATACCGGCTTAATAAAATTAATTGACAGATCTAATAAATGCATTGAGATAAGAGGGGACTACATTGAAAAATATTTAAAAAAATACATCTGCATATCTGTTTTCATGCCTATACCGAGAACTTAATGGACGCCCTTCGTGTGTGGATGTTAGTTTATTGGTGTTGAATGATTGAGCGTACATGTGCGTGTGTATGTGCATGTCTGTATATTGTTTGAGCATTGGAGTGAATTTGGCAATGCGCGATGCTAACTTTTAATTGAGTCTTATCTCCAGCTACTCTTTATCTTTCCTCCTACCTCTTGAACGAAGGATCGATTACTGTGTTGGTCAAATGTGTCTATTTAGTTAAAGTCTACATTGTATGCATGTATAGCACGTGGCAATAAAGAATTGGCTTCATAGTTTGTGTTTCAGCTTAGTACATGGAAAGTTAAATGAACGCGCATGTGTCGGAAAGGTGCTCGTATGCTCGCCCTACTCAGGAGATATGGACTACGACTCAGAATGTATTATTTGATATAAAAGCGACATATCTTATGCTGTTCTCCAATGTCTCTAAACCATAGTGTTGCAATCCTTCACTGTATGACAAGCCGGTGGAAAATGAGCGGAAATTTAGGTGATAAATAAACCGATTTTGAATACTCTCAATCCTCAACTTGTATGAGGTATAATGCGGAGACCAAATCTTAGAAGCATATTTGAGCAAGCTCTATGTAAGTATGCAACATAAACTGTCCTTAAAGAATTTATATTACTAAAAGATCTACAAATTCTCATAATAAAACCGAAGGTTCTGTAGGCTACGCTGACTACTAACAAAGGTTATGTGTTTATCATAACATAACTGATGATGTTAGCTATCTGAAAAAAAAAATAATTCTAAGGGTACCTAAAAATACTAAGGCATTTTAACAATAGTCATAACTTGCATGACTTTCAGAATTTTAAAAAATGAAGTTTTTCATGATATTTT
>JAOPUG010000168.1:9866701-9878802 GCA_027564375.1 Micropterix facetella
ATATATATATATATATATATATATATATATATACACGTGCAAGTCGTATTACGGGCAAGTGATCTTTACAGCGAGACGTCTTATTATTTTCATTGCAAATGTAGCCAACTAAAGTTGTCTTTATTGCCATATTTAGTAATGCTCATTTATAGAGGAATGGTGAAACATTGGTTGGTTGGATTCTAACTAGGCTTGGTTCGATACAACTCCATTGTTTTTTGCTGACAACACTAAGTTTTTTGTGAATCCGTTCGTTGGCAAGATTAGCGCTGACTTTGAATGCATACAGCAATGGAGCAAAACTTGGCTTATCAATCTGAAAGTCCCACCCCACAGCCGACCAAACGTTGCCAAACTAGAATTTTGGCATGACACTCAAAGTTTCGTTACATTTTAATCGTTTAATGTATATGTTGGCAACGTATCCTACTATTTTGTCTTTTTCATGCACCTACATATCCAAATTCGCTAGAAAACATGTCTCAACAGTGATTTTGAAGATATTGCCTAACGTTGGAGAGGGGTGAAGATATTGCCTGAAGATATTGCCATGCGTTAAAAATTGGGTCGGTGCCGTCAATGATTTCATTCATTTAAATACTAAAAATGTCTAAAAGCAATGTAAATAATCCGGACGCAGCATATACAACTGAATATGATTATCTCTTTCAACCACCGACACGCATAATTATGTTAGAAAGAGAATGACACGAAATTAGTTTGCTAATAAATGGATAACTATGAATGAACTCACTAATGAATTATACGGGGACCCTTCCTTGTGTAAAACCGATCCTACTGGTATAACTTTTGTCTCAACTCATGTATGTAAAAATCGAGTTTCAGGAGCTAAAAGAAAACATTCACCCTGCTTTTTATATAAGATTAGATTTTATTCTGGAGTCCACGCTTATGTGTATTGGTTTCATGTGTACATCAGCCCGGTATCGCAAAATTCCAGGAAGGACAGTCATTCGAATTGTCTGTCTTATTAGACAGTTGTTACTAGGGAGCCTATTAGTAGTCAAATGTAGTGTGTGGAACCCTTGTAGTTTCTATTGTTCCAATAATATTATCACTAGAGCATCACTAAACATCTTAGTAGGCTGTCTATTGATGTGGGACTCAAAACAGGTAATGCAAAAAGTGATAATAATGCATCAACCAGAATATTCTGCTCTTACACCCAAGGCTTGGTTTGATAATGTAATGTAATGCCTTGGTGTCTAATCTGGCCTAAATCACCAAGCTTTTAATATCTGAGGAACTTGCCACTTGGAACTGCCACCCAGAGACGACTGGCTAAAAAATCATCTGCACTTGGAGGCTATTATAGGCTGCGGAATATATGGAGAGTGACCCAACGTCAACAGAAGCAAAATGTTGGGGAAATACACATTCGTTTTCCAAGCGTAGGTATACACCATTATTGAATGTGCGGACATCAACCTCCAAAAGAACTACGCCAACCACCAAATCTATATCCACTCGGATAGCCTGGCAGCTCAAGAATGGGGTAGTTCTATGATGGGTTCCCAGTCATGCAGGGATGGAAAGCAATCAAAAAGCCGACGAACTTACTAAGGCGGGAGCAAAGTGAACGTTATATGATCTTGAACCCTCAAGAAACTATGTTTAGAACAATCCTTCAACCACTGAAAGAACACACCAGGTTTGAATAATTCTAAAGCGCTAATCAAAGCTTACAACCGTAAGACTACCCATGAGGCTTTAGCTCTACATAGGAACAATCTACGCATGCTAGTGAGGGCGCTCACGGGGCATTGTAGCCTGAATAGACACATGTTCAACCTCAAGCTCCGGGATACTAGAGTGTGCAGGTTCTGCCAAGATCAGAGGAAACTCCCATGCACCTCGTGTGTGAATGTGGCCCGGTGATGCTATTCCCTCCAAGCCAAAGAGGTTAAACTATCCAACGCCAAAATGGTACTGCGTTTCTTAAAGCACGCAAAGATTAGTACGGAACTATAGCAGGTGGCGATCACAATAGACCAGAAATGGTCTATTGTGACCAAGGCTCAATGATACAAGGCTCAATAAACCTTGAAAAAGCTGCACAACAAATATAAATATATTTTTTTTTAAATTTGACTCTTGAAGTGGGGTCCCACAAGTCTCGGTCA
This sequence comes from Micropterix facetella, assembly GCA_027564375.1. Taxonomy (NCBI): domain Eukaryota; kingdom Metazoa; phylum Arthropoda; class Insecta; order Lepidoptera; family Micropterigidae; genus Micropterix; species Micropterix facetella. Next base: position 9,868,846 of record JAOPUG010000168.1, read on the forward strand.
AAGGGATGCTCCCTCAAGGCTCACTCTTATTCTGCATATTTCTAATGAATTTGAAAAATCATATTGATACAACTCCATTGTTTTTTGCTGATGAAGTTTTTTGCGATCCGCTCATTTCCAGTAGCAAGATTAGCGCTGACCTTGAACACTTACAGCAATGGAGCAAAACTTGGCTAATCAATCTAAATTGCGACAAATGCTCCGTCCTACATACATCAAATGGGAGAAGCATATCTACAAGATAGCCAAAGAGAGCAACCTCTCCTTTATGCCAAAAAATCATTTGAGCAAGTTTCTTCCGATGTATTTGTTAAAATGTACAAGAGATTAATACAGCTGTGAACAGATTAATATCATATGCTGGAATATGGCTTCCAAATTTGAAGCCCATACTTTAACAAGGACATCATTCTGCTGGAGAACATATAGCAGCGAGCCACCAATATCCCTAATTCTCTCCTCAAACAAGCCGTATGAAGAGCGACTGGCCAACCTGGATCTACCCAGTCTGAAGAGGCAGCGGGAAAGAGGGGATCTGATTGAGACATTTAAAATCTGAATATTCACTATGATTGGCATGGGAATAAACATATTAACCCTCCAGAAGAAATTTCAACTTCATAGACACCGCTTCAAGCTTGCAAAAACAAGATTTTATTTAATTGGCTGTTAATCGGCCGTTAGCGAGAACTGTCACAATTTTGAGGTTAGGCTGTGGGTGCTTTGCTTTTCATTGTCGACTGTTATTGATGATTTTTCGGCCCAGAGGAACCGTCACTAGTGGTTGCTTCCAAGGCTATTCAGGAGAAAGCCCAAAATCGTCGGTATTTTTTCAAAATCCATACTCAAGTATAAGAAATCGTAGCTAAAATGGTGAAAATATCAGAAAAATAGCGCAAAAAATATTGAACACACGAAAAACACCAAAAAAGCAAGGACACAGTGGCTCAAGACAGTGGCAGGTCCGAGATATATTGCAACAATTTTGAGACTTGACAGCTGTGTGGTGCGCTGTGATTGGCTGAGAGTCGGCGGAAAAGAGCACTTTTAAGGCATCCGATGCAACTAACAGTGGCTAAATAACCGGCGTCCGAAAATGGTTGCTGCAAGCTATCAAAATTTTACTGGCTGTTAAATTGTTAATCATGGTTAGCTAACGGCGATTAGCAGTTGTGAACAAGCTGCTTGGTGCATGTCACCTTAAGTAAAATACTTGTTCGAAGAAAAAACAAAATAAACAAGTTTTTTTTTTTCAAAATTCATATTTTTGCATATTTGAAATCATAATAATAATAATGAAGATTCATTCATTAATTCCTTCATTCAGCAACTCAAATTGATTATCTTTTTTGGCAGGTCACACCTCCCGTCCCCCTTCTGCCTCCCTGCCCGGTTCGGGTCCTCTAAAAAAGGACCCGGATGCTGACATCCCTCAGCACAGGGTGAAGATGGAAGGTCCTCCGAGTGCTCATGCGCCCGATGACACCTCAGACCTCGGAGTGGACGCCATTAAAACGGAAATCGATGGACTCATGGATGACGGTAAACTTCTTCTTCTCCTCTTTATGGTCTTCTAGTAGAGTATACACATTAAAAATATTTAATAATACTTTATGTAGAAGGTTCACTCCCCGCCCCCGCCCCAAATGAAGCATGGGGAGTTTCTCCATAGTGCACTGGGTCAGCAGTTCCTACACTTTTTCAGATACGGACCGCTCAGTATAAAAAACAGTTTTGATTTCAAAAGTTGTTTTAAAGAAGTCGTCGTTTTTGCTCACATCTAGGGAAATACCAAATGTACCTCTTTGAAACATGCACCATTCCACTCGCTGATATCGATTTCCAGATAGAAATTTAAAAATATATATGTCAATGCTTTAGTTTTTAAGTTATAAAAAGTTTAAAACTTGCAAACGTAACTGTTTTCTATCAACTCTTTAACTTAACCTACCGCTACTCAATCCACTATTTACAGTTTAACTGTAACTACACTTTATTTGTAAATAAACAATTCCCTATTTACAGATATTGATGCTTTTTACAGTTCAATCTTTCTTGAAAGATGGACTAACCGACGACGAAAACTGAATTAGAATCAGTTGTTCTCAAGTACAGCAGTTTTTGAGTTTAATGAGATCTAAGAATCGGACAGAATCTCCAAAAATTGCATGCCTGGCTGTTTTTTATCTACTTTAACGCTTAGGTTGCCACCGTACGATCACCTTTTTAAATGTATCAGTGGTATTATTTATAAACCTTCCTTGAAAGACGGTTCTTGAATTTATTGCGATCAAACAGTCGGATGGGCGCTTTTTGGGGGCTTCGTTTTATATTTAAGTCGTAGCTAATGGGTCGAATTTGATTTGATATCCGTATATTAATATATCTAGGACGATAAAATCTTTTCCAATATAATGTTTACATTTCATGAAAAAAAAAATAGATATTTGAAGAAAAGAAAAATTGAAAAATTGAAATGTTCATCATTTCAATTTTTCAATCTTCAAATGATTTAGGAAAAATAACCGATCAGTGAATTAGTTCAATGAGTAAATTGCAATAATTGGCGAGGGGCAGGTGATCCAACGAAATCCCCATCGTGCGAGGGCGGTGCCCCGGGCTCCCTGAAGTCGGAGCGGCTGTCATCCGAGCCGGGCGACCTGCTGGACGCGCAGACCGGGCTGCGCGGGCCGGCACAGGCGCCGCCCGGACCGCCCGACCTGGGCGCCTGCCGCATGGGGGCCGACGGCGCACAGCAGCCGCTGCCCTCCAACCTCATCGCCAAGCAGACGGGCAGCATGGAGGTAAAACACACTTTGTCACTTCGCTAATATATTTAGGTAGGGTGGATACGGACAATATAGTAATTATTATTAGCACGACGAATGAGCGACTCGAGCCTATGTGTCCGTTTCCAATATACTTAATAATAATGCCAAACGCCAGATTCGAGGAGCTCTTCCAATCGGTTTTGAAATTCATTCACGTTCGCCGATTCGATCGCTTCCTGCAGTAGGCGATTCCAATCGTCGATGAAAGATGTTTGGTAACGCTCTAGTGATAAAATGCTTCTTAAAATTTGTATGAAATGCGTCTTGTCCATTTTCAAAGAGTGTACGATGAGGAAATTGCTGCAGCTATAATATCATCATAGCTCCTTCTAAGTCTCGATCGGGTCTCTTCACTTTCGCCTGTCCTAAGCGAAAGCGACAGGCAGCTGTTGAAACTGCCCACACTATAAGGCACGGCAGTTTTAACATTGACAGTCTCTCCTCGTATTCCATGTGCCTCGCCTCCCTTGGAATTTTGGCGAAACATCTCTGCGCTTCTACCGGCGACTGAATGTCCTCAACGAAATACAGATTCCAAATTTGGACACCGTATTCTCCTCTTGTAGCTCATCAACATCGTATAAATAATGCATCGTTAAAATTACACTCGTCCACTGCAATGTTACACCGCATGACAGACTTGGAAACTCGAAATTTTGAAACTTCCTGTTCCCAAATTGCAGCAGACTGGAATGGCACTGCAATTTCGTTCAAATTAACTTTAACAAAATGCAAATTTCAGTTAAAATACTTTTTTTTTTTTAATAACAAAATGATTTCAAACTATAATTCTAAATAGTTTTCAAGCTTTATGTATCCACCCTTCGAATGAATAAGCTTTAAACCCGATGTCGAGCTTGTGAAAATGCAGCCTTATAACCGATTCTTTTATCTTCCTTTCGGTTGTACCATGATCATCAATTTTCTCAAGCATAATTTGATATTGGGTCCGTACTGTCATTGATTTACTGTAAGATTTATTTCTATAGATTTATAGCTGTCGGTGACTGAACCGCAGATGTCTGAGACCGAGAAAAGGTCTCGATGATATCTCCTCGCTTGCATCCCTCCTCCAGCTTTGGCGGATTTAGCCGTTCGAGTCTTTCTTCGTAGCTATAGTGGTGGAATTCTGGTATCTCTTCTTTGCATTCTATTCATAAGTTTAATGTCTCCGACAAAATATGGACTCTATATTTGAAATACATATTCCAATACTGGTCGTAAATTAACCTTATAGGGGTTGTGACATTTAAATTGATTACAATTGTTGGGTACTATTACTTTTACTTTGTATTTAATGAAAGTCACAGTTGTCACATAAGAATTTATTTATAATTCTTCTTCGGTCGGACGGGTATAAGTTCGACCGGATATCATTCGCGAAGAATGCGATACTAATATAAACTTTATAAACTTCCATATGCAATATTTACTATTTAAAAAAAAACAATTAAAATGACAACAATCCGTAAGTATTAAAATGATGAATTATAAGGTTGGCGAAGGCACAAAAGTGACTGACAGGTACAATATGACCTTGCAGGATATATTTTAGGGTTGCCGGTCTAACATGGGACTATTCTCAGGGTCGGCATTGACCCACTCTGGATGGGCGGTATGTATTTGCTAAAAGGGTAGATCTGTCTATATTCGAACAATATCAATCCTTGCGGAAAATATAATGAAAGAGGAGGGAAGGCTCGGTTGTCGGCTTCGACCGCAAACGCGGCTCTTGAAGATCAAGGTGGCGGTTCCAGAGCTGTCGTCAGATGTAGCAGGTGGCGGAATTTCCCTTGTCTCGTCGCAGGTACGACGAGGATTTCGGCTACCTCAGAAGCCCGCCAACAGAGGTCAGTCAGCCGCTCGACCCACCGCCAAATTCGAAGTCGCCGCCCGTAATTCAAAGTAGAAGAGAGACGGCGTATCGGAGTCCAGAAGAGAGTGTCCAGAAAAGAGTCCCAGGATATTATATGGTGTCCTATTATCAACGGATTCCCCCTGGGACTCTTGCTGTTGCTAGCTGAAGGCACCAAACCAAAATGAATCTACTATATATGACTCTATTTTGTGGGTAAATCATTTCGCTTCATCTCCCGCTCATTGGCTACTTTTCGCGCCTTATTCAATTCGTAACTTCCGGTTTATTTTAAAATCATGTAAAAAATTAAAGATGTAATTTAAAAATTAAGGTTATTCCTTTCCATTCTTCCATTCTTTCCTCCGAATATATTTTTATGATAGCGCGTCGGAACGAAAACTCTTAACCAGCGTACAAAATTAATATTTATTTATTATTAATTATAATTAAATGTATTGGGATTTATCCCATCTCTTCAGTTCCGATTCATCCCGTTTTAGCAATTTCGTTTTAATATTTTGCGTCTCCACTTCACGGAAGCTCGCACAACACTACTGTTTGTGAAGTCGCCTAGCGCGAGAGTACAACTCTACGGTTGTTTTTGACGGTGGACGAATGTAATCGGCGATCCAGTATTTTCGATAAAAGGACCTGTGCATCCAAATTACTGTGTAATCCTACATGAATTTGCCAGCAAAGTCACAGGGTGTAGAAAAAGATCAAGCGTTAGTATCCGGAAGGCTTTTTGAATGAGATACTGCTTGGTATTGGCTCTTTTCACAATAGCAGTTATGTTCCAATTCCACTTGAGGTTACTGGCTACTGTGACTCCTAGAGCCTTCTACAACAACTGCACAACTTTTAGTTCTCCTCTATATAGCTTATATTCAGAGAGAGGGTTGCTTCGCCTAACATGTATTATAGTACTTTTTTTTTATTTAGCTCGATGAGCCAATCATCTAACAATGCCTTGATTCGGTTGAGGTTGCTCTACAATTCACCATGCAAAAGAGGGCTGTCAAAGAATTTTATATCAGTGTAAAGACTGCTAGCTGAGAGATCAGCTGATTCCATTTCGGACATGTAGAGCAGGAATAGCAACGGTCCAAGGACTGATTTTTGAACCACTCAACTTTCCACCGGCTTTAAATCTGATAATGAAGACTCAGCCGTTACTTGATTTATGTAACCGAACTGCTTTTTGGTATGTACTGTAACCGTCAGTTTTCTTAAACATAATTTCATATTGGGGTTCTACTGTTGCCATAGATGCTCTATGTAATTTATATTTTAGCTAAGACAAAGTAACTTCATTTCCAAAAAAAAAGAAAAAAAAAACAATTTTTTGTAAGATTTATTTATTTCATCAATATAAATCAGATATATAAGATATTAATATATCTATATTTAAATAGTTCCGGCAGATGCAAACAGATAATATAGATGAGAGACTCAGTAATAAAAAAAAACTGATTTTCAGTGCGCCCCATTTTAAGTAAAGTTTGAATAATTATTGAATATTAATACAAATATAGGTATGTCTTATGTCTGGGATTGTTTATTAAGCAATTCTTTTTTTTAGTTCTGAACTTATCCCTGCAAGGGACCTGGATCTCGCATCCTTACCTAGACCATTTCACAAAATTGCAGCCCCATAGGCGAAACTACCTTTATAAGTTTTATTTTATGTTTTGTTATTATTGCCAAGTGGTCTTTTGCTTCTTAAGGTTTTCATTGTAAATTTAGCCAAGTGGAGTTGTCTTTGGAGCGCCATGTTTAGTATTGCCCATTTATAGAGGAATGGAGAAACATTGGTTCTGGGCAGAATGTGAAAACAGAACCTGGCGCAGACATTTTGAATCCTCTGAATCCTATTTTGGTCTGATTTGCGCAACACAGTCCACCTACGCAGTCTCCGTAGTCAAGGATAGGTAGAATGAGTGTGTTTATTAGGATATTCTAAGGTTTGTAATCAGGTAATCTCTGATTCTATGTAGAGATTTGAGACGAGAAAAGCATCACTGATTTTTTTTGTTTATGAGATTCGAAGAGGAGGTTTTCGTTAATGTGTAGTACAAGATTATGAAGGGGGTTCTATTGATTGAATAACTATTTGTTCTATAGCAATATCGGGGTGATTAGTGGAGTTAAATTTTGCCAAATTGTATGGGGACCCAACCGTTTGATCAACCCGTCCTTAAGGAAACTAATTTCTAACACTTAATACAAGATAGCAGCTTGCATATCATACCTCAAAGTCGTAGACCCCCTATTGACCAGACTAATATTACTATATTTACATAGTTATAGAGAGGATGTATATTACCTTTTGTTTAGTTAGTAACAACAGAGTAGACGTTAACATTATATCAGCGGCGTTTAGTTACTAAATCTCAAAATAATAATAGGATGTTTCGATGAGGTAATAATACCATGACTATACTAATGCTTTTTAGAAGTTGACTCGCGTTGGTTTGAGACGTGGGTATTAATTTTTCAGTACTCCCAACAGCAGAGTCAGATCTTCGTATTCTCCACGCTGCTGGCCAACAAGGGTGCCGAAGCGGTGCTTCAGGGTCACTTCCCTTCCATCATCGCCTACCACTGCGCGCAGCCCGGCACCAAGAAATATCTCGAGGTGAGATTTTTAAAAAATGTATATATAGATAAATAAATACAAACTGAGCTGTCATGTAATTCACTGTCCGGAGTTGAGCTCATCATAATACTATTGTTACACTTCTGGGGGGTGAGCGGTGGACTCCGGACTAACGACCGGCTGTGGTAGATTTAAGCCAGCTTACCAACCCATTCACTCCTTCGAAGCCATAGAATTTGAGATGTGGAGATTGCAGTTTTAGATATTTTTTCTAGGAAGGAGTTCATTATTTTCCTAGAAAGACCAAGATCCTTAAAGAGGTCAAATAGTGATTTGACTGTGGGAAGCCACGAACGCCAACTTCCACCTCGTGAAGGCATACTGTGAAACCATTCCGGGTGATGGCATTTGCGAGATTATAATATATATATATACATTTAATTTGTACTCGTGGTCTTTTGGGATATTTGATTCCCATGGAAGTTAATTCTACGATAAGGGCCATCATCCAAGAAAGGGAGTAAAATCTGGACGTAGGGCTGTGCATCCGAGACTTTCAGAATTTTCGAAATGATACTGTTTAGAGACTGAATCGACCTCTAGAATCCAATCTAAAGCTCGATTATCGAGAGAAGTTTTGTAGTGGAATGTTTTTTGACTTCAGAGCAATCATTATAAAATATTCAAAAACGGATGTTACAGGATGAAGTTGATGGATCGGACATTTCGACATTGATGTGGTCTGTCAGTCGTCGTGAACTGACTTGTTTCTCGGAGGTAATCGCAATCGGACATGAACCCATACTGCCACTGGCAGAGTTATACACGAGAACGGCTCATTGTAAGCTCAACAGACGCCTTCACATTCTGGGCATCATGGATGAGGCGACTCGTCGGTGCTGTGAAATGGAGGAGATAGCAGAGTATGTGGCAGACCACATACTCTGCTGTCTTCTCCATCTGAGTATGCACAGATGAATACCGAGCATTATTAGCAAGAAGAGAGAGGATCATAGGAAATTATTTAGTAGATATGGCGGAAATATGCGAGACCCGACCTTGTGCATTTTAGCATCTTGTATGAGTTGGCTGCAGGTTATATAGGCGAGAAAGTATATATGGGGTCACGTTCAAAGGCTCTACATGGAGAGCCAAGTGCGTGTGTCAGACTACTGACACATGCACTTGGCTCCCAAACCAAACTCAAGCATCATCATCATTGGCAACTGTTCTTTCTATGAGTATTGCTAGGTACGTAGGGCATTCAACAAGTTCTCAGTATAGATAGGTTCCAACCTCGTTTTGTATACTTTTAATTACTGGCACATATACATTCACTTATAGCCAATAAATAAAAATAAAAATAGAAAAAACATTCATTTGTTTTTTTTTTGTTAATGTTGATCATAAACGCTACCAATATCAGCAATTTTACGTTTTTAGTAAAATAAGAGCATTGCACTATTATTAAATTCTTAACCAAGTAAGGTAAAAGCCAAAAATCCATTAAAGAGGAAATGGATGCTGTTTATGGGGAATATGGCCCTTCGTTATCTACTATCCAAAAGTAGTCGAGTGAATTTAGACATGGGAGGCAGAACATCGAAGATGACCCTTGCGCTGGCCAGCCTTTCGAAGCCTCTTCACAGGGTATCTTTGAAAAAATGGAGAAAATTATATTGGAAAACAGTCGAGTGATGATTAAATCGATAGCTGAGAGACTTGGCCTTTCTATCGGTACCCTACACAACATCATTCGTGACCAACTTCATATGTCGAAAGTGACCGCGAGATGGGTGCCGCGAATGCTGACACCGCATTAGAAACAAGCGAGCGTGGAATGCTGTTCGTAGTTTTTGAATCTAGGTGGAAATCCAGACTCAGTCATCGAAAGAATTATTATTGGAGATGAGACATGGGTTCATAATTATGACCCTGAGAGCAGGCAAGAGTCGATGCAGTGGTCTATTAGAGGATTAGCTCATCCCAAGAAATTCAAGGTCTTTCCTTCTAAACTGGGAAGGTCATGGCCACCATCTTTTGGGATTATCAGGGGATATTGCTGATAGACTATAAGGATAAAGGTATCAATTTCACGGCAGCATACTTTGCCAATATTCTATGGCAATTAAGAGCAGCCATTAAAAAAAAAACGAAAGTTGGCCAAAGGTGTGCTGCTTTTGCATGATAATGCTTTAACTCACACCGCTCACATTGCGAAGGTTACCACACGTGACTGCTGGTTTGAAACCATGGAACACCCACTGTACAGTCCAGACCTGGCCCCCAGTGACTACTTTTTATTCCCGACCCTAAAAAAAGATCTCCGAGGGAATCGATATGCTAACGATGAAGCACTGAAGGCAGCTGTGACTGAACATTTTGCCAACCAAAATGAAAACTACTTTTACACAGGCTTAAAAAAATAATTGACAGATCTAATAAATGCATTGAGATAATAGGGGACTACATTGAAAAATAATAAAAAAATACATCTGCATATGCTGCATATTGTTTTCATACCTATACCCAGTGGCGTGCCTAGGGTTACTGAATGGGGCAAGCCCGACATACCTTTTGTGTTTTCTTACATTTTTCACAGTAAAAAATATATACCTTTTTACTCTTCAATCTTCAGTTTGAGATTTACCGCTTGTGTCGTAGATTTA
>JAOPUG010000168.1:9907542-9918182 GCA_027564375.1 Micropterix facetella
GCAAGGCGTTGGTCTCTTACGGGCTTAGGTGGAGCTTGGTATGTAGATTTGTCTTCGTCTTTAAGTCTCTGCGTTTCACCTTGGGGTGATAGAACAATCTATATCGTTAAAACGCTCCGGGGTGGACAGGTTCGCCTGTAGTAGTTGACACTCCCATCTGTTAATGTCTCGGTGAGGAGTGTCAGCGTCGCCTGTGGATCTGTTGTCCGTTTGATGTCAAAGTTCGCCTATAATTTGAGTCCTGAAACTGTAGGTGTGTTTTTCCAGGTATTTCTTGGTCCTCCTCGACTGGAATTTCCACTGGTAAATTTCTCCTTAGGCGCGCTTGTTGTCTGTTACTCATAAGGCGCCGTCCCTCTCCCACTTCGCTACTGTTTGCGGTTACATATTGCGAGCGCTGCTCCCGGCCTGCAGTCCTCCAATGCTTATTGTCTGAAAGCAGTATAATGCTGTTTCGCTCGCACCTCGTTTTGTCGGTTGTGGCGTCTCGCCCGTACCTTGCCTTTTTGGATGTATGTGGATGGCGCTACATGTATGTAGCGCCGCTACAGCTTTTTGACACAGAAAGATTTACTTTTTCACTTCTATTAATTTATTGCAGCGTATGCCAAATCCAATGGGTCCTATGGGAGGTGGACCGAGAGGACCTTGTATGATTGGACCTGGAACTCGAATTATGCCGGGAGCGAATATTAACGCTATGAATGGTAAGTCAAAAAAAAAATTACTTCAATTGAAATTTTGGAAAAAATCAACTGAATAATGCGTCAGATATGTTTGTTTTTAAGCTGAACGCTGAATGCATTAAAAGTAGCACAGGTATCATTAAATGGGTGTTGAAAAGACAAATTCATTGTTTTCAAAAAGACAAAACCTTTGCATAAGTCAGTCGCTGGTTGTTTTCTTCTCCACATAAAGCTATATAATCATTGTAAAGTAAATAAAAACCATGGTTTTTGCGAGATCATGATCTCGCAAATGCCGTCACCCGGAGCGGCTTCTTATTTATTTTCCCGTAAGTCCAGGAAAATAATTAACTCCTCCCTAGAAAAAATATCTAAAATCGCGATTTCCGCATCTCAAATTCTATCGCTTCGAAAGGAGGAGTGAATAGGTGGGTTAGCAAGGGGAACGCTCACAAGTGGCAAGCCAGCTGTCCTAAACCTACCACAGCCGGTCTTTAGTCCGGAGTCCCACCGCTCACCCCCAAGAAGTTTAACAATAGCGTTATAATGGGCCCGACTTCGTTTCTGAATTCCATGGCAGCTCTATTTTTATTTACTTTACTTCGAAAGATTTAGATTAGTGTGTAGATATTTGTTTGCTGAATTTTTCTTCAATTATGACTTAATTGAACTTATTAGATATTTTATAGCAGGGGTTATATTTGCCACGCAAATCGGATGTTGTCAGGTTCCTACACTACTATTTTGTTGCCAACGTTTTTAATTCGTGACGGTATAATTTTAGAATAATGACATAAATAAATATAAATTTGATGATTAAATGTCTTCTAAAATAAATGGCTTCCAGTGACTTAGGAGTAAAATATTGCATATTTTTGGATTATCCATATGGTCATATGAGAAAATGTGTTATATGACAAATAACACATTTTGTCGTGTTTGATAATGATATTCTAGTGATATAGCTTAAGATGACAAGATATGATATAATTAAATTATTTCCTTTTGTCTTTTGTCTGTATTACATTAAACAAGGAGTTAACTGCCATGTTTTTGTTGTTTTTAAGAGGAGAGATTTATTCTTTTGCCACTGGTCTAAATATGGTCTGGTCTTTTTTTTTCAAGAAGAGTTAGCCTGCCTAATCGGCGACATAATAGCCGCAAGCCTTTTTGAGTCGCCATGGGTTCAGAGATAGCCTAAATGCCAAAATTTCAACAAACTGGCAGCACTGTTACCTTTGAAGTCCTTGTGTATCCAAGGGTTTATGGAATATGCCTTAAATTGTTATTTGTTACAGGGGGCATTATGATGGATGGATCTGGAATGGGAGGACCTATGTCCGGACCGCATGGAGACTGCTCGGGTCCTATGGGTCCCGATTCACACATGAGTATGAATGGACCTATGTGTGATGACTACTCCAGAAGTAGAAGCGTGAGTATTTTATACTTAATCCTAAGAGTGCGCAGAAAAAAGGGTAGTTTTAGATTAGCACCGTTCAATTTTAATGCTTAGAATCCTACTTGCAGTGCTATAACCACTTTATGCTAGATATAGGTTGGCCAGTTATAAACCGAGCATAGCTTTGCCTTTTTTATTTTATCATAATTTTTTCTAAAACAAAAATATATTTTTCTACATATTTTATATGCATTTTTGCCAGCGGATTGAAATCTTTTAATTTACAAATTTCATTGCTCGGTATTTTTGACCTGGTGTATTTTCATTTTCAGTATCCTGGGCCAATGGGCGGTATGGATGGGAAAGGTCTTGTGTCTCCCCGTTCCCCGCCTGAGCTGGACTGGCACAAACTCCAGCAGCAGTTCCTCGAACCGAAGATGGACAACGACGGTGGAAAATCGCCCTGTTCCGAACGGGGTACCGGCTGTCCACCGCCACCACCATATGCAGTCTCCCCTTTGCCTCTACATCGCAGTGCTTCCGTTCCCATCAACAATGTCTATGAATGTGAGAATTTCTTTAAGTCTCCCTACAAAATATACCTGAGTCTGTCTATAGGTTACCGTCGTTTAACTCAGCCAGTTTTAAGCCAATTATTCATTAAACATTTTATAACATGTTTTGATTTAATTCGAAACCAATAATTCAAATTGTCTACTTTTCTACCAATAAAAGCTTAAAACAGTGATTTTTCAACTCAAATTTACCCATAATTAAATTACCAACTAAAGGATCAATTTTTTAATATCTTAACACAAACCCTGTAACTAAAATTCAGCTCTGAGGATTTCCCGTGGTCCGATAAGAACCGAATTTGGATACAGCACCACCAGACGCTAGCAAATTCAATCCGAGTCGTGCAGGTGCATCGTGGGGTACTTGGCATGGAGGAGGATCTGACCAGTAGGTAGAGCGAGCATAGCATATATAGGTATTTTTGGAGTGATTTTCAGTCATTTTTTATTATTTTTTATCAGTTTTTATTCTTATTTCACGAGAAAAGTAACTAAACCTGTAACTAATCATGTTTAACCAATTTAAATGCTTTTTTGATAAAATACATGATACTCGATCTACGCTCGGTAATGTGCAATAAGTTTGCATATTTTGACCTTCAAATAATGTTGATTTTTGTATTGGGAGCGTATGAACTAAATATATCATTTTAAAGCGCGATTACTCTTCTTTCTAATGATATAACTTGTAAAACAATCATCTTACAGACATCTTAGCAATCATCTTACCGTATATCGTGGGATAATAAAACTAATCTAGAATGATTTTTTTTACAAATTATTTTACATTCCAGCGCCCTAACTGATTAAAAAACAGCTCAACAAATTACAAATCTACATGATTTCACCATAAGTCTATGTATTATTTTGAAAAGCGCCATATGTATTATTTTGAAATGTCATTGGGAAATTGATTCTTGTAATAGGGCTTCTATACAAAACGACATATACATAAAAAATAATAAGATATAGATTTTTTATTGAGTAATTTTGATAAAATTTTGAATGAATTTAGTAACACAGGCATATCATAAAAAAAGTCGTACGTCTTCACAATTCATGTTAAAATGAAGTTTAGTTATCGCTCTACAAAGAATAATATGCATATTCCAGCTTTATGGATGTTTTATTACCAATTTATAAACAAACAAAACCATAATAAAAAGCCCTCAGCCCTTAGCGGACATTCAAATTCAGGAGGCCCATAATATTTTGTCCCTAATAAAGTGACACATAATATTTTGACTGTTTACTATGACGTTCAAATTCACATTTATAATCGGTGTTGTTTGGCTTCACAGCTACGCAATCGCCGAGCCACACTCCGTCAGGAATCCAGATGCCCCTCTCCGCAGAGCCTAGTAGAGCAGGGTCAGCTCTAAACAGCCCAGCACCTCAGGGTGCGCCTAACAACCAGCAGAATAAGGGCCTCGCTAAGAATCCCGGAGATGGACCACAGGGTATGAACAAACTTGCTTCTCTGATATGTGTCATTTGTAGATTGGAAACACAGAGCCACTCTGAATACAACACCAATGTATAAAGAAAGATCTAGTATTTATTTATTTATTTATTTATCTGTTTATTTTTACAAAACAACATCACAGTTACCCAGTTGAGATGCACATTAAAATTCACAAAACAAAAATATAATATCTAATATAATAATTATAAATATATCGAAGAAAATTCCTAATCTCTGATTTCGGTAACTCGAGGTAACACACACCCAGCGTTGGAGTAATCATACCTATATTAGGTGTGAAGTTGACCTCATGTTCATCATATCTGAACGTTTATTATTATAAAAAGGCAGATTTCGAGCTTGGCTCCATGCATAAATCGCATTATCACAATGAAAGAGCTTGCAGCTAATAGCACTTTCAGTGGACATAAAAATTTTGACATCATCAGCAAACATTAAACAATGAGCTGATATAACTATTATTTACGAATAGATTGATCAACAATAGCTCCCATTACTTAGGCATACTGATCGTTTCTGGATTCTTATAAAGCAAAACACTATTTATTGTTTTTCAAAGTATTCTTCGTGACATTTTATACACTTTTTCATTTGAAACCATTGGGAAAAAGCAGTTGGTCCAGTCTTCTTTAGAAGTCTCCTCAATGGCTTCTCGGGATGCTATTACCGCCGCTTCTGGGGTAGTGAACCGTATACTTCGAAGTTTATCCTTAATTTTTGCAAACGAAGGGTGCAAGGTCCGGACTGAATGGGAGATGCGTCATCAATTTGATGTCTTCAAAAACACCATTGTCATCTTAGCGCAGTGGGCAAGTGCATTGTCGCGATGGAGGACTGCTCTCCTGCAAAGACGCTTTTCACGAACTTTTTATAAAACACTGGGCTAGCAAATGTTAATGTACCTATCTGCAGTGACTGTTCTTTGGTTTTCAAGTGAAATTATCATGTAATGTCCCGTCTTGCTAAAAAAGAATCAACCATCATTTTACCAGTGCTTTAACCTTTCTTGATTTTTGACGGCAAATCTTCCAAAGGAAAGAGCCAAACGCCGAATGACTTTCTAACACAGGTTTTTTCTCATGTTATGATATCATATACTGCTAATGATTGTCCTCAGTTGTATTTTATTATCCATCACACCGCTCTTCATGTTGTCGTTTTTGAACTTTTTAACTCATGCAGTATTCATTTCGATAAAAGCTTCCGAACTTTCAGGTGTCTTTGGCTCATACTAATGTTCAATGCTGTAGGAATTATTTTTTTATCCAATTGAATTAGTTGTCGTACGGCATCGATGTTAGTTTCAATTACCGCTGTTGCCGGCCTGCCTTCGCGTGAATCCTCTTGTAGATGAATACGTCCATGTTTGAATTCATTATACCAGAAGTACACAGAACTACGAGATAGTGCTTCATCACAAAACGCTAATTTAAGTCTTTGATAACTTTCTTGTTGACTTAAACCACAGCGATAATCGTAAAATATACATCGAAAATTTTCTTGACTTAAATCCATCATTAGGTAAACACTCAATATGCAAGATGGCACCACAAAGAAAAAACAAATGACAGACTTAAAATAGAAAATGTATTCTACAGTCAGAGTTCCATTTTCAAAAAAGTAATATCTATAACACAAGTGGCCGGTTCTAATTTTTGGCAAAAAAAATTTTGGAAATTGAAAATTGAAATTTTTTGTATTTGCGGACAAAATCTTTTATGAGAACATTTTCGTTCAGTGATATTTTATGACTTGTGTTGGTTAAACTAGGAAGATTTAAGTTAGCATTTATTGATGAAGCCCCATCCAGTGCCACTCTATAACCGGTTCAGTGAATTTAAACGAGACTGTACTCACCTTAGTGACGATGTGAGAGAAGGGTGTCTTGGGATGGCGGCGACGGAGGAAAACATTGACACTGTGCGGCTAAAGATTGAAGCAGACAATCAAACGACATTATACGGGCAACATTAGGCATTGGTACGAGCCAAGTTCAAACCATTTTACACAATTATCTACACTTTCGGAAACTTTGTGCTAGATGGTTACCTCACAATTTAAGCGATGCTTGAAAATGGCGTCGCCAAATGCTTGAAAAATTCGACAATAGTAATTCGAATGCTATATTTGATATATGCTTGAAAGCTATATTTGATATATGCCTTGAAGAGCCTGAAACTAGGAGAGTGGTCTTTTTTTCGAGGTGTTGCCAACAAAAGCGAAAAAAGGACTGAGTATTGAAAATAAGATGATTGCCCCCTTCTTTAGCAGATAGGGCTATAATACTGCTATTATTTTAGAAAATCAAAGAATCTACCACGGACTGGTGTGTAAATAGCTGTCTGTTTTCTAAAAAGTTAAAGAACGATGGTAGCGAAGCAGAACGATCCTCCATCACGACAACGCTCAAGCTCACTCCACCACATAAGCAAACCAATGTTTGAGTACTGTAAATGTAAAATCGATGGGTCATCCCACCATACAGTCCCGATCTTGCACATTGTGGATTTTTATTTATTTCTTACAATAAAGTATAAACCCAGAGGAATTTGCTTTATGAATTCAGAAGAAGCAGCAACGGCCTTCCAAACTGCTGCAGAAGAGATTACTAAAGTAGGATGGGCTAAATGCTTCTAACAATGGTTCCATCGCACGCAGAAGTATATCGATTGCCACGGAGATAACTTCGAATAGCAATATAATTATTTACATCTTTATGTCTAATATTATTTTTGATATTTTAAAAGCTGTCAGTGTTATGCAACTTTATTTTTTATTTTATTTATTTTTATTACATAACAATTTGGAATTCATAGTTTCATAGTGGTAGATTGTTAATACATCCCATGCAATATTGTTGACAATGACCCAGCTAACTAACTAAGAGAAGTCTGTATCTAGGTAGGTACAATTTATATGCTTTGGGATTATTCAGGCGTGTTTTATTGTGTTATATTCAGAATGGCTCCGTATTATCTATTATATAATTTCTATTACCGACCACCACATTTACCTGCAGTATATGTATGTTATAACATTGATTGATGTGTGTGTATGTTGCGTGCGCTCGCATGTCGTTTCCCACCTTCAGAAGAGGGGGTTTTTGTGAGGCAGCTGCAATGCCTGGCGCAGCAGCAGAAGAACCAGGGTATGAAGGAGGCAAACCTGATGCCGGTTCCATCTCCGCAGCAGATCCAGTACCTTAACGCCTTTGAAGGTAAACGGAAGCGCCTGGGGACGAGGATATACGGTGGTCGGAGACTTAACCATGGTGGAATGCGGAACTTCTTTCTTTGTGGTGTCATTAGGTTATCATGAAATATTTATTAGGGATGGCGGTCACTCGGTTACACACACTTAGTTCTACTTCGTTTTGTTGTTGGGATTGGGTAGAGCAGTTGCCTGTTACCCATACTTGGTCCTCCATGCGGGGCCTTTGTGCGTGTCCCCTCATAATCTGTCTTACCTACAGATATTGCCACCAGCTCATGCAGGATCCCATGATGGCTTGTGCCCTCATATTTCATATACCTTTCTCCTTGCAGACAACGCTGGCCATGTACAAATGACATTCTCTGCTGTCTCCTCCTCGATTTCACAGCCCTGGCATGTTGCCTTTCCGCTATTCCCAGAATGTCGAGGCGACTATTGAGTCTGCAGTGCCCAGTGAGCATACCCACTACTATTCGCAAATTAGTTCTGGAGAGTCCTACGCATATCTCGCTCATTAGTCGCAGGCTGGGTTTATAATGGCTCTTTTTTCTTGTCTCTGCTCTCTTTACCTTGTTGGGAAAAAACAGGCCTCGGGATAACGGGATAATAACAAACGGCCAATCTTTGGTCTGGACAAATACATTCCTGAATTTTGTGTCCGTTGAAAGTCATCCCAATAGGTCATCAGAAGAGGATGTGGGCATTCTAAAGTAATCGTGAAGACCTTTATTTTGTCACTTCTCATTAATGTTTCTAAAGTTCTAAGTGAAAATCTTTCCCGTACAATAGGATGTATCTAATATTTTCTTTTTACTCCGTTACGTCTTTTTCTTCCTTAATACTACTACAGCACTATAATTTAGTCTATCGTACACTGACGTTTTGACTGAGTTCGACCGATTTTCCTAATGGATCGGTTTATATGTGAATATCTATCTCTGGGCGATGGATTCCATCAACACGGACGGCCTGTCATAGTGGAAATGAGACCTAGTATAAACTAAAACCTCACTCTTCTAGGTCCAAGTTCTGATTCAATCCAATCAAGGAAAAATTACCAATTTAAAAAGAATGTAGATTGAGATGATTTTCATGACTTAAGCATTTTGTCTTGTACAGAATAGGATTTTTCAAGGCATTTAGTCATATTATGTTGATTGGCTAAAAATTAGGACTTGGGCACACTTTCCAGTATACTAAGGATATATGTCTTTTCCTTTTAATTTCCTCATATATTCTCCTGCAGCCATTATTATACCTTTTATACCCTGAAAATGGTGGAGGAATTTGATAACAATAAATGCTTTTTTATTATAAAGTTTCATTATGACATTTCTACTTTAGTATTACCGAGTGACCACAATCAACAAAAACCAAGACTTATCATGGTGGGATTGTACCGAGAATTGTTACAGATGGTCGCCTTTGTTTTTCGATTATTTTATTTCTACGAATCATACGAAGCTTGAGCTTTAGGCCAAAAAACATGCTTATGTTTGCAATGTAATGATACAAAATGGTCGAAAACAGGCTGATTGATGCCACTCTTTGTCTGGGAAAAAATACATCAAAATCACTATTGAAACCCTGTAATAACCTAATTTCCGTGGCCACCCTGTACTACTGTGTAGAATATGCAAATAAGTTCTGTATTTTATGGTGTCAGAACAGTTGAGCTCGTTCCGTAATTTTAAATATTTAAACTTAACATTCTTAGATTTTAATATATTTTTCCATTAAATTTAATAACAAATGCGGTGGTCGGTTTTTTGCTTTGTCTATTATTTCTTGTACTTCTTTTATGTTTATATATGCATGTCGCATGCGTAAACTGTAAAAGTCATTATTTGCAGAAATTAAATGAGGAGTGACGGAACGAAAACTATAAGTTCAGAAACCAGGTAAGAGTGATAGGCTTTTTTGGGAAAATGAAAATGAGTTTTTGAATTTCCCACGTTGCAACTTGAATGGCAACACTGCTCCTGTCAACTGTCATATGTCAATATGTGAAGTTTTGAGCAAGCTGCATCATTTAGTTTGTGTTTGACAGTCATTAAAAGCAGACAACCGCGTAAATGTTTACGATAATCAAAAAAAGTGAATTTTGCATGCTCATCAAGCATTATTTATTGCGAGAAAAACAATCACTTAAAGCAAAGATAGCTTGATGGGTGCCCCGTTTGCTCACAATTGGCCACAAACGCAATTGTGTGACAACTTCGAAGGACTGTTTGGCATTGTTCAACCGCAATCTGGACGAGTTTTTGGGCCGTTTCATAACCGTGGACGAAACATGGATCCACCACAACACACTGACCAAGTAGCAATCGAAACAGTGGGTTCTTTGGGTATTTGGACCCACCACCTATAAATCGTATACATACACATACATACATATACATATATACACATATACATATATACAGTAAGCAGAGTCTTGCTAATATGGCACTTCACTATAATGGCATCTAGTAATCCAGCACTAAATCTGTCAGGCTCCGAGCAAAAAAAAAGTACCAGTTTGGAGTAGGCACTGACGTAACAACTTTTTGTTGTTTTTAGTCTTACTTTTTTAGTTTTTAAAAACTAAAAAACACTTAAAAAGTATGACTAAAAACAATAGGTACTATCAGAAGAGTAGGTACATATATTAATAAAAACATTATATATATACATACTATATGTGTTATTTACCTATAATTGTCATACATTCCAGTAATCGGCATTTCCAATAATCCGGCACTCCTGGGTTTTTAATAGTGCCGGATTAGTGAGACTACTGTACATACATATATATACATACACAGATACATACAGACATACATACATTACATACATACATTTTATATTTTTATCTTCTGTGTTGGGGCTGTTTTAAGGTTTACAGAGCCTTGCATCACTACAACCATTTCTGGTTTATTGTGATAGCCAACTACTATAGTTTCGTTATAAGCTTCGCGTCAGTTAAGAACCGCAATAAGCTTTTGGCACTGGATTTTTTTAACTCTTCAGGTTGGAGATAGCAGTTGTTCAGGTGGGCGTTTTTTGTATGCATCAGTGGGCCTTATTTGCACACGAGATACATGGGAGTTTCTTCTGCAGTTTGGCAGAGCCTACACACTCTAGTTTCCCATACATACGAGGGCGGTCCGATAAGTACTTAGCCTACAAAAGAAAAACGAAAATTTTGGAAAAGTGGCAATTTATTTTTCAACATAGTCTCCTTTTAGCTCGATACACTTGACCCAGCGATGCTCCAACTTCTTTAACCCGTCTGA
>JAOPUG010000168.1:9922090-9933480 GCA_027564375.1 Micropterix facetella
GAATGTACTACACGATAGTAAATTTCTCTTGCGATAGTGGCGCCATCGGGCGGTGAGGCTAAGTACTTATCGGACTGACCTCGTATATACATACATATATATATATACATATGTACACATAAATAAACTAATACTATATAATGATGTAAAAGAAAATTTATAACTACGTAATAAATAAAAATATCTAAAATTCAAATTAAATAAATAGTCTATCATAAATAAGCAATAATAATAATAGTATTTATAATAAATTAGTTGTTACGCATTACGAAGCAGTTCATTCGATTTTACAAAACCCATGTTGACTAGCTATATGTTTAGGTTTACTTTAAAACTTTATATGTTACAATGAAATTTCATGTCTTCACTTCGGAAATTACATAGTTTTGGGGCTCTGTACATAGTTCTGGACAAATGCTGTCCTGACTGACAGACTTAAATAATTGACACTCGTGGACATTCTGTTATACAAATTATTTTGAGTTTTAGCATGCGCGTTTAGATCGTAGAATGCAATCAATGTTTGCGTAATGAAGATCTGTTTATCCGATAGCATTTGAGATTGAGAAAATAACGGGGCAGATAGATAACACTGGATACATTCAAAGAGAACTCGCATCTCCGAGGGAACGACTTGAAGCTATTGCGGACAATCTTCTCGATGAATCCACAGAAATATTTTCTGTCTAAGTCAGAGATTATTTAAATAAAATTCTAAACAGTGTTGTGTGTGATATAAACATTAATATATAAACAGGCTGGACAGTTACATCAAGTGTGAAAAATTGGCTGAAAACGAAATACTTTGCTGTTTATTAAATAATAATAAATTGTGACAGTTGGATTTATACAGCCTACAAAATTAACAACAATCTGTGTATTGTTTTATCAAACTATGTATATAAAGTGTGGAAAATTGATTTTAAGCATCATTTTAGGGTAATTTATGTAGAATTTTAGATATGGTCTGATACTGGATTTAGGTGCTTCTTAAAAAACTGACCCAAGAAGATGTATAATGTCAATATCGTAATAACTGAAAAACTAAAGTTTTTATTCCGTGACTCCTCATATGCTGATTAATACATGTGTAAAAGTTTGCAATACCGTTATTCTAAAGTTTAATTTATATAACTTCAGGGCAAGAGCTTACGATACAAAAACAGCCAAACACATCAATAAAGGACGGAAGCCAGAACAACTCAAACAACAGCCAAAATAGCAGTATGAACTCCAATCAGAAGTCTCCAGCGGGGTAAGTTATATTTTTATACTGATTCGAAGTAAAACTGATAACCTTAGCTTACTAGCTAAGGTGGGTCTTTCCTAATAATTATCTTCGCGCTCGATAATGCCATCATTTCAAGTAGCTGTTCTCACGTACTAACTTTACGAGGTGAAACTTGTCGGTGCCAGATTTAGATTGAATGACTAACTCAGTGGCACCAGATTTAGATATTTTTACTGCCAACTCTCATCTGTTTAACTTACAGCCAATTAATTATTTAGTCATATGATAAGCTCGTATTTTAGGCGATATTCTATTTGCGTAGTTACTCATTGATATCTTTATTAATTTTACTTTTCAATGCATTGGTTATTCTTTAATTTGCTTAGTGAATAAGTGAATAAACTAATAAATAAAAAAAGTTTTTCAAACAACACAGGCTTATAGACAAGTAGCAATATCTTTCGACCAAACAGCCAGAGTTATAGTGAATTGGGGTTTATGTGGGCAAATTAATTAATAAAGTAATTTTTATAAGGTAATGGACACAAAAAATTAATACTCTTGCATAATAATCATAATAAAGAAATTAAAACTAATTACTAACATTATGTCAGTTCGATATCGAAGGGAGCAGTGGGATATAATGAATAGGAAATGGGGGTAGGGGGGGTATTCATACGTTGATTAAATGTCTCTTTAGAGATTTATTACACTCATACTGGTTTTCAAGTTGTATCGGGGGCAAAAGTGCATAATTCCAGAGCCGGGCCACTAGGACATAAAAGTTGATGAATGCTGAGGTATAGACAGTAATAGATTTTCCTGAGATGAGAGTGTCATGGAAGACCATGGGATAAAAGCGGAGAGAAGAGATTATACAAACAAAGCATGCTTGAATGTAGTACACGAAAGAGTACGAGTGAGTATGTGGACATCCCGACATCGTCTAATGGGGAGTTATTCCATTTGCCGGCGGAAGGTCGATATGTGTTCAAATTTTTTTGGGGAATAAACAAAGCGAATACGCACATTTTGAATCCTGTCCAGCTTATCGAGTAGCTCCTTATTCGCGTCTAGGTAGGCCGTATTATATAAATAATTATAGCTAAAAAAAAAGACTTCCATTTGGCGTTTAATGTAAGGAGTTAAAACCGTTTAAAAGAATAGATACTTGCAGACTTTTTTTTATTTTTTATTTATTTATTTTTCATATTGTATAATTACGTTATGGTTACACTGGTTACAATGACAAATAAAAATAAAGCGACAAATTGGTAAATATCACTCCTCTTTAGACCAACCACTTTAGGGCTGACCTCATTTACTTTTGTATGCCAAGACACATTTTCATCAATCAGCAGGCCCAGATCTTTTACAGTACTGCTATCGAAATTGATAGGAGGGAGATTATTTTTATACTCGGAAATGAGTGAGCGATTTCCGATGACGATTGCTTAAGATTTTGATTGATTAAAGAGCAGACCATGATTACAAGACCATTTTTTTTTATTTGGTTGTGTAGGGTTGTTTTAAGGTTTATTCAGTCTTGTATAACTGCAACCATTTCTGGTTTATTGTGATCGCCACCTACTATAGTTCCTCGCTAAGATTAGCGTAAGAATCACAGTAAGCTTTTGGCGCTGGATTGCTTTGCTTCTTCAACTTGGAGGTAGTAGCCACCCAGGAGGGTGTTTCTTTTACGCATCATACCGCTATTGAATTTAAATGGGAGTTTAATGCGGTTATAGCACTGGACGCTTCATCGGAAGCAAAACTAGCGTAGATTTAAAGGTTGTCGCATGTAGATGGTCTTTATATGACAAATTATGTCATGTAAATATCCTCAAGTGGTTTTGACATTATTTGATGTATTTAGATTGTATCTATTTAATTATTACGACGCCCTGGTTGGTTTGGGACGGCCTCATAGGGGTCACCATATACCAAATACTATGTTTTTATTATGGTGTATAATGAGATTTGAGCCGAGGCAGGCGGTACAGAAGCGAGGTGCAGCAAGGAGTTGTATAGTCACAAAGGCAGTAGGGATGTGCAATGTATGTTTGCTGTAGATCGACCCGGCATAGTATCCCAGACTAGTTCGAATGTGACACTGCGCTTTTACTTGTTGCTATATTTGCATGTGAATACTTCGGATTGTAATATGATTGCATATTTTCCTAGAGTCATTTATTCCAGCTCCTGTTCCATCACCCGTTTTGGATCCATCCGTGTACCAGTTATAAGGTCCGACATTAATAATAGATACTAATTTCAGTTAATTGTTTCGACAGGGGTATGCCCGGAACGCCAGATCCTCACTGTTCAGCCATGATGGACCAAAGGAACAGCAGATTCTCCATGGAGCAGAGTCCAGGGTTTCCAGGGTCCAACAATCCTCAGACTCCAAACTCTGGTATATCAAGCGGTAAGTCCTTAAATTTCAATGAAATTTCTTGTGCCAGTTTTGCAAAAATGCAAAACTTTTGTCACATACATCTATCTACCCCCAAATTTTCTCCTGCTCAGGAAGAACGGTGGAGACACTGCATCTCATCGCATCAACCTTTAAGCTTTTTTGTTTTGTTCATACGATTTTCAGGTGACTTGGCGATTGGCAAAACAACTCATCGCAATTGCACCACGATAATGCACCTCCTCAGACTTAACTGCTTGTATGTAAATTTTTGGCCAAAAAACACACATTTTTCATATATCAGCCTCAATATTCGTCAGACATAGCACCCTGTGACTTCTTTCTAGTGGCAAAAATGAAAAATCCATAAAAGGATGACATATTGCCAACATTGAGAAGATAGACAGAAGCGCTGAAGGAGCTGATTGCCATACCAAAATTTGTATTCCAAAAGTACCTTGGTAGATTGGAAGAAGCGTTAGCGCAAGGGTATTACATCTAATGGGATACTTTGAAGGAGATACAACTGATATTGATGAGAAAATAAAGATTTTTTGAGAAAAATTAAAATTCTGCATATTTTCGAATCAAACTTTGTATTATGTAATTTGAACTAGCAATAATTTATTGTCAACAACAAAACGAAGCTGGTTCAGCGCCAGAGGTTTAAATTTTGTCTATCGTCTGAACGTATTCTCCGAAAACTGACGAAGTCATCTCCAATCTCCGCGAGCAGATTATGACAACAACAGTATGGCTCACACTGTTGGCCTTCCATGTCAGAATGACTGGACAACAGTTGGGGGACTTTCGTATTCTCCCTTCAATGCTCTGGAAGATAACTCTGCATAAATGGACACCAGAGATGCTGAAATTTTATTTAAATGCCTTCCAGCATACACTTTCAGACCCCAGTAACCTCACTCGCTGGAGCTATTCAGAGGATAGTTCATGTCACCTTTGTAGCAGTACCCCGTGCACAGCTAGATATATTCTATAACTTTATTTTATTTATTTTGTCACCCGCCTAAGGCCTAATTCAAGCATTATAGCATTCGAGGCGAGGAACTAAGTCTGATAGACATATTCTAGATTGCAGCCATTCAGCCTTAGATCAAAGTCGGTGCACTTACTGCCACGACAAAGTCCTTGCCATAATTAGCTTCTCCTTTCCAAACCCGTTAATCCAGAAGCCATAGAAGTGTAATAATAGTATTATGATGGGCCCGACTCTGGTCGGTGAGTTCTGTGCCAGTTCTGCTTGTTTTTATTTATATGTGTAAATGAAGTTTTTTGTTAAAATAACCTATAACATATGGGGGCTCGCAGCTAAAAATAGCATAATTTTTGGATCCATGGGCGCAGCCTGCTGTCTATGAATTAGTAACGAAAACTCAATTGAGCTGGAATATGTTTATTATTTTTTAAATAAGAACGTTGACTGTCATTTTAATACGAATTATGAACACCTGCGACTTTTAATGTATATGATAAGCAAATGTTCAGAAATATAGTTCCAAGGCCGCTGATGCAGTATTTTTTGTATTTTACAAGAAACTGGCATTATTTCATTGTAAAATTTATATAAAATGGAGTAAATGTGAAGTATGTAGCCACGCTACATACTCGGGAACAAGCGGACGAGCAGCACGACTGTCCGGCATCCCAAGAGATCAAACAATGCCGAAGCCGAAAATGCGGATGGCGACAATTATACTAGAACCCGCAAAGTGCGAGCGAGACAGCGCTATACAAATGAGAGAGAAAAAGAGGGAAAATGCCCTGACGAAAGCAGCCTGGAAGATCTGAGATCCTGCAAAGGAACTGGAACAAAACATTGCGAAACATAAACATCGGAGCGAGACAAGAAGAAGAGCGGCACGAACGACACACCGATCATGACCATGCTAAACCAACAACGCTGAGCACTAAACCAACAACGGCCGCCCACGCCGCGCAGGGAAGAAGGACACAGACAATAGAGAGAGAGAGAGACAGCAGCGCCGAGAAATGTGCACCGGCGCGACGAAAATATAAAAGAAATCACTCGTCAGTACTTGATCAATAATTAATCGTTTTCATACTTATGCTACACATCTTATCGTTACTCGTAAATAAACAACCTTGCAACAGTATTAAACTTTTTTCGTGGATTTCATTGCAGGATATATACACCATGAAATACCACTGCCTAAAGTACTAACACTTAGTGGCTGTACAAAACATAATAGTGGCTGCGTTTATTATCATTATTTACCCGTCCAATAAAATCGAACCCTTTTTATTGACATAATTCCTTTTTATTCCTTTTATTGAATTTTATTTCTTTTTAATGAAATAATTCCTTTTTATTGGCATTTTAGTACACTAGGTATCGAGAACCTGGCCTGAGTAAACCGCGGCTAGTAGGTTAAAAGATGTACAGATTATTTTTTCCTTTCCTACAGCAGAAAAGCAGCGGCCAAGCCCCCAGTCCAGTCGATCCGGTCAGGATCCTAACTCAAAGACACCGCAGCGCGATCAGATGCAGCCGTTAAACCAAGGACCCTACGCACCCTCGAGTCAGGGCAATCAGACGTGCGTCTCGAGCGGTCCCAACACAATGACATCGCCCAACCATCCTATGATGTCGTCCGGCTCAAATCCTAACTTCAAAGGCTCGCAAGGGCCGGGCATGATGCCGCAGTGTAGTGTTAGTAACAGTGGTGTGAACTCGAACAATGGTTTAGTGAATAGCGGACCGAATAGTATTAATGGAGGCTTGGGCTCGATGGGGAAGATGTCCATGTCGGATTCAGATATTTCAGGTGGACCACAAGGACCCGGTGGGCCAGGGCCTCCAGATGTGAGTAGTACCTTTGTTTACGATAACTTTGTTATTGTTTACCTCAGGTTGGGCGCCAAAATATTAGGTCCTTACCTATATAATTGCCATTTTTTTCACAGTTTGTTCGTTCGTTTATTCCTTTTTGAAAATCGTTATTCATTTGTCTTTCTGTCGTTTGTTATTGCTCGGATATTTTTGTGTGTGCAATCATAGAAAAATTGAAAATTCACATTGTTTTCAAATATGAGGCCATTGTTATCTATTACAGCTTCTTGCGTTCTGGCATAACAAATAACACAAATATGTACTGTCAAGAACTGCCAGCAGTGATGAGAAAGATGCTCACGATATAACAACTGAGACTGGTCAATCAATTGCGTTTCTCCACTGCTTTTGCACGACAGCTCATTACTGCAAACCGTCGGAAAGTTGCAGGAGTTTGTGACTGGAGACTCTTTGTTATCCACCTTGCATCCACTGCATACTCTCCAGACCTTGCTCCAACAAATTTCTACGGACCTAACTCAAACAGGGCATAAAATCCATTCTGAAGAGGTCTAAAACGCTTCCAAAGCATTCATTGATTCGTGCCAACGAGAGTTTTACAGCTATTCAATCAACTCCCATTAAAATGGCAAAACTGCATAGATAATAGGGGGAATAATTAAATATATGGTTTAATTAAATATATAAAGATGAATTACATGTGGTCATGGATCACACTGTTCCTTGTGAACCATGGAGCATAGGTGATTTATCTGACGATAAATCGTCAATGCTCCAATATGAAGTCATACATTGTTTTGGAAGAGTTGTTGGACTTTTGCATTTAGAATTTAGTTGAATTATCTCATTTCTCCTATGCTCTCTACAAGTTAGCTGTCCATCCGAGTGCGTTCCGAGGTATTTTAAGCAGTTCTCGTAGGGTAATCTGTCATCTGTCAATTTCACAGATGTCTAATAGGCATCTCAAAGATCTGCAGTATTGAGAGCTGCCATATTTAGCACTAAAGTATAACCTCAAATTAGGCCCGGCGTAGATCTATCTGATCTTAGGGTGTAGGTTGGTGTTGTTTCCGCGGAATACCTTTTTCAACTTAAAGAATGCACTTTTGGATTTTTATTATCTCTTTGCTTGTATTCCAATCGGTCTTATCTGGTCGAAATACGTAAGATGTAACCGTAGGTGTGTTTACGTGCAATTTAGTGACTATTGTGCGCTCAGTCACTGCGGTGTTGGGCTTAGACCAGTATACGTCAAATACAGTACGTTATTTACGTCGGCCCCATTTTCGAATTTATGCAGTGCAAACTTAGCGATAATCAAAAAGCGGAGATGGCCGGTTGAGACTAGTAAGATTTCGCATGGGGCTAACGGGAGTCGGGCGTGTGTGTGTTGCAGATGAGCGGCATGGGGCGCGGCTTCGGCGGACCGGGCTGCGGGGGTGCGGGCCGACCGGACAACGTGCCCATCAACCCCAACGCGGGCGGCCCGGGCGCCTTCGACCCTATCTCCTCGCTGGCGCAGATGTCGCAGCAGCTGACCAACAGTGCAGGCGGCCCAGGGCCGCCGCAGGGGCTGGGCCCCATGGGGCAGTGCGGACCGCAGGGGTTAGGCCCCCCGTGCGGCCCGGGACCCCACGGGCCACACCAGGGGCCGCCCATGGGCCACTTCTCGCAGGGCCACGTGCAGCATCACCAACACGTGCATCCGTCGCATCCCATGATGATGAGCGATATGGGTGAGTCTTTGCCTCTCTCCGTCGATATAGTTTCGTTACCATCAAATCGATAGCAATGCATCAGTCTGACGCCTATTCTACTTCTTCGAATAGAAAGTTATCGAGTGTCTGGAATTGTGACCGAAATCAAAACAAAAAACCGCACGGTTAGACGCTACATTAAAATATCAATCGGCTGTATTAAAAACGAGAGTGATTAGTCGTTTACGTTACGATGAATTTAGAGGACTGAAACGTTTAAATATTTAACATGTAGTTAATAAGCAGAATATGACTAAAAAAATATTTGATATCTAGCAAAGCCGATGGTAGCGAGCTAGAGAGAAAAAGAATATTAATGGAAAAAAATGAAATATGCAGTTTAGGCACACTAAAACCAATATAAAATAGACTACCTATTTTATGTATTCTTTTGTTGTTTATTTATCTAATTATTTCATTATTTTTTGTAAAACCAAAACACTTACCTGGCATTGTTGACAGCAAACCATGGAATCAAATAGATTTCTAGTTTTTTTTTTTAAATGCAAATATTACGATTATAAGTTGAGTATAACCCCGACTTAAAGAAAGCTGTCATAAAACCAATCGCTGATACTATATCGCATAGATACGAAGATATAAAAATAAAAATACAAATACACAATATATTAACATACATAAAAAAAAAACAATAATACTATAACTAAAACATTATAATTGCATACAAATATTTTGTAAAATATAAATAGGCAAATAAACATTAACCTACAGATTCAATCTGTAAACAATAACCCTAGAAAACATTACACAAACAAACAACTGAAATAATTAACTTATTATTAAAGTATATCTAATACCAACATTCATTCCACTTTCATACCACTAAACCGTACCACAAAGACCTAAAATAACCTAATCCTTGCCCTCACAACGACATTAATCATTGAAATGAAAAATAGCTGATGCTTTTCCTCAAATAGGTGAAATTATTTAAGAAATTACAATATTAAATATAAACCTCAAATCTAGACTTTCATGTCTTTTGTTATATTTTTCAACTATCCAATAATGTCCTGCATCAGCGAATTAATAAAATAGCTATGTATTAATTGTGTATGTCTCGTCTCTTAGGTATCGAATTTTCATTATTTAATAATTATTAAAGGTTTTAGGACAATGCCTCGCGGGTCACGATTGATTGTTTTAGTTATTCATTGCAACCTCCTCCAATCCCTTAAGTTTCCCCCGAGGGCCACTCCAAACGACTTGATAATGCAAAATTATAGGTAAGCTAAGGCTTCTGGAACATACTGATGATTGATGATTAGATTCCATCAGACTTTCTCGTTCCGAAGAGGATAAGTATATATAGTATTCGCACACTGTGCTGGTTCCGAAGATTATTTGCAGTGTTTTACCAGCAAAAAATATTGTTTAATCCTCTGAAGATAAGGCATCCTTTATGATGTTTATCAAATATATTGACAATGTTTACTTCACGCGAGCACCTTTACCACTCACCAGATAAAAAGAAAACACCAAGTTACCAATATACCTCAAAGAAGAATGCTGGGACACGTCATCGGAAGCATTCCGGGAATGTTGCATGAGGAGGTCACATCAACTCTGTCAACCATATGCCGTAATGCATTATGCCGCTGAGGTCACATATACTCGAGGATCCTCAACCATGAATATATGCACGCACTAAGAGTACCAGTATTCGTTGCATGACAAGGCTACATCAACTCTGTCAATCCTACTCCATAGTGATCACATTTGTATGTGACCATTATTCATGGTTATAAGCATGTACCAAGAATACCAGTTTTGATTTAGACTCAGTGGTAAAGAAGTGCTCCCATTATATTTCAGATAAAACAGTTCCAACTCTCATACATAATGCACCCAGATACAACCAATTTCCACTTGATGTATTCAGTCATTTTGCTCTGCCATGTTATATTTAAAATCAAGTAGTTCCTCATTATCAAACAAATTACTTGATGCATCATCACATTTGAGCATTAGCTAAAATTGGCTGAATTTATTTGTTAAAGGATATAACCAAAACCCTACTGAATTATATTACTTATTTATGTGAAGAATAGGATAAAAAGTGGAATTTTTGGATGTTTTTTTTTGTGTAAAAGTTATAAAATAAACGTTTGTTTCTTTGTTGTGTATAAACTTTGTATTGTTTTTTTTAAATGTTTTGAATTGCATTTTTTCCACTTTCTTCTAAAGTTTTTTCAGTTTATTGTAGTCAAAAACTATTGTTATATTGTACTTGCTATTACTTATTTGTTTTCTAGTATTTAAATGTTCTCAAATACTATAAACCTTGTATTTTCAATACTAAAATGTATTGAAAATCTGAAGTACTAAAAAAGGTTTTCAAATACTATAAACCCTGAAACATTCATTCCTACTTTCTATTGCCTATTTTTTTAAAAACGTGTTTAAAAGTATACGAATTTCAGTTTTAAAGTAATTTTATGTTTTTCTGTTATAATGAATTCTTTTTTATGACATTGATATCGTTTCCAAATTGAAACATATCACCAAAATACACCTAGTGTTTTCATTGTCCATGCATTTCCTAATAAATGATCCTCAAACACATTACAAACAAAACACTTTCACATGCTCTGCTTTCAACACAAAATCATAAAATTTATTAAATTTCCCTTTTTCAAGATTTTAATTGTTGTTTTTGATTGTGACCAAAATCCCACCTGTTTTGATCCCTTTCACCTTCAAAATTGGTGATTACTATAGTATACCCAAACACAAATAAAAACAATATTTAGTTTTTTTTTAAATTCTGAAATTTTATTATTGAAAATTATTTTTCTTTATTATTGGAAAACTGTTGCACTCGTGCGATTTGGGGAACTCATTCTCATAAAATCTACATCGGAAAGTCTCCTTACCGATGTAGATTTTTCGCTGAAGGCCATCTGCAACATTTTTACCACTTCAAAAATGTAACACAATATCTTTTATCTGTCATTTTAAAAAATCTAAAATCGCAGAATGTCACAAAGTTGGTGTTATTAAATTGGCTGTCAAACAGAAACTTTTTCAGAAACAAGGCCGAAACTCCACAAGCATGTCGCTCACAGAGCTGCCACGTTGAAAAAAAGAGAGAACTGAATTGGGATAAAAGAGAACTGAAAATACAACTCG
>JAOPUG010000168.1:9943100-9957400 GCA_027564375.1 Micropterix facetella
CATCGTGAACAGAAAGATGTCATAGCAAAATCAAATGATGCAAAAACAAATGAATAATTCGAAATTCTAGTTTCGAAATAGAACATCACTAGGTTTAATTTGACATTAATTTGAATTTGGAATTATTAAAAAAAAATCTAGATATTTGAGCTCAAAGTTGCCAGAATTCAGAATTGGCAATTGGTAAGGATCTAATATAAATGTCTGTCGGATTCTGATTACATTAGCTGTACTTGGACATATTTGTTATTCTCGTACTTAGTTATTTTTTTGGAGCCCAGTCTTCTTTCGGTTTCCGCCATCCCTCTTTGGATTTTTCGTCAGTATATACAAGTCCTATCTACTCGCCTTTCGTAAGTCAAAGGCCTTTTTTTTGTCACTTAACTGGATTATTAAGGATTTCTTGTACCTACTCTTCTCAAGGAATAGTCGTCGCTAAGTCTATTCCATTTTTGAAATTTTCCGATTGAAGTCTTTTGTCATTTGTGATTTAGTTTAGTTACTTATTTTGTCCAGGCGCCCGTTGGTGCATAACAGTCGGCATTATGTATTTTTTTCAATACTTATGCTCAGTGCCAGATTAAGGCAGTGCGGGGCCCGTAGCAAATTCGCTCAAGAGGCTCTTGGTTTGCTTTAGGTTCTTAAGTTAAGGATGTAAAATAAAACAGAACGGTTACAAATAAACGTTTTTGTAATGTTAATGTGGGCAAATTTAGAGATAACAATATTTATATCGATTTCACTGAGCAAATTATATTCTATATTCATCAAGGTGAGGTGATTTAGACGTTCTTGGCCCATCATGTTCCTTAACTCATTTTTAATACGCTAAAGAACGTTCGCCACTGCAGTGGGTCATTGAGAGACAAGAAAATGCATAAGGCAATTTCTACATTTGGGAAACACAATTCTAATGAGTTAACCGATAAAAGTTTATAAAAGTCCCCTGAGGCGTTTCAATGAACTTTCACTATCACCATGAAATAAAACGCACAGAATTTTGAGATAACATAATATCAACAATCCATCTACGCCACTGCCTGTTAGAATCCTACGCCTTACGGAGAGGCACTGGGAATTGCCACCCAGCGGGCAGCCTCACCCCCTTACTACCAGATTAGGTCGAATTTCGCTGTCTACCCGTCTGGTTCCAAGCTCGAAGTCGCTTGTGCAACCTCTAGCTGTTGTCATAATGCGGTATCCCATTACTCGGAAATATTGCGGACCCGTGGCCTTCCTTTACTCGGAACGTCACCCGAGATTGCGTAGCCAACAGGTTGTTTCTAAGAATAAATATCAGGTCAACATATACCCCTGCGCCTTAAGAAGCATTACGCAACTAGACTACCTAACTAGGCTATTCGTAAGTTGAGCAAGGCCGGTAAACCGACCAATACATCAACCGTTCAGGGCCGCCCGAAGTGTTACCACAGGTCTGACCGCAAAGCGGGTTTTGTAGGGATAATCCCTTCTTCGGGGAGCTGCCGAATGAGAGCTGAGCCTTGTAATAAGATAATAGTCATATGGCCTGAGCTGCACAATCCCATTAGACCCAGTTATGATGACAGTTGTAGATATTGATACAAACGTCTTTCCATTGGCCTGTTGTAACGATAATTTTACACTCAGGCAGGCGCGGGGCCCGTAGCATTTGCTAGTCGTGCTACGTTGCTAATCCGGCACCGCTTATGCTGACTGCCGGCTTCCGTGAGCTTTTTTTGGAGCCACTGCCAAATAAATACTTTTTTTGCAAATAAAAATTTCTTTATTTCACTTCTAGAATTATATCGCATTTACAATAAAAAAAATGAGAATACATCAATGCATTTAAAGTATACAGTCAATGGGAATACAACTAAAATTAAACACTCGTAGTAGTTCAAAAAAAATAACAAACTCAATTTTTGGATCACTCTATATAATATAATCGGAAGCTTTTTTTGAACCAATATTATCATTCGTCATATAATTTACAATCTAAGCTCGTGAAATTATTTATTAATGTAATACTAATTTTATACACTTTTTGCCTACAAACACTGCCTTTAAGGCACGTCTTAACGAATTTAGTTTCACATTATAAAAAGTAGTGTGTGATACCGGCGCCGGCGTTAATGTAGGGCAACGGATAAAGCGGTCGACAAAACACGGTTTGATCAAAAAATACCCGGAATTTCTAATTATTTCAATAACCTTTATTTATTAATCATTGATAATTCTACCCCCTTAAAAGTATTACCGTTAAACGTAATTTGCTTACGCCAGCGTTTGGAATGCATTTTCCTAATATGACCTTAGGGAATCCTCCTTCAGCATATTATGTGCCTTTATCACCTTGTCAATCGAGAATCATGGACAAGAACAGGTTATGTCGAAAAACTAAACAAAAAAGGAATGCTTAAAAGGAATGCTTAAAAGGAATAGAATAAAAAACAATCCCTAGAATACTGAAATATTTGAAATGAGTGTACCTAGGTAAATCAAACTGTTTACCAAACACTACTATAAAAAAACCGAAAAAGTAGCGATATACATCGGCAACTTTGGCCCATCCCATGATTGGTAACACATGACTTATCCAAAATGGTTCACAACTTATTCCAACAAGTTTCTCCCATCACCACGATTCCAAAAATACCCATATTTGTTTTGCTTGCTCTTCCTATTGGTCAGATCCTCCTCTAAGCCAAGTAAACCAGGATGCACCTGCAGCAGCACCTGCGGGACTCGGATCGAATTTGCTGTCACCTGGTAGTGCTTAGGGTCATCCAGGGAAGCTGCATACCGAATTTAGTTAAGATCGGACCACGGGAAGTCTTCTGACATACGGACAAACGCACAGCATGCATCAGACTATGTAATACGGACCCGTTCTATGAAATACTATGGACTGGTCAAAATGACGTAACTTAAACTCGATAGCTAGTAGCTCTACATCCAGAATATAGTTCTGTAAATAATTAGATTTACGTAGATTGAGAACATTGAATATGTTAAAATAATGCAAAAGAACTGCTATAACCCACTCTTAAGTTGAAATGAGCAATAGATAATAGGATAGTCAATTGAGGATAAAGCTTGTTTAACCAATAAACTACGACTGACTCCCAAAATGACCCATATGTAGGTCTTATAAGAACCTCTGCAGATGAAGGGGGTTAAGGGATTAAAAAGCGGGAGCAGTCTGTCTTCTAGAGACTTTAACACGTTCATTGCCGTTCATGCGATATCGCTAGTTGCGGCCCCCTTACCAAACGGCCGTTCAGGCAATATCGCATGGTCGTCACTAACGAATTTCTACGCGGGATAGTATAGCGGCCACATCGAAACGGCATGTGATGTTTACATAGGCCACTGGGGAAGCGATCAATCTCTCGTGGAGTGTGGATGGCCTTCAGCCATCCTCTGTTGTTTTTGCTAGCCAGCGCGCGCGCACAGCGGCAGTGTTTCGACTGGATGATTTTGTTTAGGTTATTCGTTGATTTAGCGCACTTGAAGTGTGGTTTTTATTTATTTTGAATATATTTTTTTGTTTTTTATTACGAGTGACAAACTAGAACCCTCGAAGCTCAATGAAACCAAAATTAGTTAGTTCCTATAAATGTTGAGTTTTGCTAATATAAATCTCTATTTGTGCGTTATTTTTCATACTTATAAGTGATTAGATAGAAAAACTGATAATTAAAGTTAAAATTATTATATTTAAATGTTTTTTACTGGTAAATATAACTTATTTGTCTGATTTATATATCACGCGATATCGCGTTTCCGGCCATATGGGCAATAATTGCATGATGTATGGCCAATCAGGCGATATCATGTGGTAAATATTTAGAGTACATTAAATCCTACTTACATAATAATAAAGATAATATACTAACTTATTTTGATCACAATAAAAACTTGGCCACCACACGAAATTCAAATTTTCAGTTTGGCAATGAATGTCTTATACATCATCATGAGCGGTTTCATTAAGTTGCGATGATAAAATACTGTTTCGTTTTCAAAGCTATAAAAAACAGAAAAAATGTGAAACAAATTTTTTTGTCAATCAGCAATAATAGAATATTGAGAAAATTGTTATTTTCAACCGTTTTGATTAGTATATTAAGCCAAGCACTCGCTTGAACACAACAATTGATATTTTCATGTGTGCTTCACTGAAATTAGCAAATCTATGGGTAAACTATAGGTCATGACTCGAAATCATCAAGACTCATTGAAAACTACAATAGTGGAACGAACGAACAAAGAAGAAATCCGGTAACACCCCTCTGCGGAGATATCAAAGTGTAGTTGCTGACTGAGAAGTATAAAGGTAAGAAGAGAACGATATTGTTAAGAGTTGAGAGCCAAGCGGTTTTTAAATGGACACAATAAAAAAAAAACAGCCTACAAGAGAGGATAGAAAAGCTAGGATGACACTGTTTTGAGCTGGCGTTTTTTTGGTTCGCATGTTGGGAGTGCACTTTGGTTGACATGTAGAAGTGTAGAAGGTTTTAAATTAGAAGGTTTTCAAATATATTGGTACACGTGATGCATTTTCACATTTTCAAATTGATAAGGGTGGGCAGTGTTACCAGATCAATGATTTTGTTAAACATTTTCAAATGAAAAGTATCAAATTAGGAAAGGAAAAGAAAGTACTTGTGCTTTAATTAATGTATCCAACACTATTCTGGTTCTTCAGAAACATACTATAACACTCATCTTTGGTTGTGCTTTCATGGTTCTCTACAATTTCGTATAAAGGAAAACATATCAAAGGGGTAAATCTGTCGAATATGGAGGCTGGGATTTGCGCAGGCAATTGGAACGAGTGCTTGAGGCAAACGGTGTCAAACTTCTATGGGTTGGAATTCTTGTTGACAATCCCATTGTTAACGAAAAAACAGATAGCTGACCTAATGTAAACCTTCTATAATATTTGCTGCACAGTCCTGAATATATATTTTTTTTCTTGACCTGAACTTGACTTGAATATAAAACAAACTATGAATCCAAAAACAAACAGACAATTCACCGACTTAGGAAGAATAAA
This sequence comes from Micropterix facetella, assembly GCA_027564375.1. Classification (NCBI taxonomy): domain Eukaryota; kingdom Metazoa; phylum Arthropoda; class Insecta; order Lepidoptera; family Micropterigidae; genus Micropterix; species Micropterix facetella. Next base: position 9,948,145 of record JAOPUG010000168.1, read on the forward strand.
AATGGTGGCTAACAGTCACGAAATTTAATAGTCCGCATATTTTTTGATCATACTATGTAACTCAATAGTCACCTCTTCGTTATAACAATAGTACTTGCACTTAAACAACCAACAATGAAAACGAATTAAAAATCTTATAAAATATAACAATTATGGCAGATGCGGTGTAGGGGTGCTGTATTAGTCCAGTTAAAGTAGCCTTTTACCTTGTGACAGGACGGGTAATTCTGATCTATGGAAGGGTTATGAAAGCTAGTCGTCGCTCTCTTGTGTAAAATGGTGCCCAAAATCAGTTTTCGCGCAACATTTCTCTTCCAGTATGATCACTGGCTAATGTGTATCACTCGGAAACTATGTATTCATTTGCCAAAAAAAAAAAAACAGTTAAAGGAGCAATTGTGCAAATTTCTTCTCTATAATATTCATTGAGACTATTTCCTCTGTGGCATACTAGAAGAGATTATTACGCAAAAACTGATTTTAGGCACCATTCCCCGCCATTACCATTAAAATTACCCGATCTTTTACGAGGTAAACTTCTTTTTTTTTGGCTAGTATGACTGGACTGTATTGGGTTCTCAGATAGGTGCTTTCAGCAAATCTCCATAGTGTAATAGTACTTCAGTCACAGCCGGGCCGACCGGTCCTTTTTGTAAACTAGAACAGACCACTAAATCTGGATATAACCCTGAAAAGAGAATAAAAAAGAATCACTTTTGGGAACGGAGTGAAGGTTTTTTTAAACATTTTCCAGCTCAGAGTTACATAACTTACATACAATACGTAGTCGGGCACTATGCTCGTCTTACCAGTAACGTATTTAAGAAATGTTTATAAGAGATGGCTTCGAAGGGGGTAAGGTGCATGCTCACATGTAGAAAAACATTAGTCCTAAACCTAGTACAGCCATTCGTCAGTCCGGAGTCCACCGCTCAGCCCTCAGAAGTATAACAATAGCATTATGATGGGTCTGACTCTGGTCGGTGAATTCCATTTCAGCTCCATTTGTATTTACTTTACATAGGAGTCCCAATCGAAGGTGGACATTAAGCCAATGACGTATAGATATTTGAGAATATTTACAAACAAACATCGTACACATAGGGCTACTGCTGTAAATGTGTAGGTAATTTATTGTCGCTAACCCCTTATGGTGAGGCCCTGGCTGAAGAAGTGGGTGTATATGAGCAAATCAGTAAATCTGGAGTAAAAAACCTGCCTGCAAATTCGTCGAGGCTCTTCAGATGACACTGTTAAGCGATTACTGCCAACAGAAAAGAAAGTCACACCAACAAGTAACAAGAACCTGTATGTACAGTATGCTGTGCAATTGAGTTATTCTACTGCTCTGAATAACCTATTACACCAATAAATCTCTCTCTCTCAATCTGCGAATCATTTAACACTATTAAGAGATTTTTTGACAGTAATTTTAGATATGGCCATTTGACTTAATTCAATTAATTTTCAAGCCGTGTTGATTACCCAATATGATCTTCACTTACCGATAACTTTCTCCCACGCTTTGTTATCTACTTTTCCTACTGGAGCTTTCTTCATCGACTCAATCAAGGTGGAAACCGCCTTCAAGACAAACGACATCTCTGATAATTTTTGCCTGAAATAATAAACGAGAAATCGTTCAAAACGATTCTTATCGGTAAGGGTACCCAAGGAGAATTTGTTAAGGTATTGTTGGGAGCCAAAAAATATATTTTTATTTCCAGCCTTTCATAATTTCAGATCCCATATTTTGTAAATTGAAAGTTGAAAAGCTATTTCTCGTTGAATATTTTTCTTTGTAGCCGTTTCATCAATGGCGCCCGAGTCGTAACAAAATAACACACTGAAAGGACATAATTGTAAAGAGAAAGTGAATCCGCCATTTTGTGGTGGCCGCCATATTGGATCTATCATAACTGTATTGTACAATCTTCAAAACCAAAGGTGTGTGCAGTGTCAGCATGATTGGATAATGTGAAGTTAGTTTAAAATCGATTGTAAAATTTGTACCAAATAGACAAAGAGACAAACAAGAAAATGAGTTAATAAAAATGTAGTAAAATGGAATGGTTTCAAAAGATTTGTACAGATCTAAATCACCTTTAAAGTTAACACAATTATAAGTTTTTTTCTCTCCGTTATCTTATGTATTCTTTTTTCTTATGACAGTAGTATTGGACTTTGACAAAGGAATTATTAGGGATAGGCAAGAGATCAATGGCGTTCTTAACAAAATGCATACCTAGAGATTTCCTGTCCTCCTTCACTTAGATGTTCGCTTTCAATTTGATTTCTATATTTTTTGATGACTTCCTGAAACCTATCCAGCAGGCCAGTCACTTCTAGGTGGTTCTCAGCTACAAAAATAAAGACATATTTAATAATTAATGATAAATGCTGTACTATAAAAAATAATATTTTAATTTTTGTGGGGGATTGGGGGTCAGCAAAATCTACAGATCATTCAATAAGTTAATAATGGGGTAAATCGTTGATCACAAATTATAAGTAATTGAATGAAACTTAACTTATAAACTTGAAAACAGGATTTTAACTTATAAACTTGGCAAGGAGAAATCCCAAGGGTATGTCAAACTTCGGTCCATATGACTTTTTTCTTGTATGTATGCCTCATGACCTCTTTATTTTTATCTACAGATGGAATGACCCCAGACGACATGTACATCATTTAATGCATCTCATCATGGCTAACAACTTTTATTTTTGCCATTTCCACTGTTTATTCCATTTTAATCTCTAAAAATGCAAAAACCTGATTTTATGGTGACAATTTGTATGGCAAGTACCCCAACCATAGGCTGTATAAACCCCCAAAATCAACTAGGCTCTGCGCGTTGGCTAAATATCGATTGGCGAAAGAAATGTTTAAAACGGACGTAGTTTACTCGAGCTGTAGTGCATAGTAACATCCACATAAACATAAACAGCCGGTAATTAAATTATTTTTGGTTAAGATGGACTTTTGCGAAACATCGAGAAAAGTCTTTTTGGACGTTTTAATTTTATGTCCTAGAGTCCATCTAAGCCTCAAAAAAAAATGTGTCTGTCTACATGTGGATTGTCGAGAAAAGTCTTTGTACGATTTAATGTCAGTATATTGAACGCACGATTGTAAGACTTTGGCCTCCCGCAGGGTAGGGCTGAAATAATTCATCAAATGACATCTACTAAAACACCTGAACAAGTAACCCAACCGAGCGTATTATGGTTTGAGCTATCATTCCGATCAACTATGAAGTCAGTGATATTATTTGCCCGAATATCATTAAAATAAAAATGCCAAATGTATTTAAATAAAAAGTCAGAAATTAAATACATTTATTTGTCACCATATTATTTTTTTATTTTTAATAAAAAATACTTTTAATAGCTGTTTTGAGATGTCATTAAAAATGGACCACGAAACTTTGTAACTATGACTTGATCATTAGAATCGAGAGGAAAACATGATCTGATTAGATTAGGGGGGTGTCCATTCATTCTGAGAGGTATTTTGTTTTAATTTGAACCCATCCCTCCCTATTGGCGAGATTTGGTAAGATCTGGTGGGACCCCCCTTCCTCCTCGCATGAGATTTACCCTAAATTTTTAAATAACTATATTTGCTTGATATGTTCATGTATTTTGCTTCATATCATTAAATACTTAATAATTGTAGTAAAATATATTTGTGTGAATATATTAAATCTTTTTTTTCATACTATTCATATCCCTTTTATATAAAATAAAACAAGTAACTAAAACAATACTCAATTCTATATTTAAGTATAAAAGCAAAGCTGTCATCTTTGACGGGTTTATAATCTACTTAATATAATATTGTCTTTGCCTGGGATTAATTTTGTAATACAACATGATTAAGTTTGTTATAATAATGTGTATTCTCTGAATTTCATTGATGTGAGATTTTCATGCCCCCCCCCCCCCATTAAATGGGATTCTGCGAGATTTTGCCGGAGCCCTTCCCCCCGTTTTGAGCTCATGTAATTAATGGACGCCCCTTTAGATCGTGCCATCCCTGCCAGTACTACTCCAGACCTGATCCACCAGTATACCAGGAAGCATATTTTGTATAGGATAGGAGTATCTGCTCTTTCAAAGGTAGGGATATGTGTTTAACAACCTGAAGCTAATACTGGAATTGTGGATGAGAGAGGGATTAGGACGAAGGGAGAAGTTTCAGTGGCAATTTTGTACAGCGTCGCCATATTCTGGTTCAAGTTCTTTCCATTCCTCCATTTTGATATCATAATATTCCATATCTTGTTTCAGCGAGTTAATTCATGTGTAAATTGGTCCTTTCTCCAACAATCCTTTTTCCTACAGAGTATCGGATTCCTTCAAACCGCCGGCGTTCCTCAAGGTAATGTTTTATTCCCGCTCCTCTTTTTGCTATTTATTAACTCAATTACCAATTCTATAAATGCAAAATATCACCTCTATGCTGACGATGTCCAAATATACCATCACTTTCGCCCGGAAAATATTGATATAACAATTGCTTCTGTAAATGAAGATCCGTCGATAATATATGAGCGGATAATATACGCATGGACTTCTCCTAAACCCTTCTAAAACAAAGGCAATTATCATCGGTAGCGGTTATTTCACCTCAAGGATCGATACAAATACAGTAACAAAGATCTGCATCGGTGCAGATGAGGTGCCATTTAGTTCCGAGGTTAAAAATCTCGGTGTATATATGGACGAGAACTTCTCATGGCGACCCCATATCAGAGAAATATGTGGCAAATTCATCGACCGGTTTAATTCATTGAATAGGCTGAAGAATATCTAAGGAGAGCAAGACACTCTTCTGGACCATGGGGATGTCATATTTCTCAACCTCAAAGAGGAATTAGTCACCAAGGTTGAGTGTCTACAAAACGTCTGCATTCGCTACATTCATGGACTTAGAAAATTTTACCACATCACGGAATTCCTAGAGAAGCTTAACTGGCTGCCAACTCGGAAGAAAAGAGACATGAGAGTTCTCTGTATGCTTTCAGGATTGTGGAGGGCGTCGCTCCCAATTATCTTGCCGGCAGATTTACTGCACTTTCGACTCATGGACGATCTTTGAGATCTGAAGATAACCAGCTACACTCTATCCCTGGTCACAGCAGTAACTTCTGCTTATTCTCTTTTATCGTGCATGCTGTTCGTCTCTGTAATGCTTTGCCAAGAAGTGTGAGAACGGCGTCAAGTCTTATATGTTTTAAAAACAGACTCAGAGAATATTCGAAAACTTCCACATCAATTCTCCTTCTCTTCCTCTTCACACCTTTGCATCCTTATAGGCTTTAGTTTAATGTTAAGTTGCTTTAGTTTATATGTTAAGTTAGTAATTATCCGCAAAAAATGTTCGCAAATCTTTGTAGGTTACCTCTAGAATATTGCATGTAGGCAATAAGCGTGTCTTTTCGTTTATGAATAAAGAATTGATTATTATTATTATTATTATTCCTGGCGATAATAGTTGCAGGGACTTTTTTTACGTGACTATGGTATCATAAAGTGTATTCTCTTATATTTTGGTTATTGTTTTTCCTTCCAGTAAATCTTTTATCGGTTTTCTAGGTAGTTCTTCTACTTCTTCTGGCATTTATTTCAATATATAGCTTTCGTACTTCCTTAAACTTTCCTGTTTAGTTTCGTTAGTACACTATCATCAAATGAGTTTTTAGACTTATAATCATATTAATTTCCCCATCTATCACTTTCTTGCCGAGTATTTTGTCGCTGCCGATAGTAAGTGTGGTGACTCTCTTTTTGGACTGTCTGTAGTATTACATGGGACGGGCCATATGGTCTGACGCATGCTGTGTGTTTGTTTGTCCGTATGTCCGAAGAATTCCCGTGGTCCGATCTTAACCAAATTTGGTATGCAGCTTCCCTGTGTGACCCTAAGTACCACCAGGTGGCAGCAAATTTGATCCGTCGTGCAGGTGCTGCTGCAGGTGCATCCTGGTTTACTTGGCATTGAGGAGGAGGATTCGACCAATAATTAGAGCAAGCATAGTATATATGGGTATTTTTGGAATCATTGTGATAAGAGAAACTTATTAGAATAGGATTGAAGCCATTTTGGGTAACCAATCACGAGACAGGCCAAAGACGCCAATGTATATCGCTACTTTTCCTGTTATTTTTTAAACATTTTTATGGTAGCATTTAAATATACCTAATAATATATTTTCACAAAATTTTAACATAAAATTTAAATGTTACAGCTTTTTAATCAAATTTTAAAAGATTTTTTAAAAGTCTAAATTTAATCAGAAGAAAACGTGTTCTTTTTAATATTTCTTTTTTGTAGCCAAGAGTTTTTAAATAAGTTTATACGGAATACTAACTGGAATGTTCCTGCGCCACTGCTCCGTTGTCCATCATAGAAAATTCTAAGAGGGTCTCGAAGCAAGTCCTGGCAAAGTCTTCGCGACTCTGCAGTTCTGCTTCATCATCTAAAAAGAGAAGAACAGAGATAAATATGAACAGAGATGCCATTGGAAAAACTTACATAAGAGTGCGGGCCTTCGACTGTTAGCGTTTTACGAAGTAATACGATAAAATACAATAAAAAAAAAAAAAATTTCACAATCTACACAAAATTACTGAACGGTCATTAGGACTGTGAATCGCCAGAACTTCACCCAAAACCACAAACTGCGAGAGCACATCTTCAAGCTGAAGAATGAGAAATACCCCTGCGATCTGAAGACTTTCTACATCAGCAACAGAGTGGTTGATTTGTAGAACAAGATACCTAACAGTATGGCGGGATCGAAAATAATAAATAAGTTAAAAACCGTATGAGGCCAATAATTATAGTAATTTTAATAGTAACAGTAATAATAATTTACCAGTCTTAGTAGTATTGTCTTCAGTCAGGGCAGTCAATAATGAACCTCTTCGTAGCAAAGCAGCACATCTACTAGCGACACCAGCTGGTAGATTTACACTAGAGTGACCTGCCTGTCCTACTACACAGCCGCGGACCACTAACGCTAGTTCCTGCGCCGTCTGCTCTGACGAAGATCTGCATAAACAAAAATAGATTATTAGACCTCACCTATGAAATTGCCATTCTACAACAGAAATTTTGTAAGAAAAGACATGATATTTTTAAAAATTCGACATACTTATTATTGTATATTGTAAGTATATTAGTTGCAATTAATTATACCATACAAGGTTAGAGAAACAAAACAGAAACTCCTCAGAGAAACAGACAAATCTAGTTTGACACCTGCCTAAAACTCGTCTAATTAGGCCAACTGTCATGGCAAAAATGTTTTTAGAGAGCGATGCCGGCATAGACTCGAGCAAACTGCAACAAATCGAAAATAGACAACTAGTGGAAATATTTAGAGGCAACCAACTCGTAAAAGGACGGAATTATCAGCCTAAAAGTATCCCTGGCATAAAAATATATCCATATTTGGCTTGGTGAAACGAAAAGACATATCGAATTTTATAATTCCTTATGTTAAGCCGGAAACGCAAAAATAAAAATGCAGACGGCAGTCCAAATATCCTTTGTTTGAAAAATATTAAAATACAAACTAGAATAGAAAAATGCAAAAACTGGCATTTCCGATCATAAAAAATGTACTTTTTTACTACGGGTCCAGGCGCTCGGCGCCATTCGAAATAACGATTGCAACGATTTAGCTATGGATGAGCTCCCCTGCCCAAAATCCATCGAATTAAGGCTAATTGTAAGATTATATGTAAAATAATTTTAATTTAGTCATTTAAGTGAAAATTGGAGCCAATTTAGACCCAAATAAGCAAGGTGGTAAATGTACATAATATAGCTATAATTTCGAACTTAATTGTAATATTTAGACACTCAATAGGTTTAAACTATAATAGTAATTCGGAATTTTATCATTTCACATAGATTCCCACAACGGTGTGCTTAGAGTTTCGCATAAATAGTGCCGGTGTTCAAAAGCAAGAATCGCCCTATAGTCTTACCATCTTTGAGTGAAAAATACTTGTAATTTAAATATTTGTGTAATTAGCGTAATTTAAAATTTTAACATAAAAAGTAAAAATAAGTTAGCATACGAGTTTCTTACCTAAACTAGAAAACATCAGTCATATTACGGAAAGTAATTTTTTTAAATTAAAAATAATCATCTTACAAACAAAAACGGTATTTTTTCTGGCATTCATAGCGGTTCAATCAAGGTACTGAAATAATAATCGAAGGCACACAGAGCACCGAGGAGACACTGCGACTTGATCGACCCTGATCGACGTCATCATTAGCCAGAAGAGCCCGACGAGCGATATTGGAACATCATTAACGACGATCTACGAGCGACGCAGGCGATTGACCCAACCGAGGTAGGTCTAACTCAGCATGTATCTTCCTTAGCTCAAAACCAGTTGCGGCATCAGCCGGCTAGATCCGGACAGAAGTTCGAAGGTTCGACCGACTGAAGGAGCGCATCTGAAGCACCGTCGGTTAAATAAGAAAAACCAACAAATCGCGATAATCGACGGCATAAAAGCGGGACCTCGAGAAGATCCATTCCAGAAGGCCCAACCAAGGTCACTGAACTAAGGTCTGTATCTGGACTGAGAATAAATTTAAGCACCTCATATCAGGTAAGGATTTATAACTAAATAAAATCACCGACACAGGATGACATATTTGAAAAGAATGTAAATATTAAAAATTTTCATGATTGTGCAAATGAAAATATCCGAACAAATAACAAAGGCCAGACGACATAATAGACAGAAGGAATGAGTGTTTATAAAGATCTACAAGGAATATGTGAGCCCTATTGTTGAGAGTGGCTATCAGTTCTGCTACCCCCTGTAACAGGTTTCACCTTTTTGGTGCATGTTGCATCTAGTTTCATCCGGTTCTACAGGTTTCTTGAGTATTCTTGTGATTTTTTTTGTCATATTATGTCCTCTGGAATGTAAACATAACCTATACACATTTTACCTCTGACAAGTGTCAAACTGGTAATTCAGTGTTGCAGATTTAGGTACACTATCTTTACCAGCTTTTAAAAAAAAATTAAGATGGCTCTTTTAAATGATGACTGAATAATGATTTCCCTACTATTTATTCAGGCATCTATTTATTTGTGTAGTAAGTAATTATTCTTATATTATTCTCTCTGAACTCTGACGAATTCCAATATATGACAACTAGCTTTAAGTGATTATTACGACATGCTTTTATTGTATATCTGGAATGAAT
>JAOPUG010000168.1:9982371-9993332 GCA_027564375.1 Micropterix facetella
AGATGAATGGAAATTATATCACACAGTACTTAGAGATAGTTAACATGGTATAATTCTCTTTCAATAAGATATATTTTCAGCTTAAACTTAAACTGGGTTATTTTTACTTCCCAGTATATTTTATTTTTGATGTCAAGGGTAGATTGTTGTAGCATATCATTCCTCAGTAGTTTGGATCCCTTTTAAGTAGTTCTAAGGTGGGACGCGGATGAATCGGATTATTTCTCCATCTAGTGAAATTATTATGGGCATCTGATTGCGTCGGAAGCTCAGCTATGTTTTTTTTATAATAATTTAATGCATTCATAACACGTATATAAAGATTAAAAACGGTGAGGATTTTAAGAATTCTAAAATGATCATGGCAAGATACTATATAACATTGCTTATTTAAGATTCAAAAAGCCCATATTTTGCGACAGTCCATCGCGCCCAGAAAGGATACTATAACGGAGAAGAGACCAAAACTACGCATAATAAATTGTATTCGTGTCCTTAGCCCTCAAAGGTTTTCGTATTTTGCGAAGTAGGAAACAGGCATCAGAAAGTTTATTTCCGTATTGTTCTTAGTACGCATTCCATTTAAGTGATTATCTAAAACTAAGCCTAGAAATTTGTAAGTACTAACATCGGCTATCTTACTTGTCCCAATATTTAGTTGTGTAGATTTTTTTACTTTATTTTGCTGAGTGGATATAAACATGGAAACAGTTTTGGACGTGTTGAGGGATAACTTGTTTCTCTCAAGCTATGTATTTAGTGAAGCCAATTTACAATTTAAAGTTGTGACAACTTATTCAATATTGAAATTTGCATAGTTTACGCTGGTATCATCCGCAAATAATGTCAGTTCAGATTGTGTTAAAGCAGTTGGGAGGTCATTTATAAATAAAAGGAAAAGGTTTGGTCCCAGAATGTTCTCTTGTGGGACTCCGCACTTCACTTCACACTGAAGGTAGAATCGTTTTTTGATAATGGATTGTCCTCTTGTCGTTTCATATAATGCGATTTACATTCAAAATACATTGATTGTTTTTTTCTGCAACTGGTAAGGACGAGGAGGTAATAATGCTAAGTCCTGATAAAACTTTACTCACTTTATTTTTATTTCCCTTTAATAAAGTGGTAACCATATTTTTGTGGTAACTTATTTGGCCTGTTATCACATTGTTTTAATTTTTCGGTCAAAAGGGTTAGCTCCTCTTGATTAGCGATATATCATTATGAGCGCTAATTCGAGCTCCATTAATTCCACTTTTTCATGAAGGGCTGGGTTTTCGAAATCTTTGATATCCTGTAGTGTTAAGTTAGGAGCGCTAGAACGGCGGGTGAGGTTTAATTTATTCACACTAATATCTGATATGATAGTCAGATTTGCAGTCACTGAAACTATCGGAGTTTATGTCAGTAATATTTTGTGAAGCAATCGAAGTTCCGATTTTTTCAGACTTCTTGGCTGTGCTGGTAGCATTGGGTTGGTCATCCTGAGATTTTGCTGCCTCAGGATTCTTAAACTACCAGAGTTTTTTTTGGAAGCCATTATTTTACCACCTGAGTTTGTTTAAATTATTGTCAATCCACTGACAGTTTTACTATATGTACTTCTTGTGATTTTTGGGGGGAGGGACAATATTAATTAATCAGCCTTTTTTTTTTGTAACAAAATAAAATCCCTACAAAATTGCAAATGTCAAAATAGATATACAAGTAGTTCGTTTTTCCTATTTACAGTTGGATACTATTATTTCTTGAAATGCATTTTAAATTAAACTACTTGATTTGGTTGCAGTTCATATTGACTGTTCAGTTTGCCTTTGATCGATGCGTTATTGTAGGACAAATGTTATCGTTTGCTCTCTCTACGCGACGGATTCGTTTCTGCTGTTGGTGATGTATTGTACAGTTTATTGACGGCCGTGGGCACGCGAGGCGATGCGCATGCAGGGTAGGCGAATGATTGCTCTCGTCGCTGTGTGATTGGTGTTTCTATTGTTCGTTTTTATTATTATTAACGTCTGACGTTAATAATAATAAAAACGATTGGAATTAAATCCATTCATACTCACGGGTCCTTCTTCTGATTCTCTCAAAATTAACGTTTGATGGTTTTGACGAATTCTTCGCTGTCCTGGTTAACTCGTTGCTTCCAATCACTTGGGATATTTTTTGTTTTTGACAAATTTCACGGAGTAACAAATTCCACGTAACATATATATCAATAGGGATGTCGAAGTCGAAGTTAACCTGGCGAAGCCGAAGTGCGAATCTGGGGAAAACCTCGGGCGGACCTGGGCAGTTGATGTACCGGATAGCTTGCTAGCCATGTTGCTCAGTCGAAAAATAACCAGGGGAATCTGAAAATGGACGTTTCCTATGGCAGCGGGGGTGTTGACCTGATGTCACCTATCCTTAGAAATGATCCGTTGATCACCCGATCCCGAGTGGTGCTGACGGGCAAAGGACGCCTTGGATCCGCGATATATTCCAGTCACGAATTAATGCGCTTGCTACCTCGAATCCGTGACCGAACTGGAGGATGGAGAAATCCGTCCAAATCTGGTAGTAAAGGAGTGAGGACTGCCAACTGAGTGGCACTTTCCAGTGCCTCACTGTAAGGCGTTGGACTCTTATGGGCTATGTGGCGTTGGATTTGTGGATTGTATTCATCCCCAAGTCTTTGCGTCTCATCTCACAGGAGAAAGAACGATCTATATCAGGTGATAGGTTCACCCGTTGCATTGACACCTCCTAACTGTCTCCTCTTACCCATATAAGGCTAACTCTATTCATTTGCAAGATACACTTCAGCGCTGTGTAGCACTCCTTAGCCCAGCTTCTGTCCAAATAATCTCTTCTACTATCTTTTTCTATTCCCACGTTGCCAAATCAAAGGTCATGTAATGTAAGTACATGGCAAGAAAATTCTTACCATAAGTCCGACTGCCGTCAAGCTGATGTTGAGATCGGCAGTTTGGTGGGCGAAGGCCGCAGCTGCCTGTATGACTCTCCTCAAGCGACCGGCTCCCGCCGCGCCAAGAAGATCTGCGGCAATGAGCTGCACACATTGGAACGCCGAACGGACCAGCTGCTCACTACAAAAGAATATAAAATTCAAAATAACGTTTGATAGGACGTTTGATAGCTTTGAAGCAGTTTCAGTCGGTGCCAATAGCCATCTTGGATTTAAAATTGGTTATGACAACTTGAAGAGGAAATAATTCTTCACATTTATTTTGTTAACACTAATGTTATATATCTAGTATGTAACGAGATAGCGGCAGAATGTGATGGTTAATAATTAACCGTATTAAGGGGACAGTCTTTGGAGTCTAATGGGGTTTCTACAATTTTTACTTAAAATGTCACTTACACAGAAAATGCGTATTCTAAAAATCTAAAAAAAAAAAGCTAAATTATGATCAGTGATAGTAGTTACGTCGAAAAAACTATTATATTCGCAGTAAAAAAGGTGAAACTTTTAAATTCACAGAGTAAAAGAGGAATTCAAAATTTGGCCAGAATATAGAAGATTTTGGAAAAGTGAGTGATATATATTACATAGTTTAGATCCAAGATCTATATAGTGTCCCTGTCCATATACAGTCCTCATGTTTGGTTGTATCTGTTATCTTTGTATCTACTAGTGTTGTGTTTATGTGTTCTGGTTTGTCTTTATCCATATTGCTCATGAGGTCCCTCCGATAGGACACCAGAGCATTATGATGTGTCGCCTGCTACGGGCGGACCCGTCCATCCCGGAGCGTTTTAACGATATTGATCCCTGAGGCACCCTGAGGCGAAACGCAGACTTGAAACATAGGACAAATCTACATACCAAGCTCCACCTAGGCCCGTAAGAGTCCAACTCCTTACAGTGAGGCACTTGGGAATTTTCAACCTCAGTGGGGCCCTCGCGCCCTTACTTCCAGAATCGGATCAGATTACTCCGATCCCCTGTCTGGTCACAGGATCGAGGTCGCTTGCGCGGTCCTCTACCTCTAAAGCGGTTATTCCTATCTGGACTGTGGCCGATATGGGGCGGCCTTTGCTCGGCAACTATCACCCGAGATCGGGTGGCCCACACTATCATATCTATGGATAAGCATTAGAGGTAGCTGCTGGGAAGGGAGTTGTAGTCAACAATTTTAAGAATGCTGTCGGATACAAATAAGGATAATACCCATATTATCTTTGTTACAATAATCAAAGCAATTGTTTTTGCATACATTTTAAGGGTGCATTTCTTCTAGAGTGCTTCACACTACAGTATTGTAAAGAAAGTGGAGAATAGAAGCATCATTGAACCGTTTTAGGTTTTCAAGCTTGAAACATCTTGCCACAAATTCGGAGATATGACTGCGGCCGTCGAAAGTCTCTCGCTTACCATTGTGAAATCTGTGAAGCTCACCTGTGGTGGTCATTGATCGCTTGGACTATGTTCAGCATCAGAGGCCACCCATCCGCGAGGCTGTCTCCGCTGGAATGAAGAAGTCGCGCTGCACACTCCAGCTGCCTGGCGCGGACATCAGCGTGGCGGACTCCACTAAGTTCCGACAGCGGTTCCAAAAGCAGACGCTGCATAAGAAACGAAACCAACAAAATGAATCAACTAGTCTAGAATCCACACCAAACCGCAAAAAAAAACTGCATTGATCTATTATTTCAATGAAATGCTATTTTAACGAGTGGTTGGCAGCATTAACCCATTAAATGCGAAACTGCGCTTTAAAGCGCCCTCCTCAAATTCGTCTCTTATCTGCGGGACGGCGCTTACAAGCGCCTGGCCGTTAGTGTTGGCTTATTAGAGGTAATTTTCCTTGGACGCTTATTCTAATACCTGTAACAAACCTGTAACAAATTAGCTACCAGATGGGACCTCATTTTCTGTATATAAATCAATAGCAAAGTCTATTATTGGTGAAGAAAAGTTCGCAAATGATTTGGAATAGTAAAAATCCATCGGTCACCTCTATTGGATAAAATAACCTCTGCGGATATCGTTCAATTTATAATGGTTTTAGAGAGTTTGTTGATGAAAAAGGTGAGTAAATGTACGTTTGCTTATTTTATATTGTATAAATGGAAAAACAAACTGATCGATGAAGTATTTATTTGATTCCTGTGCATGTGATGTACATGTTAGGAGTCAGATGACGAAATGTCGCATATAATACGATAGCTAGGTCGCGCGAGTGACTTCAAACTCGGAATCAAACAGGTGGATGGAAAAATCTGTCTAAATTTGGTAGTCAGGGGGCAAGGGTGCCCCACTGGGTGTCTTTGTTCAGTGCCTCGCCGTAAGGGTTTGGCCTCTGATGGGCAGCAGTTGAGTTGGATATGTGGATATGTATTGTCCAAATTCCTTGCGCTCATCTCGGGGCGACATAACGATAAAGTTCGTTAAACACCTCAAGGTGGCAGGTTCGCCCGTAGCTTGGTCTTAAATCCAACATTATTCATATCACCATCAACGGTACTCCATTGTGTAAACGTCGAACCACATTCATGCCACATTTCACAATAACCAAACAAACAGGTGATTTATGCCAAAAACTTGGCTAATCTTTAAAGACGATTTGTGTATGTGTATGGCGATGAATCTATGAGTGTAAAACAATTTTTGAAGAACAAACCTCTCTTCCCGGTTGAGGGTGCTTGTGTTGGTATTGAAGGGCCGCCTGGACAAGGTACGTGATTGCCTCCACTCCCCACTCCCGCATCCTGATATGTGGATGTTGGCAAACCTGCAGTTTCAGTTTTCACTTTTAATTATTCAAGTTGTGCTATAAACATAAATGTACATTATGAAAGTCTCAAAACCTAGATAGAATCTTAATACAGGGTGAATTTTATGTTACAGTTAGTGAAATGAAACACCATTATATAATTTATATTTTATTGATTGATGAATATGTGGTTTTTAACATTATGTATGGAATATGATATGGGTCAAGTGGCTGCCCTTGGCTATGGAGAAAATTCGAGTTCTTTCAAGTATATTACTCATAAAATTCAAGTTTCTGACTTCTGATGTTCTTTCAGTAATCTTTTCGAATGTCGTCGTTAAGCATCAGAGTTTGTTGGGTGTACACCTTTCCGTTCAAGTGTCGCCATAGGAAATAATCGGGACGGTCAAATCAGAGGGCCAGTTTATATTCTGCCCTATGATGTTAAAATAGCCTACATTGCTATTCACTACGATCAAAATGGTATGATGTAACTCAAAGTCGTTATCGTTTCACCGGTATTTTAGACAAGCGAGAATGAGGCAGCGCTCTACTCGGTCGCCACATGAAAGAAAGAGATGATGTCTGTTTCTAGCTGTCCTCCCGGATATCGCATCGCTCTAAACTGATATGAAAAATCATGAAAATTAATTGGATTCGATTTAAAGGTATTTGATTAAATCACCAAAATGTTCCCCAACCATGAATATTTTGAGAGTCGATTTTTATTGAATGACAGCGATGCGATGTCGGCTCATGTGTTCATGCCTGCGTTCAGTGTAATATACTTTCAAACACTAATGATTTGCACTATGGGAAGCGACCGCCTCGACCAATCAGGTAGTTCCATTAAGTAGCAATCCATACACAGACCTCCCTCCAACGCAGTAGATTCTGTGCCTGTTATATTTTGAGAGTTGTCGGATTCGAGTACATAGGTGATAACGAATAGCCGATAGCGAATAGCTACAACGACAGACGATATATCATAAGTCAGATTATCACTTTTTGATATTATTCCGCCAGGAAAAGGTTCTTGCAAAATTTGCATCGTAGCACGAGTCGTGTGTGATGTGGCACCGTCCTATTAAAACCACATATGCTGTAGGCCCAATTGATCCAATTCGGGTACAAGAAAAGTTTCCAATGCGATCTCCAAAAACAGTTAAAGAATCACCTCTAGCATCCTTAAAGAAATATGGCCCAATAATGCCCCCGGCCCAAATGGTGTACTATACGGTCACTATGCGAGGGTATCATGGTCATTGGTGTATCAAATGAGGATTATTAGTGCTCCAATAATGGCTATTATGTTTATAAACCTATTGTCTGCTGTCTACCCTAAGGGTACGGAGTACCACTAGTAACACCCAATGGGGAATGGTCGGTCAGTCGGCAAAATTTGCAGGATTCAGATCCCTTACCCATTAACAAATTTATCAAGATAAATATATAAATACCTTATTAGGTAAGGTAGTAAGTTACAAAACATGATATCAATATTTTTATTATTTATGTAAATTCGAATGATTCACAAAAAAGTGCGCAGTGGAGATTGCATTTTTTTTTGCAGCACCGAACCTAACCTCTAGTGCAGCCGGGTGGCATACGAAAGGTTAAAAAGGTATAAACAACCAAATCCGCGTTTGAAGAAACATCGCCAGACACGATTTTTTATCGGGCGTTTCACAAAAAGCTGAATCTGCTCTCGACCATGCCCTATTTGTAGATAGAAAACTATGCCAAAAGAAGTCTCATTTGTAATATTACAATGTTGCAATCCTTATTAACATTTGTCTTTACCCACTCGAGTCGTTTTTGCATAAGATTTTCTGATGAGAGTGGTTTTCACAAGGTAAAGCGAAACTTAATATTGATTTCGAGCAAACAACTTCTTATTATATTAAGCCTAATCTGTACTCCACTTATTACATAATATAAGTTGAGCTTGGATCAACGTTAAACCGGGAGAATTTTCAAAAAGCCTTACTATTACTTTGTATTCCTTTTCGATAGTCATTCGAGATTTTCCTCGGCATTGTACACGGCTTGAAATCATTGCACCCATTTCCGAATGAAGTTTTCCGATTATTTTATAAGACGCTCAGCCCGGGCGTATTATAGTCTGTCTTTTTGCATTAGTTCATAGAAATAGGGCTTTAAAGCGTTTATATACTTCACACGCATGCACTTGAAAAAAATCACTCCCATCAACAATCGGACCTAAAGGCTACTCCAATACAATACTGTAGTAATAGTAGGTAGGTCAGAAATTCATGGGCGTTGGATTTGGATGCTTTAGAAAAACGCTTCTGTGTTATCGGTTGCATGCCCTTTTTGCAAATACTTTATCTATTTAGTTTGTCCCGGTGTCTATTTAATCAGATTTTAAACTGGTTCTTTGTATCTGCTGTAAAGCAGCAAAAAAGCAGTTATGTTAGTTAAGCATGCGAGGCAGTATATGTACGAGTACAACACACCAAAACAGTACTGTTATTATCTAAATAAATAAAATTAAATAAAAATTCACTTCTAAAAGATGATTGGTGACGGGCCTCCACATGACTTCGACTCTGTGTAAATTTGCTAAACCGGTCTCGAGTAGTTTTGCCACGGCAAACAGCGAAGGTTCCTGTGAATATAAAATAAAAAATTAGTACAGTGAAAACCGGCACATCCTAAAGTAAAGATACGTTGGTTCTTTGAATCCAACTATTTTTAACATATAAGAGGTTAGGTGGATTTCTTCCGCTATCTCATATTTAGTAAAGATGCTCACTTGAGAAATAGGGAGACATGATGTCGAGGAGGTATAGTGAAATAAGATCTAGCACAGGCGTTTTGGAGATGTTGCAGTCTCCGCTTAGTTTTCTTAAACAGACATGGGCCATAGACACAGTCACCATAGTCCAATAATGAGATGATCAATGCGTTAACTGCTAGGATTCGGGCCCCGACGCTAAGAGAGTCCCTAATTCTGTATAATGCTTTGAGACGAGTATCGGATTTGTGCTATGCAATCTGAAGTAGTTCAGCGATGCGAAGGTATATGACTCAATATTGAGGAGCAAACGGGAACTCAATGCTGCCATTTGGAATTCTCACGAGGAGAGCTGTACACCCTGACACTAGAAGAAGAATAAAACCATATTCCAACATTCTAATACTTCAAGTCCTATAATCCAGTCTTATATCCGAGCAATTTTGTTCACAGTATGGTTGGGTACAGTTCTCTCCTTCTGATATCAAAGAGGCACTCAATCATGCACATTCATAAGATATTGAATAATAGAGTGGATAATCCATATTTACTGTCCCAAATTTGTTTCTTCCGGCCGAATAACTACATTCATGCTAGATAACACAAACTATTCATGGACTTATCTTCCTGCACAAATGTCAAGCGTATGGCGTTAGTAACAAGAACTGTCCGACGCCTGAACGCGCAGTTGTTGACAGCCCCAGGTATAGACATATTTTAAATATCACAAAATACCTTAAAATCAAGCTAGAGGATCCGTTTCTGAGTATCAAAAGTTTCCAAATATATTATATAATTTGTTGTATGGCTAGTATACTCTTATTTAGATGTTTATATATAGATATAATATACCAAACTAACGAGATATTAGCGTTTAATTTTTTATTAGAATGTAGTAAATGTAAACAAGACGACGAATTGGATTAATTTGTAAGTTGTTTTGTGAAATAAAATAAATAAATAATACATGACAAAATGTAGTATAAGAAATACAAATTGAAGTTGGTAGAAGTGCGTAATATATGTGGCTAGTAGTAGCCGCATGAAGCAAGCGCAGCTGATGCAACTCTATGTGTCTTGGGTTTTATGAAAATTCGAGTTGTTTGCAAATTCACCCCTGACAACCGCTGCCGCGACATCTCGGGCAAATACACATGGCTGGACCAGAGCGCAATTTGCCGCCCCGTCTCATTTTCTTTTTTTTAAATTTATACGTCGTAGGTTACTTACTATATAAGTTTTGAGACTTGTAAAAAGTAAATAATATAAAAACCTAAAATCATAATAATTATAGGTAATAAATCTTGTATATATCATCCAGCACAAGCCTGGTGAAAACACTAATATATAGATGAATAGGTACCGTAGACCCAGCACGACGGGTGTTGAACCATGTACATTTATCCTTTAAAATTAATTACTTTCGCTCGTCCTGCGGGAGCCTGAAGTCTTACAATTGTGCGAACGATGGAGCGACGTTAATCGTCCGAAGACTTTTCTCGACGTTACACATCCAGACAATTTTTTTTGTGGTTTAGATGGACTTTAAAACACAAGATTAAAACATCCAAAAAAAATTCTTGACGTTTTACATCTCCTAGAGTCCATCTAAACAAAAAAAAATGTGTCTATATCTTGATGTATGTATGTTACTTATAAGCTCGAGTAAACTATGTCCATTTTAAAAAATTCTTTCGCAGATCGATAGTTATGGCCGATGTGCAAAGTCCAGTCCATTTTGGGGTCTCTATGATCTAATTATTTTATAATATTATTTATTTATTTTAGTGACGACTGTCAGTATCCTCTATTGGCCGAAGCGGGAACCGGCTGGCCACGGAGCGTTGGATGACACGAATTAGTATTCGACTTGGCCGCTAGATGACATCCTAATATATTATATATACATACAAGAAAATAATCATACCGGCCGAAGTTTGACAAACCCTCGGGGTTTCCCCCTGTCGAGTTTCTTTCGAGTAGAAAAAAAAGTGAGTACCCTGTTTGAGTAGGCCAATTCCATAGCTTCATTGGACAGCTTGCAGAGGGCGTCTATTAGGTGATGTATCGCCACATCGTCCAAATCCTTCGACGACTCAAACACCTTACTCAGCATAACTGACAATGCTGCGAAACAAACAAAAAAAAAAATAGAACCTTTCTCAATGATCTTTTAATATTTGACTATTAGATAATTTTTCATAATCCTAATCTACGTAAATCCGAAAGTGGGCTAGATAAATGGCGTATGCATCAACACTATAGATATGCAAGATGATACTCAGTAGCGTCGAAGAACTCCAGTTCCTCATTGACAATGATATAAGAGTATGTGATTAATGGAAATGGAAATTGTGTCTTAATATATAGGTAAGGAAATGTTTATGCAATAATTTATTTTTGCATTTTATATATGTATAAAACTATGTAGGTACATAAATATTGAATAAAGGTAGGAACAAATACATTTATAT
>JAOPUG010000168.1:10134760-10152559 GCA_027564375.1 Micropterix facetella
AAATAATGATGAAAAAATCATGCAATCCGGATTATTTGAATGTGATTTCGGAAATATATCTGTAACGATTTGTTGAGCTGTCGATGATGTCTGTATATATGCCAAGTAAGAAAAGGAAGTAAACATCATACTGGCAAATCTCCCATCCAAACAAAAACATGAAAAATAAGAACTAAAATAATGGCCGGCGGAAGGCCGGATGCTCTCTCTTTCGTCAAAGCCCCCAGGAGGCGCGGTCCGTAATTTCATGCAGACCCGGAAGTGAGCTCCTTTAAGTGCGCAGGCCTGATCCCGTCTAACTCTGATGATGAACCATTATGGAATGTTCCTAAGGCCAAAGCAATATCTCCTGCCTGAATCATCAAAGCGGGGGTAGACTGATCAGGAACGGCTGGGAAGGAAAGTGGGCGAGATGGCGATGAGTGTTTGGCTTTCAAGGACGCCAGCGTCTCCGGACCAGGCTGATCAATAGTATTATCAGACATCAACAGACGAACGGCGCCCCGCAGGTCCCCTTCACGCACTTTTCTCTCAATATTTTTTATTACTGATGGTGGCCTAGATTTTGTGGTAAGTCGGGAAAATAAGTGCAAGTCGAGTCGATGTTGGCTTTAACTTTACTCGTCAGGCTTCCTCGGTCACCCCTCTCCGGAACCCTCAATGCATTAAAGGCAAATGACAGGAGCGGGTACCAATCGGTGACTCCGTTGGGCTGTACGCATCTTTCAATCACATCACACAGCTTACCGGCTGCCAGACATCGTGCACCTTTAGGAATATGTCGGAGAACCGGTACGGACCTCTTAGGTTCCGCGAGATAATCAAGGTCAAGATCTTGTGGCGGCGAGGAGAACCTGACCTGCAATGTTGGGCAGTCGGATGACCGTGACGTACAATTGACGTATTTATGCTTATTCCCAATGTGGACTTTCAAGGCCCCGAGATTGGTTATAAAGGCGTGAGGTGTCGCGACAATAGGGACACGGAACTTTGGCTGAGCTGTCAATTTTAGAAGATTACCTACATAATAACAAATAATACAATTTCCATGACAATTAAAAAAAAAACCGAAATCATAAAAATATCACAATGAATTAAATATGAAAATAATAGTAAAATAAAAATGACAATAAATAAAATCTTAAGCAAGTAATAAGTTGTACAATAAGAAATTTCAATTTCCACAAAAATTAAATAAACAAATAAATTTAGCAAAAATAAATAATAAGAAAACTATAAAGTTAGTGTCAGCAAGAGTAACGGTTCTGCACACAAAAAGTCTTAATTTACCGTGGTCAGCAACTGTATGCATTTGCAACGACTGCTTCGAGGCAAATGAACATTTACACTTCCAACCCGAACATAATATAAATTGCCTTTCAATTGTCTTTCTTCGTGAATATGATAGTTCAAATCATGGATCTCAGAGTACACAAGAAGCTTTCCGGTATCCTCAGTGTCAAAATATTGGAGATAATGGCTTAGTCACAAGAAACACGTATATTTATAGCGGCGGAATGCCCCTTATTTCACTGTATTTTAATTTTTATTGATATATTACAATATTTTGTTGATAATATTTTATTGATATATTACTTAAAAAAATTGCTGCTGTCAATTCGAATATTTAAATAAATATTTGAATATTTAAGTAAATAGTTGAAATTAAAGAAATTTTATTTTATATTGTTCATTAGTGCATAAAGTATTTATTGTGGGCTTAATTGTTTTTCTGCCTGTCTTTTCTCTTTTTGTTGCATGTTTTAATTCTCGGAAACGTTGTAGACCGGAGAATTTGAAACATTTTTTAATTATATGGAATGAAAATAATTGCATTTGACAATAATACGTACCAAAAATGTGGCCACCGGGTTTCTTTGGCGGATCTTTCCGTGAAATCTTACTTGTAGAATTCGCAGGATTTAAAAATAATAAATATAACATACCTACTATTATTGTCTTTTGATGTTCAGTGTGTGTAAACAATGTATTCATACTGAACGTTAAAACTAAAACTAAATTTTATTGTTTTTAATGTTTAAAATGTTGGAAAGTTTCACTGTTCTTCACAAAGGAGTTAAATAACGTAATTGTGATGGATTATACGAGTACGAATTGCTGTGAATATGTTGGGTTTGGGAAAAATTCCTACTGAATTAGGAGCCGTAAGTAAACAATCATATTATTTATGATAAATTTATTTGGTGATTTTGTTAGAATTAAAGAATTTCTAAATTCCTAACCTGTCTTTTTAAATTCATAACCTTCAGGAGAAAAGAGAAAGGCACATATTATCGGCTGCCTGGACTTCCACCTAACCCGTGCGGGTAAGTGACATTTCTTTTCCTACTTCAATTACTTGATCATCAACAGCAGATCATTTTAAAGTTGAATATGTATAATGAAGAATTCCAGCAGTTTTGTTTTTAATACTCACTGTTACTAGTCACGACGTTCTCTCAAAGCTTCAAAAATGCAAAAGTCATGCTGCATATACTGTAGATGAGCAAGCAAACGTAAACGATTGATTTACGAGACAATTATTGAAAAGTAAGAGGCTTCTTACCTACATATCAATTTTACTTTTCGTTTTGTTCCATAAATGTCGAAAGTTTGAAAAAGCCAAGGTGGAGAAAATGTTAGGATGTGGATTATAGTGTTGACAAAATTAAATGACTTGTTCGAATTTCGATAATTGATCAGTATCGATATTGTTGAGTTGTTATATCGCGATTGAGAGTCACCGAGCGTTGCCCATTCCTATATTTTCCTTTATCATCGTCCAACTCTACCCCTCCGTGGCTCCTATATCGTCAGTTTTATAGCCATAACCGAGGGGGAATGATTTCAGTTCCTTAGCCCAGCGTTCGAAGGAAGAAGCGCCCACGAGGCGCTTTTGTGAAACAAAATGGTAATACTCGTGACTTCCAATCAAAGCTTTGATAGAGAAATAAAAAATCATGCTTCATACACTGCTTGGCAAAAAAGCAAACGACAGATTTACGGGACGACCATCGAAAAATCACTCACCCGACTAACCAGACTTTCGGCCGATCCGATGACGCCAGAGTGGTTGGCACTCCTGGCGGGGACGGAGCCAGGAATCCCCGACTGACCACCCGCCGGGGATCCGGGTAGAGACATCACGCGTCGTTCGCTATCCCCTCCTCTCTGGCCATCATGAGCTATGTAAAGTAACATCGTAAGAAAAGGAAGTTTAGTCAAAAAAATGAGTTTGTCGTTCGAGTCCATACTAATTAAAGGTTGGTTTCGCTTTGGCGTTTGACTTGTGCCTGTATACATAGATATATTAACCTTTCACCAAGATATAACCTAGATGGAATAGAATAGAATGTCGTGGAGTCGCGGAAGGATTTAAGAGTAGTAGGGAATTTTATTAAGTTGGTAAGCATAAAAGTAGGCGTTTTATGTTAAAATACAACTTAAGTGACCTCAAGTGGAATGAGCAAATAACTGCTATTATGGAAACAGCCACGTGGTATCTTATTTGAAATGCCTTCCATATATTAAACGTCTAACCTATTTCCACTGGCCTCTAAGATATATGTATGATTAATACTGGAGCATGCATTTCAGATATGCAGCCGATATTTTGTCATGAGACTTATTGAGAGTTTATAAAGAGCCATTAAAATGATAATAAGATGCCATCACTACAGCCCGAAGAAAGGTACGAAAGGCTAAATCTTCCAAATCTGGAGGAGAGACGTGAGTGACGAGATCATCAGAAGATAAATCACTATCATCTAAATTTCTTCTCAACCAAAACCAAATTCTTCATGGATATTGCTTCGAACTCGACAAGGAGAGATTCGCTTCGTACCCCAAGAAATATTTCTTAAGCAATAGAGTGGCCGACTCGTGGAAAGGGCTATCTGACAGTGTGGTGAATGCAAGAACAGTGAATGTTTGACTGTTGTAAAAACGGACTGGACAAGTCTACAAAAACATATAGGCAAAATCAGCCATGCTATAATTAATAATAAACCTAGCTTCTCGAAACAAGTTCAAATCGACAGCGTAAAAAGCTGTCAGTGTTTAATTCAAGGGATCGATCACGAATAGTATGGAATTGCTGTTATGTAGCGTTTATCTTCAACCCATACTTATATCATACTTTATGAGATGCTAGAATTTTTCTACGCTGCTAGTAAAATTACAGTATCATTACAATTCATAATAACATCGATATAAATATCCTTAAGGTGAAATATGTTTGAATTTAATGCTGAAACGAAACCAGACCTTTAGTTGTCATGCTTGGTAATTATGGTAAACATTGCTACTGAAATATTAATATACTAAAATTCGCTTATGACGCTTATGAAGAGACTGCAAAAAATCATAAAATCGTAAGCGAGAAAAGTAAAAAAAATGAAATACATACTATTCGATGATACAATACAAATGCCAATTAATTCTGGGAAACACTCTGGGAAGTGTGCAGGCGCCGTGTTTGCACCGCCTTTCTCGCACCCGTCAAATATTCACCCTGCCGACTATGCACCACGCGCGGATAGATTAATTTAAGCTGAGGTTTATCTTATGGCTGCAGTATCTGCTTGGTTAGCATTTCCAAAGAGGAAACCCCGCCCTTAGATTAGGTTAAGTTAGTTTAAGTTATTTGGCGGAGTGAGAATTCGGCAGATACATGTTCTGCAGGATGTGACTTCCGTGGGTGTAAACGCGGCACCATCAAAATTGTAGTGCGTGCACATCCATAGGAACCGTATTCATTCATATAAATAGAACCATTCACTAAACTAAGATAGTGCATCGAATATAAACCGACTCTTTTTGCTGTGACTAGTGAGAGGGTAGGACTTTCAAAAGAAGTTGTTGCTATCCCAATGACAATACCATCTCGGAGCATTTCAATTAATTAATTGCTTTCACAATTAGTTCAGGGATCATCTGTGTTATATATAGACAAAAATTTGAACTTGCAATGCAGGAATCGTCACATCCACCAACATGACCGGAGTCGATATTGCCACTGGTAGAGGGGTACATGACAGCAGATTAGAGGTGTCAATTTTATGGAAAAACCCGCCACGTCAGGATGTTATAACAAACTTTATCATCTTATCACCTTGAGATGAACGCAAGGACTTTTGGAGAATTACAATCCACTTACACAACTCCGCTACATATCCCGTCCAACGCCTTATAACGAGGCACTGGGGAAAGTAACCCAGCGGGCAGCCTCGCTCCCTTACTGCCAGATTTGGATGGATTTCTCCATCCTCCCGTATAGTCACGGATTCGAGGTCGCTTACAAGGATTCTACCTGATGTTGGCGGTTTGTTCTTAACGGTTTCGTGTATCTTGGGCTATGATGGACGTTATGTCAACTTGACTGGCTCAGCTCATGGGATAGCTCCTCTCCGAGAGACTCCTTGAAGAGGGACCAACCTGGTGAACCCGCTGTGTGGTGGATCTGGGGACGGAAAATCAGGCGAAACTGGACAGCTGACGCACGGGGCGGACATACCAGCCGTGTTGTCACTGACTGATACCCGGAGGGGTTTGGAAGCGCATTGCAACTTAGGAAAGTGGGGGTAAGTAGGCACCTCAAGCTATCTACTCTTAGAAACGATACGTGGGCCACCCGGTCTCGGGTGGTAGTGCCGAGCAAAGGATGCCCCGTATCCGCGATAATTCCAATGAGGAATTGCCGATTACTTGAGGTAGAGGATCGAACAAGCGACTTCGAACTCACGACCAGACGGGAGGTCGGAGGAATCCGACCAAATCTGGGAGTCAGGGGGTGAGGCTGCCCGCTGGGTGGCAATTCCCAGTGCCTCGCCGCTTACGTCTTAACGTAGGACTCTGATGGGCAGTGGTTGAGCTTGGCACGTAGACTTGTCTTCGTCCACCAAGTCTCTGTATTTCACTCTGGGGCCATATAGTGATAAAGTTCGTTGAAAAACTCCGGGGTGGCCGGGTTCGCCAGTAGCAGTTGACAACCACAATTGATGTTAGCGGTAATTCGTAACTCAAATTCATCGCGTATCCGAGGCGTCCTTTGCCCGATACCCATTCCTAAGAATAGCTTACATTAGATTAACACCTACCCCCGCCGTCATAGACAATGTTTCAAGACCCCCGGCCGATTGAGAAGCACGCCAGTAAACCGACTAGTGCATCAACCACCCAGGTTTGCTCGAGGTTTTCTCCCAGATCCGCACTTCGGCTTCTCCAGGTTGTTTCTCTTTGAGGAGGCTACCGGATAGGGGTTGTACTGTGAGTTCGACAAAAATATAACAAATGCGGCCATCGGGCCCAAGCTGCATGGAACCGTTAAGGCCCGGTAGACAGGGACACGAGGTACACGAGGACAGTATAACAGATGTAACAGTAGTTGTGTAACAGAACTAAGGAATAGATATAGGAAATGAAATAGCTGCGCTATAGAAAATGAGTCGACTGAGCATGTAATATGTACATGCCAAGCTTTCGCTGTATGAATAGAGAAATGCTGCAAGGCTGATATATGCGGCTTCCATCCGTCGTGGAACCTGAGACTGGCCTCTCAGGTAAGCTTCTTACTGAATAAGGACTGATGGTCAATATACATAGGTAGAGTTAAGCCATGGCACTAACATTAGCTATGTAACCGGCTATTCTCCCATTTCATCATCATCATCATCGTCATCAATTTAAGTATTTGCTCTTGTAATAAAAATATCTACATAAATGGTAATCATATTTGACCAAACCGAAAGATCCAAACACATTGAAATTTGTTGAAAATATTAAAGCACTTGAATCCTGCAGGATTTAATTTTATGGTTACAAGAAGGAAATTGTATGTATCCAAGACGTAATCAAATAAAAGCACTCCACTGTACTGCCTCGCACTGTTCCCCCATTGCGAATGATTTCTGACCGTGCGATGGCCATATTATAATTTTTGGTCAGTCCAAAGATGCGGTCCAATAGATGAACCAGTTTGTGTGCAACTGATTAAAGACATGTCTTCGCTCTTTTAATTGATTAAGGGATCGAGAACCTCCAAATTATCTTTCCAAAACGCATAGAAAATGAAAGCATTATTGTTTTAAATAATGTTACAATAAAAAGTTAAATTGAATGTCGGTTTATATTTGATAGACCTAAAACAGATCGTAGGCAGTTGTAGCTGACGAAATATTGGCTGAAAACTAAAATAATAATAAAAAATGGTTAACTGAAATTAGCTGATGACAAACAAAATGCTAAACTTAACTGATGACACTCAAAGCTGGCCGAGGAAGTGATAAGATAAGAAAAAGCTAAATCAGGCATACCTACCTTATGAC
This sequence comes from Micropterix facetella, assembly GCA_027564375.1. Lineage (NCBI taxonomy): Eukaryota > Metazoa > Arthropoda > Insecta > Lepidoptera > Micropterigidae > Micropterix > Micropterix facetella. The sequence continues at coordinate 10,142,086 of JAOPUG010000168.1, forward strand.
ATAAAATTAAATGATAAAACTACAACACCAAAGCTACTCCATCGAAGTAGGTTAATCGTGATGATTCTGGCACATTTTAGTTTCGTTTCTTCGCTCTTATTTCCAAAAACCTATAAATAAACATTAGATAATTAAACGAGAATGCTGAAGGTAATATAGCACATGGTCATTTTAATTCAAATGAATGGGTTTTGATCTCAAGTACACCCCAGTAACTATTCTTCAAATAAATTATGAAATGAGATCGCAGAGATTAAATTTTATCTTGTTTTAAAATGGAGGGCGTTGAAACACCAAGCTACAAGAGAAGTAGAACTTGAACTACCGCCATGAGGCTTTCAGCTCATATTTCAGAGTTAACCTACGATATAGCCTTCGATTGATCGATCACAGGCAAAAGTGGTTCAGACAGTAGATGCTAACGGAAAAAAATCTTCATAAAATCTATAGTATTCTTGCCATCGGCACAGGTGATATTGACAAGTGACAACGATGGCCATCGACACCATCGGCAAATGATAAGCCACTCCAAATATGTATTGCCCAAGATGCCCTGAAGCAAGTGATGGCGTTAATTATCTAGGAAGCAAAATAATATTAAAATACTACCTTGACGAAAAGTGTTACAAGATAAGACACATGCAGTTTTTAAAACTGATTTCATGATCGCCAACGCCCAACAGATATCATGATATCAGCAAAGAAGGTATTAAACATCAAAATGTGCCAGAATCCTCACAAGTAATCTACGTTAAATCATTTAAAACAATGTATTTCTTGCAGAAGCATGCAATGTGTCCCCTAATAAACACTATACACTAAAATCGTGCATGCTAATGTTAATATTTAAAATGACGATAATTCCACATTAAACCACCATGTGAATTGTGAAATTTTGCATTAGCGGTGTCTCATATTATGAGCGAAATTCGTGAAATACATACTGAAAGCGGTGTTAAGGCTGGCAAAAGCGTGAGTGAGAGGTGAATTTCAAGCAATGGTGAACGTTTGCGAAAGATGTCCGTGTTCTCGAGTTCGTAAATTAGTTTTTGACAGTATAATAATAATAGTTATGAATTCACTATCATACCTCCCAAACTTTTGTACGTTACCTTAGAAGATAATTTAATTATGTTTAAGAGCTATTTCAGTGGTTCCCAGTCTTTTCAGGTCGAAGGCATCTTTAAAGTAACAGTATGGTTCCATGGCGCCTATAGGTTGTGCGGTGAGAGCTTCCCTTATGCATCACTCGTATTTTTAATCGCACTTTTTGCGAGGCAATTATAGCGAATGGTTCTCTCTCACCTCCAACACTAAGTGTATTGAATTACATATTGAAAATACATGAATCATTTGCAAATATGATATATAACAAAGGACCTGTCAAAAAAAATAATTAGTGTTGCCATTGGGAAAAAGTGAGAGACCATAAATGAACATCGACAGACTTTATGACAGGACTAAGTATATGGACTACGTATGAAAATCAACTCTGATGCTATTGTGGAATACGCCCTCTCTATCTTGCACTATTGCCATCTCGGCCGCATCGATTTTCCATTATACACCGCTGAGTAGGTAAAATGTGGCGGTTCCGTGTAGCCTATAGTTGAGGTCATCGGCCTCTTATACTTTATTCTTAAGCATTTACATTTTTCGATTTTTTATAAATAGTTTACAACAAAACTTTCAAACTGATATTCAAACTAGTTGGCTGTAATATTTTTAAATAAATTTTACTGTGAAATGAATGTTTGACATGTGACTTTTCCTAATCTGTGAAGGCGATTGGTCTGTGGCGATATAAATAATGGAAAAGATTTTTCATTTTATCTTTCAATTTGTTCAGTGAGTAAATCTTATATATTCTGGTGAATTCTGCCTAGAGATTAGTGAAAGTTTTGCGTTTTTATGTTACAGTAAGGCTCACCAACTGTTTTTTGATTTCCGCTATTTGATAAAAAATTTTTGGTCATGGGAGACTTGGCTTTCGGCATAAACCGTATTGTCTGCTAGCTTCAAGTGTTACAAATACCATATGTTCTTTGCGACTGTTTAAAAATCAAGCGGCGTTTTTAAATAAAGGCAAAATATGGAGGAGAATTTTCAAGAATAAATCAAGATAGTAATCATTTTTGCGATTTTTTGAATTTTTTTTTTTGATCTTTTCCGAGGTTTAAAATTTCTATTAGTGGGAACAAATATATGAGTCCCCCTAAAAAGCATCGCAGGATAACAGCTCCGTATGATAGGGATCGGCTAATTCACAGAAAATTGCCGAGAAACGCCACATATTACCTACTAGATTCATCGATTAAATTCTTAGTGTATTATTTGTTATTAAAGAAACTAGTGTTACCGCTATGACGACAGATAAATGTCCTAAGGAGCGGATGGTAGCTATGGACAACAGAGAAGACGGATCTATGAACCGCCGGAGGTCACGAGAGTCGAGGACATAGACATCGGTGCAAACCTGGCGCGGTCAAGCGCACGACGGTGAAATACTGACGAAACGGCCCGCCGCGCAGACTGTGCGCGCGCACCGTTCGTGCCCTACAGTGCCCGGAAAGCGGCGGCCCAGCGATCGACGCGCTCTTGCGCATTTGCCGCTGACCTCGGTTCCGTGGCGGGCTCCGCGGTTGCTGGCAGAAGTTCCGGTTGCGAGACTGCTGGAACCGCGCGCGTCTCCGCACGCTCTGGTTTGCCGCATTATCTTCGGGGCTGCGCTGCGTCTGGTGCGAGAATGCAAACGGAATATTCGCGGCCGCGTTGTACCCGTACTGTTGCGACATCGGCTGCGGCTCCGACGCAAGCTTGATCTTCGAAATCATCGGCGAGATCTTCGGCTGGATGATCCCACTCGCGTTCAGGACGGTTTCGCTCAGCTGTTTCTCCCTCGCCATAACTAGCTTCTCCCGCGACGAGACCAAACTCTCCGCACTCTCCGGATGGATCTGCTGACGGGATCCGCTCGACGCCTGCTGCGCCGGTGGCTGATAGGTCGTAAAGTCGGTCGTCTGATACTGCCCCGCTGGCTGATTCGTAACACTCGTCAAATAATTCATACACCCGAATGCTAACCCAATCTGTCCCAACATTTCTGGATAATTCGTATTCTGCGAACTACAATATATAAAAAACAAAAAGTGCATGCAAGACATACCACAGTGCAGGTGAATATATGATGATGTCCAGACAGAAAGCAACCAGAGAAAACACACAATCATTATTAGAAAGAAAATACAACAAAACTGCATTTAAATGCCTTCAATTTGATTTAAACATTTCTGATACACAGTATCAAGGACTCTAGTATGAAGGATGAATGGAGATAGAATCCAACTAATAATACGGACATTTAATAAACAGCTTCATCCCCACCAAATTTTAATATTACCAAATAAAACAAACATGAAATAAATTATATAACAAGTAGGTACAATAAAAAAAAAAATAAAAAAATGAACTAGCCTGACATAGCGTTAAATTGAAATTACCACAAATTTAATCAAAGGGCAAAAGGCAGGTGAGTGTAAGGCCCGAAAAACCATCACTCATCGAATAGGTGAATTGAATAAAAGTATTCCCTCAGATGGGCGGAAACTGGAAATGTAGTTTCATAGGAAATTTAGTTCCATACATGGTGTAAATATTCAATCTAGATAGAGGTTCGCGCAAGTAACCTCGAGCTGCGACCAGTTGAGTAGTATCAATCTAACGGGCGAATCCGCCATCCCAGGAAGTTATAACGTTAATGATCATCCTATCTCCCGTGGGATTTGACGCAAAGACTTGCGGGCGAATACAATCCACAAATCCAACTACGTAAGGATTCAACGCCTTACAGTGAGGTACTGGGAAGTATCACCCAGTTGGTCAGTCCTCAGTCCATTCCTATTAGATTTAAAGGTATTTCTACGTCCTCCAGCCTGGTCACGGATTCGAGATCGCTTGAGCGTCTCTACCTGATGTACGCAGAAATTTGACATTCGAATTTATCGAGGATCCGAGACACCCTTTGCCTGTCTAACTCATCCAGGATCGGATAGCCAACGGATCGTTTCTAAGGATAGACGACATTAGGGCAACATCTTCCTCTGCTGTTATAGGAAACGGTACGTTTCCAGATTATTTTTATTATTTGCCGATTGAGCAGAATTCCAAGCAAACCGACTAGTGCATCATCCGCCCAGGTCCGCACAAGGTTTTCCCCAGATTCTCACCTCAGCTTAAGCAGTTTAAGTCCCTTTTCGAGAGAGCTCCCAGATAGCAGTTGAAATGCGAGTTGTGTCAACCAAAGATACCATAATCTCGGCCATCAACCGTTAAGATCCTAAAGAGATGCGACCAGTCTAGTGGAAGGAAGGACTACTCCTGCCCTTCCAAAACTAGTGATCAGGTAGCGAGGAAGCCTTACTGACTAGCTAGTAACTTTCCTGTTTGAGAAATGCCTCTGCTGGGTAGTGGCGTAACCAGATCAGTTGATCTTTATGTCCCAAAGTCTTGTGACTCATCTCAGGGGACAAGACGACAAAGATCGCTATAACATCCTGGGATGGCGGATTCGACCCCCAGCATCGCCAATCTTAACTGTCGAACGACCATAGTCTACTCTAGACCTAACAATAATTAGCGCGACAAAGAATAATTTTAAAGAGCTTTGCAACTGCTGATAATTTGACTCAGTACTCGAATGAAGGCACACACTTATCTATCAAGTAAGTATTCACATATACATTAAAGAAACAAAACTGTGCAACGTTATGTGTTATTCAACAAGTCAAAACACAGATTCTAAGCTGTTAAAGTGTTAAATCAATTACAAAAGGTGGTGTATATAATTTCTTACAGTTTTGCATGGCCGTTCGCAAAATATCTCCAGTGGTTTTTCTGTTGGTGAGACATCGAAAGTAGTTTTATACGCTGATCTCAGATTTGTAGATAATGTATATAGGTCTCCCCACGGATCTTGATCCCTCGCACACTGTCTCAGATCACATATATTGCATTTATTATGCACCAATCCACCTAAACCAAGTAGCCGGTGACCCGGCCCAGGTTCCTGGTGATGTCAGGCGTCATATAGCGGCTATAGTCTTTCACGAGGCAATTTTATTTTATATATGTGAGTTGGTTTGGTTTATATATGTGAATGCAATTTTGAGTTAGTGTGCAAGGGATCAAGAAATTTGGCGCAGACTGAAATGGTCTTACAATAAGGGCGATAAAAAATTAATAGAAATAAACTAAGCTGTATATTTGATCGATAGCATTAATTATGGAATATGAAATAGAACAAATGTCTGCAGCGGCTACATTGAATGGCATACGAACGAGGTGTAACATAATTAGACTGTTTTTTTCTTGCAATAATTAAAATTTATTTTTGTACACCAATATAAGTTAGTTCTCTTGGGGCAGCTATACATCGGCAGAGGCATTGTTTTCAGTCAGCATAGCAATACTAAAAGGCTTCAACTAGAATAGCTTTCAACTCCTCGGTTACGATACTTTGGATGTTTTCAACAGTACCAAAACGGCTTATTTTTAAATAAACAGATCTTGGGGAAGAAAAAATAGTCGCAAGGACTGAGGTCAGGCAAGGACAAATGACAATTACACGAAACAGACTTTAATCTAGAGATAATGATTTCCATTACAACGTTTTCCAGGTGACTTACAATGTTTTTTAGGTGACCATTCAATTATCGAACCTGGCAAACCTAATAGCCAAAATCAAACGATACTACTATTTTATAGAACAAAAGGCTCCCATCCCCATCCTTTCGGTCTTTCTGTATAATATTAGAGAGATCATTGACATGATCATTCAGCAAGTTACTAAATTTTTGTCTTTTCATTCAGAAAGTTTCATTCAGCAAGTTTCATTCAGGAAGATCATTCAGCAAATTAAAAAATTGCCCTCATAAGCTCCTCGATGAAAAAGACGGGACAAATGTCACAGTATACAAACGCCTTTGATGCCGAAAAACTGATGGTAGACGGAAAATAGCCATAACAGCAACACTCACTCTAGAACTTGGTAAATCTTCTCAGAGTCTCCGTTGAGAATCAGTGGTCGCATTGGGATCTGTTCCGCCTGTCCTAGGCTCGCCGGGCTGGACTGCTGGATCATCTGCGAGTTAGCAATGATTGGATATGGAAATCCATCGGGAGTACTGAAAAATATTTAAAAAATGGTATAAAGCCGGGGAGATCTTCGAATGGTCACCGGAGTTGGTCAGGCGAAGATCCCTTGTTTTTTTATCAACTTCACCTGATTGTAGTTGCAACAATGCCATTGTCGAATGTAATATATTTATTTATTTATATTAACTTTAATTTAATTTATTCGGCACTATCGAAATCTATTTTCATTCCTACATTATATAAACGATAACCAACGGCGAAACATTACCTGAGTGTACTCTTCGTAGCAATTTTTGTGTAGCGTCGCCAGGCTGGAATATAGCGTTTCCAGATGATTATATATTTACACATACATTTAGTAATATATCTGAATAAATTACCTAAAAAGAAATCTAAATAAATGATTAACTAATCCAAATCATATCTATCTATACCAAGTATATATCTTGTCCCATGAGTTTCATTTTTCATTTACCTCTTAATTCAGTCATAATACAATAAAGAAAACTAAAATATTGCTCCATTGCTCCTTCTGAAAGGCAGTAATTTTATGACTACATTTGAAAATCACCACTCAATCCAATCCAACTACTCAATCTACTCCAACTACTCAAACTCAATCCAAATCACCTATTAGTACTTTTAGCGAAGACATATAAAATCGTACTATAAATGTCTATATTGCAATAATGTTCAAACAAAATTAGTCTAATAGAGTAAAAGGAAATAAAGAAATAGAAAAAAATGCAAATTAAACAAATTTAAAACAACATCATATTATTATGATCAAATTATTACAATAATCGGGGTAAAATAAATAGTAGATTTTTAATAGTCGAAAAATATAAAAATAATATAAAAGTTAAATACCGGTAAAAATAGTAAAAATAATAATAAATCAAATATAATAATAAAAATTCAAAAATAAATTTGTCATTTTAGAATCTATCTACACTAATATATCTAGCATAAAGTTTATTGATTTAAGCTCTTGGCTCATCGTCCAGTCTATAATTTAAGGGTATATTTACAGAAATTGTCAATATTTGTCAATTAACAGCCATATGATATTAAATTGAGTACCGACGAAGTTTTTTAAGCAACCGACGTTATCCAGGGTAGACTGAAGTGCTGTCTATCGTCATCCGTCTGTGGGTAGGTGAAAAGCTGCTACGGTTTCTACGCAGATTATAACGGTGGTGGGGCGGCGTGTTAGGCACGCGACAATTTTGAAAATCAGCCATGCACACAACATTCACTGTATCTTGTGTTATATCCTTGCGTTCGGCGATGGGAAGAAGATTCCATGTAGTAGAGAGTTTAAAACCGTTGTCTCTATTGAAGTCCGGGGTTCTTTTTATCCAATGGCTTCCTGGATCATGCGCGAAAACTAAAATTGTTCTTTGGATAGCACAATGGGATTTTGAAACTATACCCCGTCGATAGTTCCGCTATCCAGTATGTGAACGTAGATCGCCATTTTTTCTCGCTGAACGTTTTTAACCGCCTTTATGTGTTCCATCAGTAGTGGCTATAAGCCGTTTCGTTTGTCTAACATAGGCAACATACGTAATAGAACCACGGCTGCATTCGATTTTATGTACACCCACAGTTTGCAGTGGTACTACATCCTTTACAGGCCTCAGAGATCGAGCTATATTTTGGTCGATTTGAAGATGTCGCCGAAGGCAATGACATAATACAAGATACAGTGAGTGTTGTGTGCAAGGCGGATTTTCAACATTCATGCGCGCCGATCCGCCACCGACCACCGCTATAATCTGCGTAGTAACAGCCGCAGTTTCCCGTCTACCCGCAGAATAACAGATGACGACTGACATCACTTTAGTTTACCCTGGACAACGGCGGTTGCAACATCGCCGAAACGTCGGGTGCTAAAAAAACTTCACGCGGTACATTCGTTTAATCTTATTTATAATGTCAAAAAACCGCGATAGTCTTCAATTTCAATATAAAACATATTATAAATATATACATAAATATGTACATAAATGCATACGATGGTCTATTTTTAGAATACGATGGTCTACTTTTGGAGTATGATTAAATATTTGTTGACCACGTCAAAAATAAAATCAAAGACAAAAATATTTGTATACGCTAAGTGTTCGGGACCTAGGGTCCAATTTTCAAGAGGTGATTCTGCATAAATAACTGAACAAGAAAATCGGATAAATGCCTAAAATTGAAAAAGTCTAGTACCTGATACCTGATAGTTCTATACATGTTTCAAGATATTCACAGAGTACCGCCAATTATACAAAACAATTAGATTATTATCAGTTAGTACTCACATATTGTTAGGTCTATTTGTTGAAGGCATGTTCATTACGCCGATTCCTAGTTCTCTTTGCATCATATTACTTAAGTGATTGCCAACGCCATCTGGAAAGACATTATATAGTTTCACATATGTATATAATCCCCCCTCCCTATATTTGACAATTTAAACTGGATGTATTTTTTAAAATTACTTGGGCCTACCCTGCGGGAGGCCGAAGTCTTACAATAGTGCGAACAATGTAATGCCATTGAATCGTACAATAAGACTTTTCTCAATGTTCCACATGCAAATACATTCTTTTTTTTGGTTTAGATGGACTCTAGGACATGAAATTAAAACATCCAATAAGTATCCTAGAGTTCATATAGACAAAAAAGACATTAATGGCCGGCTGTCTGGATATATCGATGTTATTATACACTATAGCTCGAGTAAACTACGTCCGTTTTAAAAATGTCTGTACGGTCTATTTATTTTATTAATATTGTTTTTATTTTTTCAATTAAATGACGACCGTCATTATCCTCTATCGGCCCATAAAAGAACCATCTGGCCTGGGTACCTTGGTATGTCACAAATTAGTATTTGATTCGGCCGCTAGATCAAAAAGTCATTTAACATTTTTATAGCTTAAAACGGAATAAACGGTGGAAATAGCAAAAACAAAATATGTAGGCAATGATGAGATGGGTAAAATAAGGTGCATATCGCCTGGGATCAATCCGTCTGTTTAGAGAAATATTAAGGGGTCATAAGTCATAAATACAAGAAAATAATCATATGAAACGAAGTTTGACAAACCCTTGGGTTTTCCTGTGTTAAGTTTGTTTATTCAAGAAAAAAACATAACTTTTATTTTAAAACTTACTACTAGGTAGCGCCTGTTTTAAGGAAGACCACAAATGTATATAATGGCAATTTTATATATAGTTTTATGAGAGGATGTTTTCTAATTAAATGGTTTCATAGTCTAAAATTTAGATGGTTAAAACTTGTTATAAATATTCGTCAAATAAGAAAATAATCATTAGAATAAAATATAAGAATCATTTAATAATAAAAGTAGTCCAAAATATTTACGAATAAAAATATTATGTAATAACAATAAGATTTTGAATTCTCTCTTAGTAAATATATAGGTAATTTATAGTCAGAGATGTGAGGGTGAGTTTATAATTTGTGTAGAAATGCGTTGCTATTTTTGAAATATCATGATAGTTTCAAAGGCTATTGCAGATCCGCCACCCCCCCCCCCCCACAGGTTTGGATCGGCCCATGGATAAGAAATAATACACGTTGTATATATTTGTAGATCTGACGCTGGCATACACCTCTGCCTAGAATATGGAAGCATATCTATCCTAAACTTGAGTCTTGAGTCACTGTTAGAATATTCCTGACCCTATGATAGACCATCAGAGAATTCTGAGCCAGCTGTAAACATAATCACAGTGCTATTTTCACAGAAAATTCTCTTTCCCACATATTATCCCCATACACGGCCCGGTGGCACAGTGGTTAGGTCGCCTCCATATAAACAGTTCATAATAGGGTTGGTTATAAGAGATTGTCGTATGATAATAGACCTGCCTATTGTGAAATTTCACAATAAAGAGTAGAAATAAACAAAACAAACAAGAATATCCGCCCAAGCACAATCTTTGCTTAGTTGGGCAATATCGGACAAATAAATAAATAAATAAATAAAATAAAATAATCCCTGGTTGGTCCCTACAGAGTACGGCTGGGTTAGTAGTCTTTATTTTTATTTCTTTATTTTTGTTATTCCTATTTTAATTCTCTTTTCAATATTTAGAGAATGTAATGGTTGATTTTTTTCAGTATATTGACATTTCGATTTTTTGTTTGTCGTATCAGGGACTAGGGTGTGATGGATTTGAGAATTTTATCTTGGATATTCCTGACATTTGATTTTGAATGTCATTTTACTTTTATTATTTTATTCTAATGTTTTATATATAAAACTTTATATTTCCAGTCTTAATTTAGGTTTAA
>JAOPUG010000168.1:10185075-10196612 GCA_027564375.1 Micropterix facetella
ATATAAATGGAGGAAACAATAAACGGCCTCATATTTTTTTTTAGAAAATCTTTTTAAAATAGTTTAAATCTATGCTGAATGGTTTCCTTTAAATGAAAATAAGTAACATTTTACCTTCTGTTTTTATCTTGAGTGATGTCCGCACTACCGCAAATAAGGTGGCATTAAAAAGTACCGTTCCATCACTGTTAAGTGGCATATTCATAGATACCAGTCGTTTACAGGCCACCCTGTGAGGACACAGCTTTCCGAAACCTGCAAAAGAAATACAAATAAATAAACCGTCCTACACGAATCGTAACCAACTTTCCCATTTACATATACCTCATTATATTACTTCTCGCTTTATTTTGGATAGAACTCTATAAGTATACAAAATAATTGGTTTGGAGTAGCGTAAAGTGGTTTTGGTCATTTAGGTTCTTATATCTGGAAATCATTGTTTTTTTTATTTTGCCAATTGTTTCGAATTTATAGTCGTATTTAAAATAAACAAATTAAACACGTATATTTCTGATTGATTTTTAAAATTTTGCATTGCTTGATATATTAATATTTTATTACTAAAAAGTGTAACCTGGCTTTATAAACAACACAATTGTTAAATATATCACAACTCATGCGTTGGCACCCAACTACCAGAAAAACTGTCGCCCAATTACTGATAATAAAGTCGGAATATCCAAAAATATCAAATCAGTTTTGATGTGGAATAATCTTCTCTACAAAAGTTTACACATATCTAAAAACAGGTTTTTTTCAGAAAACAACCCAAAATTAAAAAAAAAAGTCGAGCTGACGCTAATGATAGGTATAATATCAGCATCTTTGTTAATACTTTCTATATTCAACCCTTTGGAAAACCTCTTTAGCAATTAGTGTCATATCTATTAGATGTATGCTTACCTAAAGGAGGACTTATCTTTCGTAATAATGTAACAACGTCCAAGTGTTTTATGCGTCCTTTAGCATCTGGATCGTACTCACTCCATAACCTAAACAAAAACAAAAATCGACTTAATTCACATCAGAAAATAAAAAAATAAATAAAATCAGTGAGTATTACCTAATAAATTCATCTAAATGATGAGGTCCTAAAATTGACCAGTCTCTCGTGAGGTAATCAAAGTTATCCATGATAACAGCGACGAATAAGTTGATAATCTAAAACAAAACAATGTCTCGTAAGAATACTTAGTAATGAGGGCTCTAACGGTTTTGGTTAAGTATTTTTTCACTAATGCTAAGGGATATGATTACTGTATTTTTTTATGTTAAATGTCTTTGATTTTGATTAGTAGAAGTCGGTTATTAAACTGCACGTAACGAAAACATGTACCAATAATATCGCTTATATCTTCGCAACCTTACTACCCTCAGACATTAATTGGTATCGTTGTATATATGAAAGAAGCTATTACTCAGACATGAGTTTGTATAATAATTGTAATTGTATAATAATAATCGTTATAATGAAATGTATCGTCTTGTCGCCCCGGAACGAACGCACACACTTGGAACGAAGATAATCTACGTACTTAGCTCCGCCAAAGCACTGAGAATTTTCAAGTCCATTGGGGCCTCTCGCGCCCTTACTCCCAGACGTGGTCATATTTCGCCGACCTCCCATCTGGTATCAGGTTTGAATTCCCTTGCGCAGACTCTACCTTAGTATAGCGTCAATTAGTACCGAATTATCGCGGATCCGAGGTGTCCTTTATTCAGCTAATTTCAATCGAAATTAAGTTACCAACGAATTGTTTCTAAGGATAGAAAGGTACATGTCTACCCTGCTCTATAGGGAGCATATGCGAGTCCGACATCCCTGGCTATTCGTCATTTGAGCAGGGTAGATAAACCGACCGCAATACAACAACTGCCCAGCGCCGCCCTAAGTGTTCCCACAGATCCGCCTCACAGCGGGTTCACCGAATTAGTTCCTCTTCGTGGAGGCTGCCGGATAGGTGTTGAGTGGTGAGTTGGACCGACCATAAAAACACAGAATTGGTCATTAGGGCCCGAGCTGCACAGCCCCATTAGTCCCCTACTCAGACATGATATAGGATAACGGGAGTGTCACGTGCGTAGATAGCGCTATTTTCCCACAAGCATGATGCAATCGGAGCTAAATTTAGCCTCGCGCGCAAGATCTGAACAGCATGACCTGGTCAGGGTTCTTGCCTGGATGTGGCTGTAGCAGTGGCTGCTCATCTTGAACATGGAAAAATTGTTGAGCTACATATTGGCAAACATAATCCGAAAACCACCTAATCACTGAAGAATATATCATTAAAAGAAGTAACCAGTCAGAAAAATATCGGAGTGACCATATCGCACGATTTAAAATGGCAACCACACATTGCTGACATAGTTCAATAGCAAACTACACATATCTTAATCGGAAAGCCTTTCAAAATCTATTTCCAGCACTGTCTGGGAATATTTATAAAACTTATGTTCGACCGTTATTGGAGTACTGATTTCAAATATGTAACCCGTACTATCAAAGACATCGACTAGCTTGAGGGAGCTCAGCGGTATTTCATAAAAATTCATATGGGCTGTGGGACTGCTTGCCTGATACTATTTTAGTTCTGCTTCATTTTGCTTTGTTTAGCTCGATGAGCGATCGATGAGTGAGGCATAGGTCTATACCTTAATTCTGTCGATACCGCTCTGTAATTCGCCATGTAAAGAAGGCTACCATAGAATTGTGTGTCATCGGCGTATAGACTGGTGGCTGAGAGGATAGCAGATTTCTAGATCGGATGTGTAGAGTACGAAGAGCACAGGTCCAAGAATCGATCCCTTAACTACACTACTTTCTACCGGCTTAAAATTAGATATCTATTTGTTGAGCTGAATTTGCGTAATTGAATAAAGTACTTGAAGATATTCCAAATGCGGGGGTTAATTAATTATTTTAATATGGAAACTCCGTGAAGCATCGCATACTCGCACCACCAAAGGCAACAGTGATACTTTTGATAAGGGCAGCTTCGATAGTGATACCAGGAACTGATTAACATTGATAGTTGTTAATGGCATAACATATTTTCCTCCCCCATGAGCGTAACCTAACCTTGTATAGATTCAGAAAAAAATGCTGACTCACCAAAAATGAACAGAGCACGTAGAACGAAATGAAATACGGGAAAGCTATGGAATTTCCGCATCCGTCTTTTGAGTCTTTGTCGTCTGATTTCGGATCGCAGTTCACCTTACCAGGAATGTAAGAACAAGCCAGCATAATTTCTTGCCAGGCTTCACCTAATTAATCAAAAAAATCAATATTATAAAGTACACTTCTTCTCCTTAGGTACTAAGGGCGATATCGTGCGTGTTGCCAGTTTTCATACAACTTTTTCATCCTCTCTCCATCGCAAAGCGAAGTCATTTTGTGGCTGGTTCGACTCATGGTTGAATATGGCGGATTACCGGAGGAGTCTGGAAACGTATTTTTTCTAATATGTGTGGTAGATCGACTTATTGTCCTTAAAATGAGAGTGGGTAAAGGGCGCCAAAGGCTATAATTGCTTATTTTAGGTAAGTATGCTCACGTAAGGGACCTCGATCTGCGATCAGTCGAGTGGAAAGAGAAGCTTTTCCAAATCTGGTAAGCAAGAAGCGAGGGAGCCCGACTGTCTTGCCAGTGGCTCGCTGTTTGAGATAGATAGAACTAGATCAGTATGGTCCAAAATGTTTGTCACTCATCTAAGGATGAAAGACGATAACGACCGTTATAAAATCCTGGAATCGCGGGTTTGCCCGCTGTATCAAGAATCTTTACTGGCTCTCTCTTACCTTTGAGTTCGAGTTCAATAATTAGGAATTTTATTTTGGTTATTACCAATGTAAACGAGTGAATTTTGTTCTCAAGAATGCACCATACACTACTAAGCATATAGACAAATAATTGTTTTATTCAAATAAAATAGTTTATTAAAGGTAATAAAAAATATATTATTATCCGTTTCCAAGGCCACCTAACTAGACAAATTCCCCTACTAAGGTACACTTGCCGTTCAATTAAGGACTTCATCCGAGAAAGACTTTATTGTGTGTATGGTGGGTTAAAAAGGAAAACGACATTATTCATTTTGAAATGTTAAATCCCAATGAAGCAATCGCAAAAGAACTGTATCGTGAGCAACTAGAGTGTTTGAAGGCGGCAATTGAGGAAATGCGACCATCTTTGGTATATAGATGCAACGTCCTGATTCGTCAAGATAACGCGAAATCTCACGTGATGGTGACGTTGGATAAATTACGAGAACTTCGTTGGGAATTCATGGACTATCTATTATACTTATCCGATTCTACTTAACTTTGGATTACCACTTATTCCGGGGCCTTCTAAACCATCTAGATGGCTTAAAATTGTCTACAGTGAAAGAAGCAAATATAGAAATTGTGTATTTCTTTAAATCAAAGAAAAGTGCTTTTTATAAAGAAGGCGTCAAAGATTTATAAAAAAGATGGAGAATAGTTGTGGATGAGGAAGGAAAATATATTATTGATTGAAATATACATACCAATATGTGTTCTATTCATTGAACTTTAGCAAGCAAAACGCATATTAATTCTGAGATGACCCTATATCTATATTAGAACCTTAAACTTACCAGTGGCTGATCGAAACAGAACCAACACTGCTTGAGGAAACGTCTGAAAGTTGGTATTCCTCGTTATAGCAGTTTCGTCGTCGAGAGCAATTTTGCCGAAAACCTATAAAATACCGAAAACAAAAAATTACAACATGATCAGGATAAAATAAAAAATTGAGCAAACCTAAAAATAATATGAATCTTTAGCGGGGCTACATATATGGTTCATAATCCGAAAAGTCGAGGTGCGAGCGAGAAGCCGCCTTACCGACAACGGACATAGCAGCAGGCGTTCTCGGGGGAAATTCACAGCAGCGGCCCTACATGCGTGACATTCAACCACCAAAACGAGGTGCGAGCGAGATGTCCCCATACCGTTTCTTCAAAGAGGGAGCATCGGACGATTGCAGGCCGGGCGCAGCCTTTGCAATATCTAACCGCAAACGGCATAGTGCGGCGCCTTACGAGAAAAAGAGACAACAACAGGCGCGCCTAGGGAGAAAACTACCAGTGGCAATTCCAGACGAGGAAGACAAATAAATAGATGGAAAACCACACCTACGAAGTATCAGGACTCTGAAATAAAATAGGATGATAGGGTATGATGGACCCAATATGATTGGGTTACCAGTATCAAAAATACTGGCTTTAGAATTTATCCCGGACAATTTCAAAACAATTCTCTTAAGATAGTTACTTTAATGTATATTTTCTTTTAATGGTATTTTTCTTACGATCCGCCTCCTTATTATTATTAATTCATATAATTTAGGCCCCCGTTTGCAAGCTTTTTGCATAAAGTGCTTATTGATTTGCTTTAATTTCCTTCGTCAGGTTTCTACCAAACAAATTGTGTCTCTTATTCGTTTTATACTTCGGTCCTGCCAAAGGGGGGCCGAAGTCTTACAATCTTGCAAACAATGTAACGACATTAAATCGTCCAAAAAAGACTTTTCTCGTCGTTCCACAAACAGACAAACGGATACAATTTTTTGTGGTTTAGATGGACTCTATGACATGAAATTAGAATGCCAAAAAGGCATTTCTTGACGTCTCACATGTCCTAGAGTCCGTCTAAACCAAAATGAAATATGTGTGTCTCTGTCTTTGTGTCTAAATGTCTGGATGTGTACACGATAACTCTAGTAAACTACGTTCGGTTTAAAAAGTTCTTTTGCCAATCGATATTTATGACCACTGCACAGATCCCCTTGATTTTGGAGTCTATATAACCACAGTTATCGCACAAATGTGGGTACGTGCCATGCGAATTCTCCCCATAAAATCAGTTTTTTGCAGTTTTAGAGCTTAAAACGGAATAAATGGTGGAAGTAGCAAAATTAAATAAAAATAATTAGCTATGACTAGTTGTCTTACTCTACCCTGAACATCCTAATATATTATACATACCTATTATTAGAGGTATTTCAAAATGATTATACGCCATCTATCGGTTGAGTGGACGAATTGCGCGATGAACTGCACAAAACGACTCGCGGCGAAGCGGTTTGCGTCTCTGCTAAGATTAACGTCATTAAGCAGGAAGAAGAATTTAGGAATATTTTATCTTTTTTAGAAAGATATGTTTTTTTAATAAGACAAAATAATCATATGGGCCGAGGTTTGAAAAATCCTTGGGTTTTCCCCATGTCAAGTTTTACTCTTCCGTTCATATTGTTGCCTTTCGTTTTCGTTATTCCAATCACAATCACTTAAAATTGAGTCGATCTTATTTATATAAACAACATTGCTATTATTTACTGTGGCAATAAACAATGCCAATAAAATGATTCAACAATTAGATTATTTTTCGCAAACTGACATGCCATAGAATAAATAAACTGTACCGACTTGTTGAATTTTGCTTGTTTACTGGGTTCGCTCACCGCCGCATAGATACACCGTGCAATTCACAGACAATTCAAAGCCCCGCGGCGTGGCACTCTAGATATAAATTCTGCACTTTCTGCGCATGCCGGCCGAAGGGTGTGAAACGGGTCATTTTTATATTTTTTGTAAAATACTGGAGCTTTATTTACCTTCTTTATGTTCTGGTGCCATGTCCACTACTGAAAATTGGCTATGATTTTTGCTTAGGTCGACTATTATATTTGGCCGCCGCTTGAAATAAAGATGTGGTAGATTTCTGGAACGAGTCCCGTCTACGAATCCAAGGCTTAGAAGTCTCCGGGTCTATTATCATACGACAATTTCTTTTAATCAACCCTATTATGAACTGTTTATATGTAGGTGCTTGTAACGTGTGGTAAGTGAGTGTCTTGTTATTGCATTCGGTCGCCAAAATTGAAAATATACGGTAGATGGTGACCCAGCCGGGAATATAACCCAGAACCTTACAATGTAAGTTCAGGCGGCCTTACCACTGTGCTGCCGAGTAGTATTTTCTTCAGCTGTAGGTTGATATTTCTTCTGTAAAATACCTTTCTTATCTTAAAAAATGCACTTCAATGTATATTTTTATCCCCTTGATCATGTCCCAGTTGTTTTTTCAATTTCCTCCAGTTGCGTTGCGTAAGCAGTAACTGTAGAAATGTTTAGGGTACTCTCCTAATTATCATGTATTTGCCTTTTATGGTATTCAACTTCAACCCATATTCGTTATATACTCTTGTAGCTTTGTCACTGAGGAGCTACAGTTCTTCTATGCTGCTGGCAATTCCTACAATATAATCTACATAATATTATATTGAATTGTTGTTTTGACGCCCTTTGCCTTGACCTCATTTTCGGATTTCTGTGATGCTTCCTTAAAGGTGAACTCTGAGTTTTTTATTTACACCGTATTTAACTTTCCTAGCTACAGGTATATATCTATATTGCTAGAGTCTTAAAAACGGCGTAATCCGTATCTTATCTAAAAGGGTTCCGTATCTGAAAAAGTTTGGTTATTCCTGATCTAAATCCCATACCTGCATGCCAATCACGGCGTATATGAAGAAAAGCATGGCGATCAGCAAGGCAACGTACGGCAGCGCCTGGAAAGACTTTATGAAGGTCCATAGAAGCGTTCGTATACCCTCGCCTTTCGACAGCAGCTTCACCAGACGCATCACTCGGAAAAGTCTGAAGAAGTTAATGGATATACCCGGTGAACCTGGCTGGAAGGGTAAGTTTTTCAAGTTAACGTTATCTTACGAAGATCATCAACCTACACATAAAGGTCAGACTTTTAAGTTGCTATGTATATTTAGTAATATACTAAATAGGAGCTGTTGTGGAATTCACAGGCAGGATTCGGCTTTGGTCGGCCGGAAAATGTTTGAGCTTTGTTACTGAGAAAACAAATGTAAATATCAGAAAGTTGAACATGAAACGTTTTCCCTCGGTAATCAAGGGCTAAATCAAATAATGGTATAGATGACTTTCAACTCCGGCTTCATTAAAATTCTGCTTATATCCAAAAATATATATATTCGGAAAAAATCAATCAAATATTTTGTTTTCATGTTTAGATTGACTTACAATATGGTACTAACCTTTCCTTTACTGACATTGACCTCCGACAGTACAATGTCAATAAAACTGCCCAACACGATAATAAAGTCGAAGACGTTCCATGCATCTCCAAAGTAATTCTGCGAAGGAAATTAATATTATTAATATTCATCAACGCCTAAAACATCCTCAACGTACCTAAGATTTCCACAACGATATTTTAAAATACTTTGAAAACAACCGAGTTAAATTGAGTATCAATTTTAAGATTACTTGATCACAATTAGTACACAACTGTAAATTGTAAACGTAAATAAATATTCTGTATTCTGCCTTCTGAGACATGGACCGGATCAAAGACATCGCCCCTTATTGTCTCATTTATTAAATTTGCTTGGAACACATCTCAGCTCCGTCTTAATTAAGCATTGCCTAGCTCCTTTTGACACAGCGCACACAATGCTTATTTATAAACGTTTCTAATGGTTGTGAGGCATTTCAGATACGGCCAAACACGCACACCTATTAGTATGAAACCCTAGCAGCAGAAACAGAGCAACACCCAAAGAAGAAGAGAAGATTTAGTTATCAAGCAGAAAATGCATTGTCAAGCGACCTCACTGACCTCGAGCGGATAAAGAGACACAACAACCAACGAATCGAACGTCAGGAACTTCTAGCAGGATTAGATAAGCAATATTATGAAAATGAATACCATGTAATGTACACATCGATATTATTAAATCAACTGTAATCCTTATTAAAATAAAGTTTGTTATTTTAAGCGTCACCCCCAAAAATACTCATATTTGGCCGATAGGACAATTATATATTCTCTAGCAACCCAATTAAGAAACACAATTTGGAAATCACAGAAATACAACTCATGATTCAGATAGGGTCAAGTGAGGACAGACACATACGTCAAGATCCGATTCCATGGGAATCGGATCAAATTAAAATATTAACTGTTTCATCGCAGTCAAATATTCCAAAACACCAGGAGTACAAATTAATTAAATACCACCATCTCGCAAATGCCGTCACAGGAAAGGCTTCAATATTTAAGAAAACATTTATAAATAAGACTGTTAAAGCCGGCATAAAATGTACTACTACTCTCTGGCTTGGGTAAAGTGAAAGTATCGATAAAAATAAGTATAGAACTTGTTTGTTAATCAACACGTGTGTGTATTCGTACAATGTATGATAGTGAAATCGATTCCATGAATGCGATCTAGTATCAAATTGATGGTGGTTTTTATACAACTCTCGTAGCAATCTCCATCCAACACGATTTTCATTCGGAGGGCTCGAGGTTGCATCTTTTCATATACCGTTTTTGCATATATTTGTATCGCAGGAGCAGTCCGCTCGAAAATTCGCTCCGCGACCCTCTCCTCGGTCGTCCGGTACACACATACATAACAGGTCAGCTGCCATCGCATCAGATATACATAACTCTATACTACGGAATTTAGATCGACCTAGACCTTCTGCGTTTCTGATGCGGCCCAACCAGTGGACATTCATAATCTGCTAGAGGCACTGCACATGGCAATTGTCGAGTGTGCTTTTTTCTGAGCAAAGCACCACGTTTCCAAATAATATAGGGCATACGGAAGTACAGTAGCCATGCTTACAGAAATATCCATCTACGTATATAGATTAATTATCCGTTCCCGCAGTAAATCCCTCTCAATTTTGAGTAGGGATAACTTTGATAGGCGGTTTTGCTTCATCGTAGTTCTCATTTTTTATATTTTTTTTCATTTAAATCTAGAATTTTGAACCAAAACTTTAAAACAAATATTAATTACTCATTTTTTAGTTAATGACGCTGTGACGACTTTAGGATCCTATAGTTTTAATGCAGTGGTGTATAATTTGTAGTTTAGTGGTGTAGTATTAATGCAAGTATCATTGTGCATTTATCTGGTATTGCTACACAATTCTATTTTGGATTTTAGGGGCACCTCCTTTGTGGAGGCCCGGGGCTGTAGCCCCGGTTGCTCTCCCCTAAATCCGGCCTTGCAATCACCCTAAGATTTCTACCGTCCCTCACAGTTGCCATTCTAGCAATTCGTTGCCACATTGTCTTAAATCGCTCGCTGTCTCTTTCTCTCCGCTCGTGTATTTCGTCTCTGTCACACCGACGCCATTGTGTAAATATTGTGCAACTCGGAGCGTGAGATTCCGTCTAAAAGACTGAAAAAAAACAAAATGCATCTCACCTTGAACCTGAAGGCAGCTAACTTTAGCACAAATTCCATTGCGAAAACTGCCGTAAATATCATATTAGACATGTCCAAAATCTCCGTGTAGATCTCGGGCTGCCTGTAGAACTTCATAGCCAGGGTGATAGTGTTTAACATTATCAATACAAATATGGTGTACTCGAAAGGCTGTGATGTTACAAACCACCATACTTTGTACTGGATTTTGTGTTTAGGAATATATCTGAAAGAAAATAGAAGAAACATCTTCAATTTGTACCTTTGTCAAGGAGGAGAAATGAAAACAAAAGCTCATTTCAAACTGTCGCAGAAATAAAGGCCTGCTGTCGCGACACATCGCCGAAATCAAAGTCAAAGCCAAAGTTTATTCAGATTAAATTTTAAAACCCCGCAAGGGTATAGAACTTACAATGAATATATTATTCATAATTCTAATTCCTTGTTATATATCTGGTTACCTTTTAGTTTGGCTTATTATCTATAAACGCTATCGAAAAAACTTAAATTGATAGATAGAGAGAAAAATTCTTTATTACACATTTTAAAATAAAATATGCGAACAGGCGGACTTATTGCATAAATTACAATCTTTTACAGTCAACCATCGTGGAGGTAAATAAAATAGGTACTAGTAGAGGAAATACACAGAAAACTTAATACTTACTAAAAAAAATAATCACATCACAAAAATGCCAATTTAAAAAAAAAATAATTAAGTTTTAGAGAAATTTTCGCATGGAGCGGAGGACAGGAGAGGAGAGAATCGTACATAGGATAACTAGGAATTTAGGGATATGAAATGCTCTTTTAGAGACACCTGAAAAGTAGAAAACATTGGTACATTTCTGATATTGAACGGGAGCAGGTTTCATAGTCTAACTACATGAACGTTGAAAGAATTTGTAAACAAGAAGAATCGCGAGTAGGAATCGCAATGTTACTATCCTGACTGGAGCGAAGTGAAAGACCAAAGGTGGAATTGAATATTTATTATATTTAAAAATTAAATAAACTCAAATTAGGACTTAAATTATAAAGTTATATGCATAAAGTATTAGAATGAAGAGGAAACATAATTACAATAAAAATCAGCTATTATATTGTGTAAATCTTGAATTATAAATTAATAGTTAAAATGAGAAATATGAAATTTCCAAGATAGAATTCTCAAATCCACCACACGCTAATCCATGAATGATACTACAAACAAAACATTCAATCATATTTAAAACAAAAT
>JAOPUG010000168.1:10260771-10275351 GCA_027564375.1 Micropterix facetella
TATATATTTGTACCTATTTTATTATTTTCAACTATTTACCTCTTCAGCAGCGGCTTCTGCTTCCTTTTCAATTTCAGTCAATGATTCAGCATCGGCTAAATTATCTACAGCGATAGCCAAGAACACGTTTAGTAAGATGTCTGAGAATTCGCTAAGGCATTAGAATGTCCAGTCTCCCTCTTTCAGGCAAATGTTATGTTAGAAAAATATGTGATATGGAATACGTAGTTTATTCAAAAAGTATTCCATGTTGTTTTTTCGTAAATAAATAAAGTACGGGAGACGTGCTTCGGTGCATGGACATGTGTAGGTGATATCCACATGCGTGTTTTTTTCAAGCCAATTGAAAATGTCAATCGCTGGCAAATCAGTCGATCGTCTATATACCACTCCGTAGATATATGTAGGTCTACTCATATAAAATGAATTTCTGTTCATAACAGGAAATCAAACTAATTTGTTTTAAAAAGGATACAGTTACCACAGATGAAAAGAACAATGAAATAAATGCAAGCGACGATTCCTGGCGATCGAACACCTCCGTAAGCCTGAATCCCATTGTACATCACCACGTTCCAATCCTCGCCGGTCAATATCTGTAAATAAAGTAACAAATTTATATATTAACACTGACAAATTAGTAGTATGAACACTAAAATTACTAAAAGTGCGTGTTTATATCACCAACAGATACTCTCTTCCTTTGAGTGAAGGGACAACAGTCTCGAAAAACTTATCGGATTATCGGAAATGTTAAAGGCGAAAGAGCAATGGTAACATCCTCAATAATACGGCAAGACCAAGTGAAATACACACACCGGTACAAAAATATGTACATTTCGCTAATGAGGGTATATACATTTCAGGTATACTCTTGTAACAACCCATTTGAGAATATTATTCTTAAATTACCAAAAGTCAAATCATGATTCAGACAGGGTCAAATGAGGACAGACACGTACATCAAGAATTAACATGAAAGGACAACCAAGGAATGAATCATCACTAGCCAAACGTTAAGACAATGCATAGCATTGGGCAATCGACAGACGAGAGGGAAATACGGTCATCGTCCCTCAAGAGAACACTAACATGAACGTTATAAGGCAACTATAAAAGTCAGTACTTTAGTCCAGATATTATCATATCATCGTGAGATATTCAATGAGTAAGATCAATACTAATTAGCCAATAATCGCGTCGCGACTTAATTGTAGTGTTT
Source organism: Micropterix facetella (assembly GCA_027564375.1). NCBI lineage: Eukaryota > Metazoa > Arthropoda > Insecta > Lepidoptera > Micropterigidae > Micropterix > Micropterix facetella. The sequence continues at coordinate 10,261,994 of JAOPUG010000168.1, forward strand.
AGCGACGCCCCGCATCGGGCCGCCCATGGTCATCATGCAATCGATTACTAACAATAAATAAACTTCAAATAATAACGCGTCATTTACCCAACGAATTCACCAGCAAATAGGGTCCGCTTGTTGGTGAATTTTATAAATACGGTTATTTTTATGTTGGCTGGAAGGGCTTACCAGTGCTGGGCGGTTATTGAAAAATAACCGGTTAATGATAACCGATTATGGGAAATGCAGGATTATATTACTATGCTTGAGATTGAGATAAGGATAAATATGATTATTTAGTATGGCTTTATAAAGTACTAAAACGGGTAAATTGCCAAATGACAATCGGTAATAACGTTAATTTTTAAATATTAATAACTAAATCATACCTGGTTATACTGAAGAACATTAACCAGTTATTTTGTAATAACAAATCTACCTATATTCTTTCACACAATAAAGACCTGTATTGATTTCTCTAATATTTTGTTTTATTGAACCAGTATTAAACGAATAATAATATTGTCCCGTTGTTAACCGGGGTTAACGGGCTGCCTACTCTAATGCTATACTTACTTGAAATACGGTGAGCAGCGATTGCCAGAAACTGTCGAAGTTGGACCTGGGTTTGTCTTCCGAGGGGTTGAAGTTGAACTTCCCGCCAAAGACCTGCATCCCGAGGAGTGCGAAGATCACGATGAACAAAAACAGCAGCAGCAGCAGCGACGCAATCGACTGTATGGAGTTGAGCAGGGAAGCCACCAAGTTTGACAAGGAACGCCAGTATCTAGGGTGATAAATACAAGATTATCATTATAGCCATTTCGAATTTAGATGCAGCTGCACTAATAAGTAATTTGACAATGTTGCTGCAGGCCGCTGGGCACTCGGCGATGCGATTCGGCACTACCCTACTAAAACCAGGAATGACGCACGGAAGCCTTATCATCCTAGGTACACCGCATGTATTATGTTATACAGGTTGCATTGGAGGAATGTATTTTGATTAAATGGAAAGCCAGAGAGCCGTCCTTTTCTACTTCATAGGTGAATCTAATTTTTGGGTGTGTAACCATCCTGGTGGGGAACATAACTGGATGTTAGTAAACAAACAAATCATGATTCAGATAGATCAATCGAATTCGGACACGTATATCAAGAAATTAACATTAAAATATCGCAATAAGCAATGAACCATCACTCGCAAACTATAAGTCAATGCATAGCATTGTGCAATCGACAGACTAAGAGGAAGCCCGTTCATCAACCCTCAATAGAACAATAGAGTGAACGTCAGAAGTCAACTATAAAAGCCAGTACTTCAGTTCAGACATCATCCACATCATCGCCAAATATTCAAAGAGTCAGATCAAACATCACTAGCCGATACTCGCGTCGCGACTTAACTGTACCATTTAAGCGGCGCTACTACATTGGAGCCGCCCGCCCATCAGCATAATGTAATCGATTACTACGAATAAATAACCTTGATAATAATGCAGCATCACCAACTTTTCAACCTGTGTTAAAGGTGTATGTAGTTTAGTCGACCCACTAAGTCTTCCACCATTTGCATATTACCCTTTACGATGCAGAAAGTGTCGTCCACATAGTGAAGCCAAAGAATGGGTTTAATTTTGGAGGCTTTGATGGCTAGTTTCCCAAAATATTCCATGTATAAATCGTTTCCTATCGGCGATACGGGGCATCCCATTGCTACACCGTCGATTTATTTACAATAATCGCCACTCCATAGAAAGTAGTAGGATGTCAGGCAATGTTGAAGCATGTCGGCGTAGCTAATCGAGAGGTCCTCAGACATTAGATTGTCTCTAATCACTTTAAGGCACTCTGAAATTATCAAGCGGTAAATTCGTTTAACCCTATGTATAATGTCAAACAACCGCGAACGTCTTCGATTTCACATACAAACTACTATCATTAAAAGTAGTTTAATTACAAACTACTCCAGGACGAGTAGTTGAAATACAAACTACAAACTAGTAGTTTGTAATTTAATTAAATAGTTCAACTATAAGTATTTTAAATACTTCCCAACCCTGATTATGCGTCTGCCTTGTCCAAATGCCTTGTAGCCTTACACATTTTAGTTCCAAACATCTCCCCAAATTGCGCGTTTTGCCTGAATATTTTACTTGTTTCGATAGTAATAGTGATGAGCCTTTCGAAATATATATTGGGCAAGATATCTTGAAACAAGTCGAGAGGTTTAAGTATCTTATAAGTGCAATAATATAAAAATTCGACGTTGAAATTAATGCTAGGATTGGTGCTGCTTAATTAGCGTACGCTAAACTTAGATCCGAGGGTTTCCGCTCAAATGACATTAAGTTAGAAATGAAAATGTCTATACTCATGGCGATTTTACTGCCGAATTGTCTATATTCGTCAAAAATGTAGTGCTTATATCGGAAACAAATCTCATTTGCAGTGCCTTCAAGAGATCATGAAGTGTACTCCCTTCCCAGACATTTCATAAGCCTGTGAACCACTTAAGTACGGATGATGAACACTTACTTGGTAACTTTAAAGACTCGCAGCAACCGAACGCAACGCAGCACTGATACACCAAGTGGCGGCATCACTTTAGTATTGGTCAGCACCATCTCTCCGATCGAGCCGACCACAACAAAGCAATCGAAGCGGTTAAACAACGATACGAAATAACCCTGAAATATAACAAAAACAGCCAGTTGCTTTAAGTTACCGATTACGCTGGCCATTTAGAAGACTTCCTACTTTAACAAAAAAAAAACTCATTTGCATCGAAAATACGCATTTCAAAATAATTATTAAGAAACGTTAGTCCAGATAAGATATGGAATAAATATACACAGGATCATTTTAGAGCAGGCTAGGAGCCACCTACTGCTATGGCAGATTACCTCATGCCAGATATTAACTACGTCAAGACACTTTGCGGCGTTCGCGAGTGGATTAGCGAGGATGTCCGAATCCTGAAAGTAAACGCACTGGTTATGTTCATCTTCGTCTATGGAGAATGTGTCTATGAGCATACATTCGCAAAATGGACAGCAACCGTATCCCGAGGTTGCAGAATATATCTCCATCTCTATCCAGGGCCTCCACATTAAAAACGACACCACTGTAAGCTACATTTTGGCCAATTTTGTGATGAGGGTGGTTCGTACCGCTGACTCCGGCTATCTATATATATAAAAATTGGCCTCTAACTGTCTCATGAAGCTTGGGCTTAATGGGCAGTTTTATGTTCTTTGGTCGACCCAACTCATGGGACAACCTCTGCCTGCGGTTCGCAATCTGCATCCGTCGACAGTTGGGATCGAGTGTGCGGATCCGGGAAAAACCTTGGATGAGACCGTGCGGTGTGTGCATTCTTGCCACAATTTCGTGTCGTTTAAGCCAACCCTTGTAGTGTAGTGTACTCCGGCGATTAACCAGGGGGCCTGGGGGCGTATGCTTCCTATGACAGCGGGGATAGATATTCCCCTGATGTCACATATCCTTAGCAGCGATAAGTTAGTTATCCGATCCCGTGTAATAATTGACGGACAAAGGACGCCTCGGATCCGCGGTAAATTGGAGTTTCGAATTACCGCTTACATCAAGTAAAGACCCTGGAATCCGTGACCAGACTAGAGAATGGCTAAATCCGTCCAAATCTGAGAGTGAGGGCATAAGGATCCCCGCTGGGCTTGAAAATTCCCAGTGCCTCGCGGTAAGGAGGTGGACGGGTTGTTGGCGTAGCTGGTTCAGTCGATCGTCTTCGTCAAAGTCTTTGTGTAATCATTTCACAGGTAAAATGACGATCCATATTGTTATAATATCCTGGAATGTCGGGTTCGCACGTTGTATTAACACCCTGAATGCGTAGAAAAATAAAATGGTCGAACCGCACCATTTACCATGAATGTAATTAAATGAAAAGCTTCAATTCGTTCAATTCTTCTATCGCCGAACTTACGCTCTGTGAGATTCAGGGGTTATGTGAATTTGATATTTTGATATTTTTAATCTATGAATATAATGACATTTTCTACATTAAAAGTACTATTGATCATGAATACATACTTTATCAGTTTCCTGTCCTTTTACGTAATTTTATAATGCGTATATTCTCAGTCAACAAGATTTTCATTAAAGCAGCAGAAATCCTAGATAGTCAGCGAAATCGGTTCGAATAATGGAACATTAGTCACAAAAAAAACAATAATATTAGTATTGAAAAAATAGAAAACTATAGTGTTAGTCATCTTCTTCTTGAAGTGCCGTGTCCTCCAAGATCACTAGCAATCAATAATTTATTGTTTACCCAATCAGCAGCATTTCTGAAGAGAGATATGATACACTATCCAAACCCCATATGATCGTTTTCCAGGTAGGATGTCAATCTGTAAAGGTCCTTTTTCAAGTTTTTTTGCTGCGGAGAAGCTATTTTAGACTTTTAAAATTCACTGCAGAATTGCTCAATTACATAGCAAATTTTCTGATTGTCGAAGAAGCATCCAGTTTCGACTAAGGCACATGTCCTTTCAACCATGTGGAGGTTATCTGTATCCTTGATATCTTTTAGAGCCCACATGGTCTTCATCTGTTATGAAATCAAAGACTATAATGGTTGTTTGTCATTATAAATAAAACAAAAATGGATTTTACTACGTGAATTTTGTAATAGACGAAGCTTCGGCGATGTTATAAAGGCCGTTGTCCAGGGTAGACCGAACGCACCTCCTATTCTGTTAGTTGTCGTCCGCGGTTATTCTTTGACGAGGCAGCATACTGCTGCTGTTAACTCCATAAATTATGGCGGTGGAAGATGCGGCGCTTTAAACTTAGCGATTGACGTTGGGAATATTTCCACCGTTTGTACATTACCCTTCATGATACGAGGGTCGTTCAATAAGTTGTTGGTATAGGTATGAAAACAAATATATAAAGATGAGTTGTTTTTATTATTTTTCAATATAGTCCTCTCTTATCTCAATGCATTTATTAGATCTGTTAATTATTTTTTTCAGCCCGTATAAAAGTAGTTTTCATTTTGGTTGGCAAAATGTTCGGCCACAGCCGCCTCCAGTGCATCATAGTCAGGATATCGATTCTCTGCGATCTGTTTTCAAGTTCGGGAATAAAAAGTAGTCACTCGGGGCCATATCTCGACTGTACGGTGGGTGGTCCATGGTTTTGAACCCGCAGTTGCGTGCAGCAGCCTTTGCAATCTGAGCGGTGTGAACTGAAGCATTATCATGCAGAAGCAGCACACCTTTGGCAAATTTCCCCCTCTTTTTTTTCTTGAATGACTACTCTTAATCGCCATAAAATTTTGGCATAGTACGCTGCCGTGATATTGACACCTTTATCCTTATAGGCTATCAGCAATATCTCCTAATTATCCAAAAAGACGGTGGCCATGGCTGATCTTCTAATATGCCATTGCATCGACTCCTGCCTGCTCTCAAAGTAATAATTATGAACGCAAGTTTCATTTCCAGTAGTAATGGTTTCGATGACTGCGTTTAGATTGTTTCCACATAGCTTCAAAACTGCGAACCGCATTCCACGAGCACTTGTTTCTGATGTGGCGTTAGCATTCGCGGCACCCATCTCGCGGTCACTTTTGACATATGAAGATGGTCATGAATGATGTTATGTATGGTATCGATAGAAAGGCCAAGTCTCTCAGTTGTCGATTTTATCTTTACTCGAATATTTTCCAATATAATATTCTCCACTTTTTCAAAAATTTCCTTCGACAGGCCGGCCGGCGCGAGGGTCATCTTCGATGTTCTGCCTCTCACGTCCAAATTCACTTGACCACTTTTGGATAGTAGATAACGAAGGACCAGATTCCCTGTAAACAGCATCCATTACTTCTTTAATGCATTTTTGGCTTTTACCTTTCTTGGTTAAAAATTTAATAACGGCACGATGCTCTAATTTTACTAAAATTGTAAAATTGCTCATATTGGTAGAGTTTATTTTCAACATTAACCAAAAACAAATGAATATTTTTCCATTTTTATTTTTATTTATTGGCTATAAGTGAATAGATATGGCCAGTATTTAATAGTAAACAAAAAGGGGTTAACATCTATCTATACCGAGAACTAATTGAATGCCCTACATACATACATAATGTGTCGTAAACATAGCGAAGCCAGAGAATGGGTTTGATTATGGAGATTTTGATGGCTAGTTCTGCGAAATTGTCCATAAGTTTATAAGTCGGTAACTATCGGTGACACAAGACATCCCATGGCTACTCCAATGATTTTTTATATAATCGGGTGCTACAAATTTTTGTGTTAGTTTTTGTATTCTTAATGTTAAATCACCGCAATAGTCTTCGATTTCATTTTATCTTGTTGACTGAAGTAACATAGTAGTCGTGGGCGAAATGGAGTGGAAAACCGCACTGTTACTATGAGCTGAGAGATAATTACCACATTTATTTTGTATGTTCAGTACGCCATTCGCCTCTAGAACAACATTTCCAATGCTTCTGTTCTCGGTTTCTCGAAGTTTGCATTCCAATTATTCTTCTTTTCATTACTAGTAAGCAACGTCTATCGTCAAGATATTCAGCTTATTGTTTAAATAATTTTAGTTGCTTAAATCAGCAATACATTGTAAGTTATGACTTCATCAAGAATCTTCTTCCATTTCACCCTATCCTAGGGTTTAGCTTTCCAGTTTTTCCCTCCAAGTGAACTTAGGTCTTTAATTACTGAATCAAGCCATCGCTTGGTCGGGTCAGACTTTATAATGCCCTACAAGTTTTCCAAAATTAATGCTTCTCAATGGCTGTTCATTATTCATCCTTTCCACGTGCTCTAACCATCTGAGTATTCCGATTATCGTGAATTTCACAACATTCACATAATTATACTGGTTATAAAGTTCCTTGTTTGCTCGTCTTCTCCGTACGCCATCCTCCTACCTGGAATCGAAGATCCTGCTGATAAGTTTGCATTTAAAGGCATCTAATGCTTTTTCACCCGTTTTGGTGAGAGTGTCTTGTAGAAGGTTGCCTTCGTCCACCCATTTGAGACTGTGTGATGAGACAATATTTGCAGCTATTGAACGTACGTTCACTTCTTAAATGGTGTTGCTATCGATGGTAGTTGATACATGGAGATATTTTCAGCTATTTCCTTGAATACTAAGGTCCTTTGAAGCATGAATTCCACCTTTTCCTGAGTATTTGCCCTTTTTTAGCTCTTTCATTCTTGATCAATTTCACCATGGAAGACATCGGGTTCTTGTTCTTGCTCTGAGAAGCCGTATATTGCTTACTGGTGATCGTCTTATTGTAGTCTACTAGTCAAAAATAATATTAAAAAAAATAAAAACAAAAGATATAATCTTACATTTCCTACCTGAAATCCCAAGCTGTACATCTTGAGCATCATTTCCATGGTGAAGAGCACCACGAAAAACATGTTGGTGTACTCTTGAAAATCGTCCAGCCATGGCGGTTGTCTAAAACAAATAAAAGTTTAAATATGGTGGGAAGCACATGGAAATTCAGTAGATGATAAAATGCTTTAGGAAGCTTCAAGTCTGTACTTCCTGGAGGACGAGAGGTGTCCAGATGTGGTTAGATCGCGTAGACAAGGCAACACCTTCCAGTCATAACTTTCACCTTTGTGATAACAGTCCACTTCCAAAGATACGAAGGGTTTGGCAAGAGCAAACCCTTCGAAGGACAATGACAATATCAATTTAATCATAGCTTTCTCGATGGGGACAAGAATCTACTTCCAAAGATTATCAACATTGATAGAATATCAAATCAACCCTGGAATGTATCCAACTAGAGTTAGTCCGATGGGTAAAAGGACATAATGAAGTCAGGAGTAATAAAGAGGCGGGCAGACTCGCGTGTCAGGGATTGGTTAATTAGGAATTAATTCCATGGTGAAGAGCACGACGAAGAATATTCCGATGTACTCTTGAAAATGATCTAGCTATGGTGGATGTTTAAAATAGATAGAGTTGAAATATATAGAGACATAGCAGAGCTCGAGTGGTAATTAGAAAGAGGTGGGAGCACAAGGAAACGGAGTATATGATGACATGATTTATGAAGCTGACAAGCCTGTACTTCCTGGAAAATAAGAGGATTGGTGCTGTAAATAATTAGATGGCATAGACAAGGTCGAAAGCTGTCCAACCATAAACTTCCAATTTCTGACAAAAAATCACTTCTGAAGCTACGAATGGTTTTATGAAATAGCTGAATGGCGTAGACAATATCAAGTGCAACTTAGTTATAGCATCTGCAGTGGTAAAAATAGTCTATTTCCAAAGATATAAAGATTTCTGTACTTTATATTGTTGGAAGCCTCCGCTTGTGGGATATTTTTTGTAAGTACTTACTGATAGTGCTCCGTGGCCAATACTCCTGTATTAAGAAATACAAGCACTATGATGAGCCAGTAAAACGCCTGAGATTTTACTGACTTTCGGCAGGCTCTTCTGATCCTGCGGTTCACTTTGTCTAGGTCTCGTTTCCAGACCTTCGAGCAAGACTCCTGCGGCGCTTCCAGCTCCATCCCTAGCTGGTCAGTCGAGTCGCGCTCCATCTGAGTCTTACCTGAAAAATTGACATTGGTCAGTGAAACTAAAAACTCGTAGTGTGCAATGAGGGCTTAGTTGCATATAAGTAAGCAGGAGAACAGATGAAGCATACCATCGAGCATGGCGAAGTATTAGGCCTTACCTATGTAATTGCACTTTTTTACACTGGCCACTTTGAACTTGAGTAACTTATTTCTATATTAAAATAAAATTGCATTCAAAGCAATGTTACTGCTTTTCCAAAATCAGTTATTCATTGTATCTCTCTGTCTTTTGTTATTGCTTTGTTATTTTGTTTGCAATCACGGAAATTTGAAAAATCGCATTTGTTTCAAATTCCTGTACCGTTGCTATCCATTACAGCATCTTGCTGTCTTGCACAAAAATTAACGCAAATGTATAGTGTCAAAAATTGCAAGCAATGATGAAGAAGTTCGGGATTCAATAAACGAGTCTGGTTAATCGTTCTTCCCCATTGCTTCTGTACGGCGACACATGACCACACACTTCACAGCAAACAGTCGCAACGCTGCAGATGTTACAACTGGAGACTCGTCGTCACCCGCCGTACTAGCCAGACCTGGCACCTTCCTCTTTTATGTTTGAATTTAGATAACTTTTTACAGGAAAAAAATACTCCGAAGAGGCAATGAAAATCGTCTTCAAAGCATTCATTGATTCTTGTCCACAATGGTTTTACAAGAGATGCATTAACCAACTCTCATTAAAATGGTAAAATTGCATAAATAGAACGGTTCAATATTTTGATTCTTTGAATATAAAATGTTGGGTCTTAAATTTCCTTTATAGAACGGCAACGTTATAGGTAAATGACCTGGTAATATCGACGAATTCATATTTACCATCTTGATTTGTTTGGTCCTCATTTTCAGGTTCAATATCCTCCGCTTGCGTGATCCAATCCAGGTAACCCTTGAGATCTTCTTCGATCTGCTGCTTCTCTCTCAGCTTTTGGAAGTCGCCTCTCGCTTTCGCCTTCTCTCGCTCTTTCGAAAATTCTCTGAGGAATGAAATTGTTAATGTTTATAACGGGTTTTACAAAAATTAATTTTGTAGAACCCGACGTTCATTGTTTTTTTTCGAGTAGGCGGCCTACTGCTGTTGTTACTACGCATATTATAGCGGGGTATAGGGGGGGGGGGTACGAATTTTATACCATTTTGGGTTAAAATTAATTTAGATGTTAAAATGTCAGACAAGCTGCCACATTAGATTAATTTTGTATCAGGACACTATCGATTAAAGTTGGCTTACGATCATGTGAAAAATGCAACGAAATTAAATCGCCCAAAAAGACTTTTCTCAACGTTTCACATGTCCTAGAGTCCATCTAAACCAGGAAAGGGCTTGTGGCTGTATGTCTGAATGTGTGGATATTACTATACACGATAACTCGAGTAAACTACGTCAGTTTTTAAATTTTCTTTCGCTAATCGATAGTTATGGCAAATGCGCAGAGCCCAGTTGATATTGGGGTCTATACAAACTACGGGGGTACTTGCCACACAAATTGTCCTCATAAAATCAGTTTTTTTTTGCATTTTTGGAGCTTAAAACGGAATAAATACTGGAAATAACAAAAAGAAAAGCCTACATATACTCAATGATGATTATCTGTTTTAGACTACCCTGAACATTCTAAAATAATAAATACATACTTTTAGAGGTATTTCCAAATGACTATATGCCATCTATCGGTCGAGAGGACTAACTGCGTGATGAACTACACGATACGCTCGCGGTGAGGAAGTTTGCATCTCTGGTAATATGAACGTCATTGCGCGCGAAGAAGAATATGTCAGGGATCGCCGCACCCCGCATGTACAATTTTGAATTATTTTATCTTTCTAAAATATGGCACCGTTCCTAAGTATTCGTGAGCCACACGAACACGAAAATAATAATATACAATGGGCTGAACTTTGACAAACCCTTGGGTTTTCCCACTACTACTGTTTGTAAAGTTACAATGTCTTGAAGAGATTTCTCACCCAGAGAGGACACCGAGAATGAGATTCATGACGAAGAAAGCACCGAGGATCACCATCGAGATAAAGTATATCCATTGCCAACTGCTCCCCGATGCATCTTGAATCTGGAAAAGATAAAAAGGTTGATACAGAGCTATATATATAATCAGAATTCACGCAAATACACCCATAACTACAAACAGACAAAAATCACAGGAATCAGTGCCTGCGTAGAGCTGACGAGGAGCTAGGTTGTGTAAGGCTCAAAGACAATCGAATCCTAAAAGAAACGGATTACAAAATCAACTAGGTACGAGTACTTAAATGAAACATGACAAGAAACCTCCTTTTTTTCTTATATTAATGCTCTTACAAATCGACAAATTTAAAGCTCAAATCAATTTAAACTTTATTGCCATATAAAGATTTCCAGTTGTTTTCACAGTTGGAGTTAAAATAAATAAAAATAATTGCCCAACTAAAAATAATGTAATAAAAAATTGGAAATAAAATAAAATAATTAAACAGTCAAAAAACATAAAATAAAGTTAAATTTACATAACTCTTGCCACGTATAAATACCTAAATAAACTTTTCATTTACATAATTCTTGCCATTCGTGCCATTCGTGCCATTCTTGCAATTCGTAAACCAATAATAGCAATAGAATAGTTACACATTACACAATAAATAATCAAATCATTATATTAAAAAATAAGAAAACATTATTGTTACATTAAACAGAAACAATAAAAATTCTAATACTCAATAATTATAATGTTTAAATAGTCATTTGTGTTTAAAAAGAACCTCATACTCTCATATAATAACTTCGAGATCGTAATATTACTATTACACTTCAATTTATTATTTTGTGGTCGACCCTCCCTTGCCAAGTATTTTAGTTCACATGGCAAGCCGTTAAAAGTTTAATGCCCACAAATTTGAGACTTTGCTTGAATAGCTCATTGTGAGATATAAGTAACTCAAGTTCCCTAATTACTTTCTTTAAATTGTTGTATTCTCCACGGAGTTTAACTAAAAATCTAACAGGCTATATATAAGTAATATACATTCAAAATTATAGAGTGATTGTAGATATGGAATACCTAAAGAAATAAAACGACCTCTGCAGCTATCTTAAGGAGTTATGTTACATAGGATTCCGATTGCATATTTTGCTTCTCTTGAAGAATATTATTTTCGGGTATTAGGTACCCGAAGTGTGAAGACATATTATTCTGTGTAATGAGAATATAAACCTGCGAGGAAACCCTTTGAAGCTAGCAGGCACAAGATCTGCACGGAATCTGATGAAGCACTTAATAACTAACCATATTATGAACAACTGAAATGAACTCTCCAATGAAGTAGTCATTACAAAAAGTGTCAACAGGTTAAAAAAACAATTGTATAACTTCTCAAGTGAACAAGAATAGACATGTTACCTGCCTCTTAGTTTATATTAATAATAATATTTGAGCCTGAATAGGGGTCAGGGGTAAAGGGGTCTGTCGGTTCGAAATCGAGCTTTCCGAAAGTCCTCCATCCGAGCTACGTTTGTTTGATCATACTCACAGCATATAAAACGTCCGTCCATCCCTCGAGCGTGATGCATTGGAAGACTGTCAGCATGCTCAAGCCAAAATTGTCAAAGTTAGTGATTCCCTCGTTGGGTCCATCCCAGTACAGTCGACAGTGGTACTCAGGACCCAGCTCCGAACACTGGTAACCTCCTTCCCCACAGGGGTGAGCTCCGTCCATCGGCTCATCTGGGAGAGAAGTATATATAAATATATTATTCAAATATTATTAAAATATGTTATTAAATATATTTTAAAATATATTATTAAAACTTGGCAGAGGGGAAAACCCAAGGGTTTGTCAAACTTCGCCCCATATGATTATATTCTGACCTCGTTATTTTTGTGTAAATAGATGGATTGACCCCAGGCGACATGTACCTATTATATTTTACGCGTCTCATATTGGCCGAAAACTTTTCTTTTTGCAATTTCTACTATTAATTAACTTTTAAGCAGTAATAGTGTAAAAACAGTAAAATTCTGACTTTAGGTATTTTTTACCAAAACTGATGCATTGACCCCAGGCGACATGTACCTCATGTTACGCATCTCATGATGGTCAATGACTTTTCTTTTTGCTATTTCCACCATTTATTCTATTTTAAGCTATAAAAATTCATATAACTGATTTTTTGGGGGCAATTTATATGGCAGGCACCCCGACCGTAGGTCGTACATATCCTAAAATCAACTGGGCTTTGCGCATTTTCCATAACTATTGACTGGCGAAATATTGTTTTTAAAACGGACGTCTTTTACTCGAGTTATAGTGCATAGTAACTTCCGCAAATCAATACATCCAGAGAGACACACATTTTTTTTGGTTTAGATGGACTCTTAAGATCTGTGACACGCCGAGAAAATCTTTTTGTACGATTTAGTTTCGAATCATTTCAAGACTTCGTCTCGCCTTTGGGTGGACCGAGGTAATATATTATTAACATATAACATATATTAAAACTTTAGAAGTATTAAAAAATACATGAATAAAACAAAATAAGGGGGACTCTGTTTCAGAACATGTCGTTAACCAGTTTGTTTAAGACTTCTGGTTGGTAAAGCAAAAAGTTTAAAAACAAATTCTTAATCAAGTATTGAATATAGAATTTATATTTTCATAGAAATATCGTTTATCTTTAGTTAGTTAGTTTTACTGGGCTGTTTTCCGCACTTGGCCTCTTGATTGGGCCATTGTACGTAGCTCATGTTTTGA
>JAOPUG010000168.1:10401943-10416785 GCA_027564375.1 Micropterix facetella
CAATTTATACACTTTTTCATTCTTTGAAACCATTGGGAAAAGCAGTTGGCCCAGTCTTCTTTAGAGGTCTCCTCAATTGCTTCTCGCAACGTTATCACCGCCACTTCTGGGGTCGTGAACCGTATACCTCGAAGTTTATCCTTAATTTTTGGAAACAAAACGAAACTGCAGGGTACAAGGTCCGGACTGTATAAGGGATGTGGGGCCTAAGGAGCCGTGCTGATCGGGCCGGATGGCCGGAAATATGTCATTTTTGGTCGACCCAACTCACGGTTCAATCTGCATCCGGGGCTTACACAAAAAGCGACTTATCCTGGAGAAGTGGAAGTGGGAATCCGGAGAAAAACCTCAGGCAGCCCTGGGCGGTTGGGTACACTGATTGCTTCACCGGCCATGTTGCTCAATCGACGAAGACCTGGGGGCGTTTGGAAGCGTAGTTTTATAAGACGGCGAGGTTAGACGTTTACCTACATAATGTCGTCTATACCTATAAACGATTGGTAAATTCTAAAACAACCTGTTAAATTCTATGCCTACAATAGTGAAAGGAGTGAAAGGTGAAACTCATTCAATATTAAAACCAAAAATGTATGCCACCAGTATTGTTTTTTTGTATGTTTATGTCCAATAAAGCACTTTTAGAATAAAAATATGTTCTAATTAATCCGCACAATACTGTAACTTTGTATACTGTCGTGTGGCCGAGAGGCAATCGTTTTCGCACGAATCTAGCGACCTCTATACCTATATAATCAACGACTAGAGATCAGCATGCCATCTATTAGATTATTGAACATTAAAGCGCGTAATTATTATATATTCAAATACGTATATCAAATTACAAATTGGAATCTTTATGCAAATAATATTAAAATAATAACAGCATTGATTATAATACAATCAACTATTTAAAAATTCTATAATTTAAAATACTATGATTTAAAAATTCATTTACTATATAATTATTTTATTTTGAGATAGATTCCTTTATTGGTGTGTGTAGAACGCCATCTATGAACTGAACTCACCTTAAGAGAAGATTAATCAATGTTTGGAACTATGAGTACCCTAAAAATCCTAGCTGCCAGAGGGCCGATTCCTGAAAAAATTAGCATGCTAAATTTGTCTATCGTCCATATGATTTATATGGGCTATAAACAAATTTAGCGTGCTAATTTTTTCAAGAATAAGCCTTCAGAAAGTAGTACGGCATTGAGCAGTCTAATACCCTACATAACCAATGGTATTATCCAAATTGAAGGAAAATGTTTGATTATTAGACGATTTACATTATGCGTTTTTGAATGATCCGAAACACAATGACCCGTTGGCATGAATTATCGTGCTTTCAGCCGCCATTATCACATGTTCATTGTGTGCGGTTAATAACAAAATCATTTATTACTCATCCACGGCCGGGAGCGCTCAGTTCTGATTTGACATTTCCATCTGGCCATATAGACTCCCAATCACCAGACAGAAAAAAGCATTGTGCTTTGCGTATTTTTACTCGCTGCTCTATTTGAGGCCCGTGTATTCTAAAATAAAAAAATTACTGGCTCTCGAAGTTATTGCGACACTGACCCTTTACAGAAAATACGGCCCCCTGCCCTCTCGCTCTCCCTATCTATTATTTTGAATAGCGACAACAAAGTCTCTTATTACTTGTCACATGCAACACAATCCCCAGACCGGATTCCTGCAAATTCTTGAGGCATTGCATCATTGCAACATTGCACTGTTGCTATGTTGAATGAAGTTCAGTCGTTTTCCTTGTTATCCTGGAACGTCTCATGTAGTAAACGTCGCCGTTACACAAAATAAAACACCGTTCAGTAATTTTTAAGAAATTTTTATTTAAATGTCATTTTAATAGCATTTTTAAAAAATAACATTTTACAATTACCACGACCTGACAAATTCGAAACGGAACTTCAAAGAATTACCTAAGTAATTTTAATTAATATAATTAATAATGTACAGTATCGTCTCCTCAGACGCTGGAGAGGGAGGGAAGAGGGGATGGGAGGGGTATATCCGCAATTTCTCTTCTACTTCTTCTATGGCTTATGATCCTAGTTAAAATTTGACTAAACTCTACTGAGAGATACGCGCCTGAAACGCAAACGGAAAAGTGGGTTTGTGCCGTCGTTCGTTCAGTCTTAAACGTTGGAAAATGAAGCGCGGATGGGGGGAGGGATAAACGCGAGAATGGCACTTATTTACGAAGGGGGAAAAATCAACAAAATATACAATATTCGACGGCCGCTCAGTGAGGCAAGACTGGCCGCGTGTTCGAATGGCGTGCGATGCTCGTATGTGCGATTGAACAAAGTTTCGTTTGATATTATTCGAGCAGATGATAGTTTGCCGTACCGTTTGGGTAGGGTAGCATTAGTAGAGTATGCCCTGTTTAGATGTAAGTAAGCAATGACCAAGCGAAGTGAAGATGTTTTACTTCGGGACTCCAGCCTCAAATGAAATCCCGTCTACTACACCCGAAGGACGAAGACAACCTTCTACAATACCAGTCTTAATTTACGCTTCAGAAGCATGGTCTCCCATTAAAACGGCTGAGAATATACTAGACGTCATTAAATGCAAAGTACTCAGCAGGATCTTAAGATGGCGTATAGAGAAGACGGGCAAAGAAACGCATAAACTATATAATGGTGTGCATCATGTTGAGATTCCTAAAAATCGGTAGGCTAAAGTAGTTAGGGCATGTGAAAATGATGGAAATGAAATCGGTAGGCTAAAGTAGTTAGGGCATGTGAAAATGATGGAAATGAACCATCAGAAAAGGAAACTGAAGGTCAGATGGCCAAAGCTAAGATGGCTCAATTCTGCAATTAACGAAACCCAGAATAGGGTGAAACAAGATTCTCGATGCAACAAAAACTCACAAAAGTTGTAGCACTTCTGATGATGCATCAAGACCAAATACAGGATAGTGTCTAAGGTGCAATGTTTAATGCTGGCTTTGTAGCATATGGTAAACAACTGAGCATATGGTAGCATATGGTAAACAACTGAGCATATGGTAAACAACTGAGTGTATCAACAACAAACTGTATCAACAACAACAAAAGTATAGTTTGTAGTTTGTAGCCAGGGCATATTGCAATATTTCTGCATGGTGAAAATAGTTCTTGGTTATGTTTGACTAGATGTCAATTTCATGTTTATCTCATTATGTTTTCAGTTTTCAAGAATGTACAGTCTATCAAGGCCGCAAATTCATTGATGCATTTTTCGTTTTCAGTTTTGTAGGAAATTACAAGGTCTATTAGGTTAGTTTGGCAACTCCGTTTATACTTACTTACTATAGTAATGTTGCACCTGTAATGCAATGCAAGCTTGTGATATATGCGATGCGACATTTAAAAATAATGTATTTTAAATAAGGCATTTATTTTTCAGCTGTATCTAAACACTCATCAATACCGGCCAACCGTAGATTCCAAAAAAAGATTAATCTATAAATATAGTAAAGTACATTACAATAAAAAAAATAAGAACTCTCAATGAATTATTTTTGCACGGACAAATTCAACAGATTTGTCATTTTTTAATGAGAATTAATAGTTGTCTCGGCATAACGACTATGTGTGAAGCCACTCTTCATGATTTTGTCCAATATTTTTCAAAACTCTGGAATGCAAATATTGTGTAAATGCTTTCTAAATAAATACATTGTTACATTTCAGACAAGTAAGTTCTTTGCCGTCATTTACTGCGAATATTATAGTTTTTTCGGCATGACGACTACGACTGATTATGAAGCCTCTTGTCATGATTTTGTGCAATATTTTTTTAGAATTCTGGAATGCATATTTTCTGCGTAAATTGTAATTCCCGAATACTAATAATGCATTGTTTCATTTCACACAGTTAACTAATTTTCTTTGCCTTATTAAGTCTCAGATGGGACTATTTGAGACTGATTTTCCTTTGGGGAAGCAGAGAAACATTGCTCCACTTTCGTGTGAACGGTAGATTGAAGAAAACGAATGACGGTAAGAAGGAACCTTAAGTGAACGGATGCACAAAAAATCTACATAGATCGCAGTGCAACCGACCGGATGCACTGCGCAGTGCATCCGACCGGGTGACCACCCCACCCCTCCACCCAGCAAGTGACATTTTTCCCTCCTCGCCGATATTCTCATTTAAACAATATTTATCAATCGCACAGACGACCACCTCTCGCCGAATCCGTATGGGGCGATCCGAAAAAAGCACCACGCGTGCCAACAGTGCGCAACACTAGTACGATAATCATTTTATTCAAACATCTTACGAACTAAAAATTCTTACATTTGTGTGTACAGATTTCACTATAATTTATTATAATATAAACACCGAAAAATACAAAATAAATGGGAAAAGAACAAAAGCTAACAAAATACTCGGATTCAGTTTTGATTACTTACGTGCTAACCGACAATAAATTCCACTAGGTTTATTACATATACAAATACTTTGAAATTGCAACAAAGCTAAATGATCATCCGATTTGATCGCTATCATATATTATTATCGATACAAACTAATCGCTCTTAATTATGTGTTTTTTTTCTTCTTTTTAATACAATTAATCCAGCTTAAACAGATGACTAGATTCAGTGCTCGTGTTTGGGCATGAGGCGAAGAATACTGCTTGAAACGCGAGGTAAAATGGGGGAGGGGCCGGACCCTCAAGATAACGAGTGTGCGACTTTGCAACAGATTGAGTATTTTTAATTTTTTACCATAAGTTTGGGCTCTTAAATAATATATTGAGTTTTCTTCCCACCCGGTCAAAGGAGTAAATGTGGAT
Organism: Micropterix facetella; assembly: GCA_027564375.1. Lineage (NCBI taxonomy): Eukaryota > Metazoa > Arthropoda > Insecta > Lepidoptera > Micropterigidae > Micropterix > Micropterix facetella. Next base: position 10,406,766 of record JAOPUG010000168.1, read on the forward strand.
ATTTTCCCTCTGTATTATATTTAAGAAATACTGTTTACTTTAGAACATACTGGAAGGGAGATATTGTGCAAAAACTAATTTTGGCAGCTATTTTTCCAAGATGGCAGTGCGAGCGGCGATGCGGAGAGATCGGACACAATATATTATTCAGGAGGCATAAACAAAAAACATATCTACTCGATCTTTTGCAATGTAGAGTTCTTTTTTCAGCTATTTTGACCAGTTGTGACAGCGATCACTATAGTTTCAGATTCTAAGAATTTCAATTTCTAGAATCTCAATCTTGTACAGCCCTTCATATCGGGAAACGAAATCCTAAAAATACAATCCTACACACTGAATGCAACCACAATCGACAGTGCGTCAACACAAAAGTAATCTGTGTAATCATATCCAGTGACCCGACAACGAAAACCGCAAACTAAAGGAGCGAACAACTTGATAAATTCAATTAAATGAGCACCTGATTTAATGCTGCAGATCTACAAAAGACACATCAGGCTGTCGTTAGATAGAATATGGTTTCCAAATTTGGAATCTGTATTTTCTCAAGGATATTCAGTTGCAGTGACATTTTCCAAAAATCCCAAGGAAGTTGAGGTATACGAGGAGAGACCTCTCAATGTTGAAAGAGTCCATACTACAGGACAAGTGAAATTGTGAAAACTACGCATAAGGTGCCACAAGGACATTATAGCTGCAGTGACCTCCTTTAAAACTGGCCTATTCCATGCGAATCCTCAGCATTTTTTATCTCAAATCGGATTGTGGACGATTGGAATCGCCTACGGCAGGAAACGATCGAATCAGTGAATGTGAACTAGTTCAAAAACCAACTGGACAAGATAGTCAATCATCTCTAAAATGTCTGGGCAGCTGTTTCGGTAAGGTCTAAACCCTTAATAAAACAACTGGCAAAAGAAAACAAAGTAACTCTGATGTCATGGTGAGGCAACGAAAATGCTGACAGCCTTGTAAATAAAAAAACCAACAAGCCATTCATAGGACACGAACTTTTCTGCGGCGTGACTAGGAGCCACACTGCAGCACAAATCAGATCCTAGGAGAGAAGTAAGAAGTTGAAATGCTGGAATAAAATTCCAGGACAAAGAACAAGCGGAAAAAACTTTCCACTGGCCATAAACATGAGAATTGCTGAGGATGGAATGTGCAGATTTTGCAAAGAAAATGCAGAAATGGAGGATTATCAACTACGCATCAGCGAACCAATCACATACTAACAGAGATTCTATCATCTAGAAAAAGTGATATTAACACATGAGGAGGTCAGCAACATCATACCCAGGAAAGAAGTCTCAAATTTGACTGAGTAAATCAAGAAGCGGAGTATATCACTCAACAAAATCAGCCCATACAACCCTTCAAAACACGACGACTGTGGCCTACTTCGGACATGTTACACACGGCGGAAAGAATATCAGAGTGTCTGTCTGCAATTTATTATGCAGGGAAATTTGTTATCTATACCAACTTGACCCTAATAAGATACTCAGACTTTCGCATATCTCAAGGGTTCCGAATGTCGACTTAGAGAAAACGATTTACATGCCTCGCTTTACGTTTGAGACAGTATTTATCTATGTACATACGTTTCTAGGATGATACGATACTGTTAGGGCTCCTGGCGCGTTTCGCATCGGGAGACTTGCGGTTCCGTCCGGTCGAGTCGAAGCGAAACCGCGGTTTCTTCGGTTTCTGCGGCGAGGGCGAGCCGTTACAGCAGTGGCAGCCGCGCTTGACGACGCCGCGCAACGACGCGCGACGACCCGGCCCCGACGACCCCTCCTCTTCCTTGAGCTGCGGCATCGGCGGGCTGTCCGGCGTCGACGAGTCCGACTCCAATCGATGATGCACTAAGAGGCCGGATTTCAAGACGCTTTTATCCTCGGAGGAGCTCGTCTCGATCTCGGTGCAAGGGTTCAGCTCGTCGGAGAGCGAACGCGGGCTCGCGGACGGTGCACGCGTTCGCCGCGCTCCGTACGTTCGCAGATGCGGGATCGAATCCATCTCAGCATCGGGGCTACCACAGCCGCCGACGAGCGCGCTCCGCAGGATTGGTGTCCCCGATGCAATCGAGCTCTTGATCACCGAGTTCAAACGCACGGGCTCGCGAGACTCCACACTCGAGTCTGTCGACAGGGTCTCGTCATAAGACCGGCTCGGACTCTTGCAGCACTTGTCACTGCCCTCGCTCGAAAAGTCAGCTCCCACTCCACGCAGACGGCCCTCCGACTGGTTCGAGTTCGAGTTGGAGTCCCAGAAGAGCTCGCCGTGGGGCTCGGGGCTCAAACAGTGGTTGGACTCTATGATAGACTTTAGAATAGTGCCGGCCGACGGGTCGTACGCTCCCGACCCATTGTGCCCATGTTTTTCAGCACGGCGAATAACTTGTGCGACGTTTCGCGGTGCGGTTAGATCGTCCGGCTCGCCCAACATGTGCTCGAATCTAGACAACAAAAAAAGTGAAATTAATATTGATTCGAATTTGACACAAATGAAGACCATAATTCTAAGATTTCGCATTTGAACGAGAAACACAAGCTCGAATACTTTGCTTTGCGGAGTACTCAAATGCATTGTATCTAATAAATGAGGCAAAACAGCTAAAAAATAGGTCTGGGATGAAGTAGAACATAAATGACACTAACAATAAAGACAACAATGAAAATAAATGGAAGGTTTTTTTCTTATATTCGTTTTAATCGCATTTCATTTTCTCAATTTTATTGTATACTTATTAGTTTAATGTAGGTACTGTACTTATTAATTTACTGTAGGTGGTAAAGCAAACTGTAACAATGGAAGCTCAGTTCTGGATGAAGAAGATGATGACTTATTCATTTATAACTGATTTGTACAATTTACCACAAATTATACATGTGTTAAGCAGAGTGTGTTTCATTTTATAAAAGATATAGAGCATTTATATACAAATACATTTTATAATAGATATGGAGCATTTATATATAAATATATTTTATAATAGATATAGAGCATTTATATGTAAATACATTTTATAATAGATATACTTTATGAAAGATATAGAGCAAATGGAAAGAGTTCAGAGAAGAGCAACGAAGTTGGTGCTATCACTGAAGAACAAGCCATACAAAGCAGAGTGAAAGAACTCCGTCTAACAACATTAGAGGAATTCAGACAGCGAGGAGATCTAATAGAAACATACAAAATGCCTCACAGTTATTATACAGTACCCAACCTCAAGAACATGTATACCATGGACACCATCAAACAACTGCGTGGATATTCCCTGAAATTAAATAAAAAACTGCAGCATTGAACACTTCAATTTTTAACAAATCGAGTAGTGGATGCTTGGAATGCATTGCCAGAGGAAGTAATAAGTGCTGGTTCTGTTGACAGCTTTAACAATAAACTGGACATTTTTCTAAGTGAAAATAGTCACAAGTGTAAAAACAAGTGCATGTGATATACACTCATCAGCTTTATGCTGCTAGTGTATAATATAATAAAAATAATAATAATAATATGATCAAAAGCGGCTCAAAGGCTAAGATGTATACAAAATACGACATCTTTACTTGGTCTAGCGGAGCTTGAACGACGTGATATCGTTGAGGAAACTAATGAAGAGTGGCTTCATGATTAGTGGTAGTAGTTATGTAGAAAAAACTATTATATATGGAGTTAAAAAAGGTGAACCTTCTAAATTCACGAGTAAAATGGGAATTCAAAATTTGACCCAGGTACAGAAGATTTTGTAATGCCATAATGAAAGTTCTGAAACTGGCCCCTTGCATTAAAAATATTTAAAAAGTATTTCCTATTTTTCAAAATGGAACCTTTGGCTGTAGAATACATCTCATTTTTACGTCTGTCAATAGTTTTTTGTTTGTGGCGCCATCTTGAAAATTGCGTGCTTACCATCTTGAAAATGAAAGGATTCAAGTAGAGAAAATTTTCTATGTATAATTTTTTACGATTTTCGCTGTGGTTTAAGTTAACAATAAAGTTGCCAAATATTTCAATTAGCGTTTGGTGATGGAGCCCTATCTAGTAGCTCTGTGTACTTCTGGTATAATGAATTCAAACGCGGACGTATTCTTCAAACGAAGGCCCGGCTGGTGACAGTGGTAAAATAATCTACAATTTAGGTTGTACGACAAATAATTCAATCACATAAAAAAATTACATATCAGCAAGTTCGTACAACATTGAACATTGGCATGAGACAAGTGCTAAATATTTTGCAAGTACACCTGAAAGTATGAAATCTTTGTTCGAGATGGATATTGCATGAGTTAACGGAAGTTAAAAAAACGATAGAGAGGTACGATAAAATAATAAAAAAATACAATGGAGAGCAATCATTAGCAGTACATGATATCGTAACGGAAGACGAAAGCTGGGTGTACTGTTACGAATCTAAAAGTGTCATATTCAAAATAACTCAAAATAAAATTTAAAGAAAGGTGCGAATGATCAGAGAAGCAATCAGAATCAGGAGAATGCCAAACTGCAATTGAGAAAAAGATTTCAAGCTTTCCACCCGCATGTTAAAATCACATTTTAGATGATAAAATGCAAATCAACATATTGATTTTAAAAAATCTTTTTTTCTAAATAAAGGTTTATCTACTATGGTACTCAAACAATATCATGGTTAATGGTTTTAAAGTCATTTAAGGAAAATCAAATGAAGCTGGAAACCTCAACTGATTTATCAGAGGAAATTCCAGCTTAACTTTAATTACCTCAGAATTTTGTTAATTGGAGTTGATCACTTTTTAAGTATGCCGATGATATCAATTACTTTAGTTAAGCTACGATGAACTCACCGATTGAGAGCGACTTTGGATGGCTGCGAGTTGTCATCCTCGCTGTTGATGGAGCTCATCAACCTCTCCAAGTCGGCGTGCTGGGGCTGGATCTTCGAAGATACATGAATCGGAACGTTCGAACCGAATCCTTGTACCTTGATAAAACAATGCTAGATTAATATGAGCAAAATTCTGCAACATTAACGTCACCCGGTGAAAAACTCTAAAGCTCCTCGAAAATAGTCATAAACACATTTTAATAAAACCGATGCACCCGGCAATATTCCCACTGACTAGCTAACGTCGACCAAACTATTTCGAAGAAAGTAAACCAGTGAATGAAGATGTCCGCAAGATAGCCAGTAGAAATCCGGGATGAAGAACATCTCAGACGATGACGAAGAACAATATTCGAGGACAGTTCCAGAAATCCACCACAACAAGCTAACCAAAACTATTGGAGCCTTTTGAAATGTCACAACATGGATATCGTCACTCAAAATATGATATGTCTAGTGTGATATAGGTCGATGCCATTTGGGCGAAATATCGGAAATTTGAAAATGTTTCATGCAATAAAGTTTCTTTTCGATAATTCACCTTATGCTCAAAAAGCAATGTTTAGAACAATCCTTAAACCACCGGAACAACACGCCAGACTTAAATCATTCTAAAGCGCTAATCAAAGCTTAAGACCGTAAGACTGCCTACGAGGCTTTAGCACTAAATAGAAACAGGGCGATCACATTGTGGCCTAAATAGACACATATTCAACCTCAAGCTCCGGGACACTAGAGTATGCAGATACTGCCAAACTACAGACGAAACCCCTGCACATCATGTGCGAATGTGGCCCACTGATGCGTAAAAGGAACACCCACGTAAGTGGCTACTACCTCCAAACTGAAGAGGTAAAACAAACCAGCGCCAAAAACTTACTGCGATTCTTAAACGACGCGAAGCTTAGCGTGGAACTATTGTAGGTGGCGATCACAATGGACCAGAAAAAGGTCGCAGTGATACAAGGCTCAATAAACCTTGAACCAACAAAGTAGAACGCGAATACGGCCAAATACCTATTATATTTTTATGGAAAGTGAGAAATTGTCAGTAGTACAAAATTATATGTATTTTACAGTTAATACAAACTAAACCACATTATATGTGGGATACAGCATAATACGAATACATCTTGTATGACAATAACGAACCATCTTTATATATAAATGCAAATGTTAGCCCGAGCTATCGGAAGAAAGCCTATCTTTAATCTAAATTAACATGGTACCTCCTTTTAAACCTGGTTTCGCTGTGTGATCATCAATTACTCTTGGCAGCATTGAAGGGGACTACACTCGTCATGACTGTTATTGTCGATGACCAAGAGGATAACATATATCCCTTTTTTCTCGAGACGTCGATTGCCGACTTCCAAGTATTATTGATTAGGTAGATAGTATTGTAGTCGAAATAGTTGTAAAATAGGCCCGCCACCGCTGAGACAATTACTTCGACGGAGGCTGCGAATCACACACTTGCCGGAAAATTGAAATGTGAGAATCTGGTGACGTCACCTCCGTGTCTGCCTGCACAGAAAGCGAACGCATTTAGGCGACAAGCATTAAACGCACGCATCTACTTACTTACCTCCTTGCAATTAGGTATTTATTTAAATTGTGGATATTAGGACGCAAAGTACGAATGTTAGTCAGGTAGGTGATACAAGTGTTACCAAAAGAGTTGACCAGAATTCGACATTTATTTTTTTTCCAAAGATGGTCCGTTTATATTAATACGCTCTCGTCCAATGTCACTGATCAAAATAATCAAAAAAAAAAATTGAAAATTGTTTATTGATATTAATGTTCTTTTATCTACAGAAGACTTACAGAAGATGTTTTTTATCACAAAAAACTCAGTTAATCCTTTAGTTGGCAGCGTACCTACTCCACAAAACATTCACTTTAAAAAATTATAGAGCAGTAAACATTTTAAAAAAATACCATTTCTAATATAATCTAATTCGGTAAAAAACAATACGCTGGCAACATTCACAATTATCTATCATAATCAAAACGGCCGGCTGCTCCTGTGCGACAGGTAAGTGTGTTATTGTGTTTTTATTCTCTGTTTGTGTAGCTTTATTAGGGAAGCAAATATTGTAAATTACACTACTCAGTAGTTATTTCGTGTGAAAATTCCATATTATTATATAGAATCAAATGTATGTGTGTACTCTCTGTATACCGTTGCCAAGTGCGTTGTAAAATACTCAAAATAGGTTCCAGTATACACGTAGTACACTTACAACTAGGTAACGACATATATATCGACATTTTAAATTTATTTTGTTAGAACAATGGATGTGGTTTGTTTGCCTACAGCATGTCGTTTATTTCTTTTCTATAGTAGGTACTTGAACTTAGCAATATCGCACAGAATTTTGGCTTTTGTTCCGGCTGAAAATGCATGCTCCGATGATATTTCCGATTCTGATGTGGAGCAAACTTTCACCCCACGATCAGCGTCTTACATCAGCTCTGACCCACCCTCTTTGGATTCCTCATATGACCGACTCGACCTCCTGAATAGCGATCTCGATAACACTTCTGATGATAGCCTCTATGAAATACCACCAACGCCTAACGCTTCTGATTATATCGTCGGTGAAATACCACTAAAACCAACGTTTCAAGAGGTTTTTCCATTCCCGTCTACTAACAATTACTATGCGATACCAACACTGAACTCAATTCGATCACCGCCTTTGCCGTCTGTAGAACTCCCGAGTTACGGGCTCCGATCACCCCGCGAGCTGCATCTGGACCATCGACTAGATCCAAACAAACAAAAACTTCTGTCGTGGTGTAAATAGTAAAAAATGCTAAGTTCTCATTAGACTACAACTGGAGAAAAGCTATTTTTCGTCATAGAAGTTGCATGGATGATGGCTTGCATGAGCTCCATTAAACGCCAAACGAATCTGTCTTGAAATACTTTAAAACCTTTTTCGCAAGACACCATTGCAGATATTGTTCACAACACAAACTAGTATTCAGTTCAACAACACGGTAGATCTATATAGTTGACAGAAGAAGAGATTTCTAGCAATACAAATGTTGATGGGTCTTGTCCAGATGTCTGCATATGCTGATTATTGGGCTAGAAAAAACTCGATACCCTCCAATAGCTGACACAATGACTCTGAAACGCTACCAACAAATAAACCGCAATATCCACTTTGTGGACAACAACTTAGAAGACTCGGACTATTATTTCAAGGTACAGAACGTTACGGAAAAAATCGGCAGAATTTCCTGAAGTTGGATGAAGAACGACATTACTCCATAGACGAAATGATGATGCCACACAAAGGTACAAAAGCTGGAAACAGAAGACAACACATAAAGTACAAACCTAAAAAATGGGGGTTCAAAAACTTCATGCGCGGTGGAGTAACGGGCCTGATATAAGAAAGGTGATAAAACCAATTCGACAACTACATACCAATTTCTCTACTTCCAGCCATTTCTAAAATTCTTGAAAAATATTATTTAATCGACTATATCACTTTGCAATAAAATTTAATATTCTTAGTAAATTTTGGATTTCGGAGAAATATGTCTATGACAATGGCTATCTCTGACTTAATAAACTGCGTGCATGATACACTTGAAGATTCCCTACACCCCCTTGCTATCTTTTGCGATCTGTCCAGAGCCTTTGACTCGGTTGATCATTCCATTCTCCTACATAAGTTAAATATGGCATACGCGGAAATGCGCAGGAACTTATGAAATTATATCTATCTAATCGTACACAAGTTGTTGAAATAGAGGGATCGAGATCAATACCGAAAAAACTATCTTGTGGGGTTCCACAGGAATCGATTATTGGGCCTTTCCTTTTCTTTTCTTTATTAATGACATTGAGCAATCGTTACACCAAAATGTCCATACAATCCTATATGCTGATGATACCAGCTTCTTTGTAAGTGATAAAAATATTATTGACGTAAACTGTAAGGCTAATAGTGCATTAAATACCGCATTAAATTGGTTCAATCAGAACAATCTCCTCCCTAATTCTAAAAAAAAACCACCAGTATGCATTTCTCAACTCCTTCAAAATGACCAATTAAGTTTAAGCAAGGAAACGAAATTTCTTGGTCTTATCATTGAAAATAAATTAAACTGGAAGTCCCACATAAATGAACTTTGTAATAGCATCTCGTCTGCGATATTTGCAGTTCGCAAAATTAAATACTTAGCTGGAGAATCAGCATCTTTCTTAGCATATCATGCCTGCTTCCATTTGAAAATGGTATATGGTATACTACTATGGGGAAACACCACTGATAGCTCTAGAATAAGTATACTTCAAAATCAGGTAGTAAAGCCCTCGAGGGGGTAGTGCGAGATGTACTCTGCGTTCCGTATTTTACGAAATATAAAATTATAACCATGGTATAAGAATATATTTTTCGGTGTCTAATCTATGCAAGAACAAACGCCGCAAATCATGAAATCAATGGTGATCACCACGCTCATGACACTCGCCACCGGCTAAACATTCAGGCCTATTCTCTAGGCACGTGCGCCTGCTATTTCGCGTATGATACGCGAAAAAGCAGACGTACGCGTATTTTCTTTTCCTCGTATTGGTATTATGACACGAATGTGAAACGTAACGATTCAGCATCCGTAGTGTCCACGGCAGTGGTTTTGAGAAATCAGAAGTAGAATGATTTTTTTGATAGCACAGCCATATATAGGCAGTCATACGCGTATAAGCAGACGTACGCGTATAAGCAGGCGTGGTTGAAGAATAAGGCCAATTGTTCTTCCCAAAGTACGTCTAACGCAGACGCAAAAATCGTTTAAACATGTTAGTTTTAAGCTTTTTAACTGCCTCCCACTCCAAACAAGTGTTCTGGAGTTGAACATATTCGAAAGCTTCTTAAAAAGAAAATTGGCAACCACAAATGCTTTTTATAAGTTGGACGAGTTCTATATGCGGACAAGTTCTATAGTTCTATAGCTGAATCTAGGTTACTTTAAAATGGTAATTTTTATTGCTCTAATTAAAAGATTCAGAGCGACATCTCTAAATTTATATTTAAATATTGGAGCTTTACTCGATCAATAGAGTTTATTTTTTTTTTAAATTAATATTAAACATATTTACAAACAATTCTATT
>JAOPUG010000168.1:10416885-10433421 GCA_027564375.1 Micropterix facetella
ACAGCTCCGCAAACAGATGGTGCGATGGAGTACAATGATAACTATCGGGCACAAACAAACTTATCTAAAATAATAGACAAAGGGTTGTCAGATTTGACTCGAATCAATTTGTAAATATAGAGCCTGATCAGCAATTCTCTTCCAAGAGAGAGATAATTATAGCTAGGCATGCCCATAATAAAAGCTATAAGATATAGGAACGGGTAATATCCGTGATGTTTAAAATATAAAAACCTTAAAAAAAGACTTTTGAATTTCCTCCAACAAGAGTATTTAAAAATCTGCATGTGTATTCCAGATAACTGCTTTCATTACGATGTGCCTTCTAGCAATCGAGTTTACAACATGTACATAACCCGAATGTTATTGAAGCGCTTAGATTGTCGTCACGCAAAATGTAAGAGTTTTCAAGAAATTAGATACATTCTCCACGGTAATTATCTTGGAAATAGACCAAATATGGTAAAATTTCCGGATTATCGGCGCTACATTGAGCAATTGATTGTCGGATTGCCCAGTACTACTTGCGATAACTCTCTTTTACCACCTTTGGGTCTGTTCATTTTTAAGAATGAGGAGTTTAGTTAAAGCAGGATTAAGGTAAAAAAACACTAGTGCATTGACGACTGCAGCAACGGCCGGCACGATTATTGGAGACGTTCCAATAGAAACGATTCGGTGGGTCGGTGCGTCTAACTACCTTGCGCGGCGGCCTCCGGCCTCCATGACGTCATAGCAGCAGTTGCAGTAGCAATCAGCTGAGCGAATACCTATGACGCTGTGCCGGCGCGCATATATATGAGCGAACCCGGCGGTTCCGGTTGTGATACGGCGTAGCAGCAGTAGCATACGGCGTGTAGCGATTCTTAAACATTATAATATTTTAAATGACAACGCAACTTCTAAGCAAGCATATATGTACTTTTAGCCGTGAACATGGATGACATCAACTTCACTTTTATTTAATAGTAATATTGTTTCATAGAAAATCAGTTAAATTCGTTAATATGTCAACTATGAAAGACACATTTGAAAGACGCAATTTTATAGTTCTAAGTAAATAAACAATAATAATAAATTTCCCTTTATAAGCATGCCTGCGAGCCAACTAACTTCACTCACAGTACTCTCATCCTCACGCTCACTTGGTAAGTTGCTCAGCTAAATTGTATCTATTATTAAATAATCGTAAATGTATACATTTATTTCTCTCTCTGCCATCATCATGAGAATCATTGAAGAAAAAACAAATAGCTCGCTAACCAGCATCTCACCGGCGCTAGCGAACCGAAGACATAGCGAACCCTTTCGTACGACAGACGTTGGCGCTCGACTTAGCGTTTCTGTATGTTCGCGGCATCAGGTGTAGCTCGTACCGAATTTACGGCCCTAAAGCTACTATAATTTAATTTAATTTAAAATTTCCGCCGATTCGCACATGATAAGAAATCTCTGCGAGGAGATATTAATCTTAATTCTTGTACTCATTTCGTCCCCTTCGTGGTCTCATCGTGGTCTCATCACCTTCGTGGTCTCAACATCGCCTATCATACTTAAAATATTTCTCGCAGGTATAGCGAATTCTCGAGTAATTCCCCCGAATTCAATAAAATGATAGTGCATGAACTGCAAATGTCGTTGAGCTAGTTTGCGAAGTCTTGCATATTAATAATTAAACGCCGCGTCAATTTCAAACTTTGCAGAGCACAATCGTAGATTCTTGTAAAAGGTAATTGGCTCGATTGCATTACTTCGTGAAGTAAAATCGGAATTTAGTTCATATAAACGGGACAGGACACTATGTTAGAGCGGAACGTGAAATGAACGATTGTCACTTTTCCGCATTAAAACTAGCAACCGAAAAAAAGGAGCTTAACCCGACGCCGCACCAAATGTTTTCAAATTTATTCTCATGCCTATAAGTTCGACAGGTGGTTTTGGTGAGGGTAAATCGACCATCGTTCATTTCATATTCCACTTGCTCGTACGTATTGCTCTGTTTTGTCCGCATGGACTAATTTTCAATATAAGTTCACGAAGAAACCCAATAGAGCCCATTATTACTTATAGTATAATAGAGCATGACAGCCCTAGACTACAGATTGGAGGTAGTTTGCTTTTTTTTGTATAAGATCCACAAATTATCTTCAGTTTTTAAGCAAAAAATTAGTGGCTTCCACAGTTAACTACACTTCCACATTTTTATGTTAAGACCCGGCGCAGTACAGTACGATTTTTGTGTCAATTTATAATATTATTGAATGTTGATGAAACTTTACACTGTCAGTTTAAAACTACACAACAATGTATCATCAAGCATTCAAGCAAGATTTGTATCATATCAAGCATTCAGCATCTGATTGCAAGTTGCAAGAGAACCTTTCATCGCTATTCCAAATACTAAACGTTCTAGGATAGTCAATCAATCAATCAAATCATGTTACCATACATATATTAGTTTAGACACACTATTTCTACACAATACTTTGAATTAAAATCTAAAGAACTATTGAACCATTGATTACACAATCGATATAATATTTTAGTAGATATAAATAATTTTCAAAACTGATAATATAGGTTTTTAACGAGTCGCACCATATAAATTATAGTTTTAGTATTAGATACTTAAAATTACAAAGTTAAATACCTGCGCAAATCACAGTCGTGGATATAGATATTCGGCTTTTCACCAGTTTGGCACCTTTTCTCAATGTTGAAGGGAATACATTTTATTTTTGTTATGTTTAAAGTAAGTAAATTTGAGTTTACCCATGTTTTCACTATTGACAGTCCTTCATTTATTCGAATATTTACTATTTTCCATGTGGAATCGGAAATCATAAATACTGTATCATTCTTCGGAGATTAAGTTCACACATCGGTTTTATATATGTGAATAATATTGAGCCGAGTACGCTGCCTTGTGGAATACCGAAATTCAGTGTATTCGGGTCATATTCCACTTTACCGTACTCTACATTATAGATCCTACTTTTGAGATAGTCGTGAACCCATCTCCACCGGAATATTTCAGCAGAGAATTAATAGTCATAAATAAACAAAATGCGAATCTCACCGATCAAAAGCGAATGTATATTTTTTAAATGGTACACGGTACAGCAGAATATTTTAGGTTTGTGTCTACTTCTGAAAATTAATTTGTTATCTCCATTTTTCTGCCAAGTTCACGTGGTGACGAAACTGGGCAAGGCAGATGTGACATATTTTTATGCGCAATAATATACAAGCGAGACACTAAAAGATCAACACACGTGATGGAGTGAAAACAAGCAATTTTATAATTTTGCTACAAAAATAACATTATTTCATGGCCGTTTTGTAACTTTCTAAGTGTGTCTTATATATAATAATGAGATATTTTTCAACAAAATTACTGTTTTTTGGCCCGTCTCTAGTATTACGTAGGAGGGGCCATATAGTCTAATGTATGCTGTGGGTTTGTTTGTTTGTCTGTCCCAGGACTTCTCGTAGTCCGATCTTAACCAAATTTGATATGCATCCTCCGTGGGTTACCCTAAGTATCAATAGGTGGAGCTTAGGGTCACCCAAGCACAAGAAAATTCGATTCTGGTTTATTTGGCCTGGTGGAAGATCTAACAAATAGGTAATCATGATATTCTTGGAATCTTGGAATCGTGGTGACGAAACAACTTATTTTAAGCCATTTTGGATAACTCAGTGGTTACCAATCACGGGACAGGCCAAAGTTGCCAATGTATGTCGCTACTTTTCCTGTTATTTTAAATAATATAATTTGCAATATTATCTGAATTTTTCTAATCAAAATATCAACAATTTATAGAATTATGGGGGTTTTATTAGTAACACTTCGTCCCTAGCATCCTGTAGACTAGATATAAAAGATGTTTTATTAATAAGTATACAATTTAGAGGTATAAAACTTTAAAATGAAATAAAACACATGAAAATAATTTTATGTGGCCATGGTGTTGGCTTTATTTAAAAGAGAATTTTATGCCAATAAAATTTAAACATGATTTCGGGCATGTGGGCACCGGGCTGGCTCCAATGTAGCGCAATCAGGAAGTTTAAGTTTCGACCGCTCTATCGAGCAACTGAGGCTGTATATCGGCAATAACGCGGCGAACGTTGACTTCCAAGTGATGCAACGTCTGCGGTTTATCCACATATACCTTCACATCCATAGGTGTGAGATCACACGATCGTGTGGAGGCCAGTTCTCAGGGCCATTACGCCAAATTATGCACTCATGGAATTTTTCCCTCAATAAATTGATGGTATCGCAGTCTAAATGGCATGTTCTGGTGTAAATCTATTCATAGTAAAATTACAAACCGAACTGAGTACAAATCACCTGTCAGCTGTGGCTGTCGCTGGAAATTGTTGCGAATTTAAAAACCAAAACTCTAAAAATATACCTTTACAAAGAAACATCACAGACAACACAATCATTTTAATCAAAGACAGTTTCTGGGGAAAAGATCCGAAAAAGCAAAATCTGAACTTATAGAAAACATACAGATGGTTAAAAGAACATTTACTAATACTAAAATTATTTTTTTTGTTTTATTTAACAACTCCGGATATTCGTTATACTGAATGTATGTGGCATATTGAGATACATTAGCTAAAATACTATGTCGACTACACTCGCTCAGTCTGTCATCAGTTATAGACAGGTCGGCTGGGGTGGTACGGTGAAAACTAATATGTCTATAATGAATATGAATTCAATATGAATTTATCGTTACCTCTAGAGCAGGGTGAGTGCTGAATGTCGTGTTAGGATGGGACCTTGCGAACTCTTCGTGTCTTATTTCACCAACTGCTGACATATGCGTTTGCACTATAGACTGCGGGGAACCTGCGTCATAATAAATAAATAAATAACAATGTTCGTAATGGGGATGTGCGCCTGAACAGTTTTTAGGCAGCGGCAACGCAGATTTTTAGGCAGATCTCCTCTAAGGAGATCAATGCCAGTCTACAAAACGTCCATATGAGCTGCGAACTAAGAAGTACAAGGATCGGATTACAACTTTAAATCGGCCAGCAATATAGAAACGACTAAAAGGAGATTGATTGAATCACTACAGTCGTTCAGCCTTACCTCAAATGTTTACCCTTAGCACCAACACTCACCTGCTTGGACATTCACGGAAACTTAGTCAGACTATTAATTTTTTTTTTTTTTTAAATGATTTATTTATTAATTTATTTTATTAATATGCAATATAAATGTATTTATAACTAAATGGGTGTGGCAGGTGCAAACGGATAATATTGATGGGAGACGCACTCAGTAGTAAAAAATCCCAATTTTCAGTGTATCCCGTTTCATACGAGGTTTGAATAATTAATTAATTATATTGTCTGTTTTGTTTATTTAGCAATACTTTTTTAGCTCTGAGCTTAGCCCTGCAAGGTACCCGGATCTCGTATCCTTATCTATACATTCCACAAAGTTGCAGCAGCGTAGGCGAAACTACCTTTATAAATATTTGTTTTAAGTTTTGGTATTATCGCTAAGCATCTTTACGGTGACACCATTGTTTAAAAGTGAAAAAAAGCTTCTTACGATTTTCACTGCAAATATGGCCAAGGGAAGTTGTTTCAGCGTGCCATATTTATTAATGCCCATTTATAGAGGAACGGTGAAATGTTGGTTCTCGGTGAAACGTTGAAACAGAACCCAGTGCAGGAATTTTGAATTCTCTGAATCCTATTTTCATCCGATTTGCGCAAACACGGTCCGTATGCATAGTCCCCGAAAGAACTTTTTTTTTAATCATGTGGCAAACGACCAAAATGGACTACCGCAAGAAGCGGTAAACGGCGATCGCATAAACAAGTTAAAAAACAATTATGACAGTTTTAAACAGATTCGATGGGTATATCGGCAAATAGCCAATCGTCCTTTAAACAACAGCAATAATAATAATAACGATAAAACTTTTCTTAGAATAATTAATACTATACGGCGTTAGATATTTCAATTTATGGGGATGTTTTTATTTAATCAGTTTTTAAAATGATCGCCGTTTCGAAACTAAATGTAAATGAGGTCACAAAGTATACCTTGATTTTGGTGGTGTTCAGACAGCGCCGGAAGGGGCAATGAAGTGGCAGGGGAAGACGGAGCGAAGAGCAGTTCGGCCTCCGGGAACAGCTCCGATGCCGACGGCGAGTCCACTCCTAGATCCTCGCATTCTTCGGACAGCGACTTCTACCCGAGAAAATTTTATTTTAAAAATTTAGATTGTAAGTTATTATTAGAGTTGCAAGAAAAATCACAAATTATAAGTTCAAAATAAATATAATCCTTTATTATCGTCATTAATTCTACAATATTCTAGAGTGAATAATAAAACAAACAAAATATATATACTTAAAATTGAAACAGTTTTGTATTACAAATTCTTCTTCAACTCTACCTTGATGTCTTCAGACTTTTGCAGTTCTGGTTTTCAATTTTTTCAGCAATATTTATAGCTAAATTCATATTTGGTTGTAAAATTGACACAGAAGAGAGACTCGCTGCCTTTGCTTTTATAAATATTATAATAAATTCAAACATGAAATAACGTCGTAGTGCAGTGACATCATTATAAAATAGTCAATTATAGGCACATTGGCATAGCCTTAATTGTAATTATTGTACAACAGGCCGGATGAACACGGCGTAATTTGTGATTTGATTTCAACCCTATATACTTTACATCTTTCTTATCGACTTTGTGATACCTTGGATTTTGGAGTAGTAGGCGAATATCTCTTTCTAGCATAACCTAACCGAAAGGAAAAATACTCATGTAATTTGATAGCCTAATTTATGACTTTTATTTGTGGAAACCTACACTTGGCAAAACGGGTAGCTATTATTTTTAGGTAAACTACCAGGCAAAAAATTTTTTTGTATTTTGTTAAAAAATTTTTTACATGTAATATTCTTTTTCTATACAATTACTGCGAACAGCCAAGAGCTTGACGAATGATGACATGACTTGAAACTGACAACTCAGTACATCCTGAGATATGAAAGGTTTTGCATTTTAGATTGTTGGATACTGTCAGCAAGGTCTAGAGCAATCCAGAGATGGCATTTACAATGGAGACAAGAGTGTAATTCCAAAGAAACGAGAGTCTTTGTGTTTTAATAATGTAACCTTTACAAAAATAGCAAGTTATCACAACTTTTGTTATAACTGCTGAGTATACCTGGGCTAAAATTCTAAATGTAGATTACCTGTAGTCTCAGTTCTTGTTCGATCAGGGCATATTTATGCCTCAGTGTGTGAGCGTGCTGAGCCGCTATGGACTTGGAGCCGACGAGGTGTCCGTGCGATATGGTGGAGGATGAACTGCTGTTGTGGTGGTGAATAGTGAAACCGGTGGAAGGCTGGTGTGTGGGAGGTGAAGATACCGACAGCCGTTTCGGTTCAACATTGCTCAACTGCCAAAGAAAGACAATGAATGAATTAATAGACGTACCATCAATAAATGTGATATTTCAATCCTGTCCTTAAAAATCAATCCTCCAAGCCTGTTAAAAATGTTTAGTGAGACTCTGCGAATGCACCTTGTATAGCGGAATGAACCACTGGGTAATTTCAAAATTTTATCGGGCTATCCAAAGAATCATTCTATTTATGATCCGAGAAGCTATCGTTAGTCCGGAGTCCACCGCTCACCCCCCAGAATTGTAACAATAGTATTATGATGGGTTCAACCTTGGTCGGTGAATTCCACGGCAGCTCTGTTTGTACTTACTTAATAACAAGGACCCCGAATTTCAATAGAGACGAAGACTGCAAACTTCCTACTACATGGAACCCTCTTTTTAAATTGTTCTCAATGCCCATCGCCGAGTGCAAAAATACAAATTGCTGCTTACATCAGGTGGAGACCGCGCAAGCGACCTCGAATCTAAGGATGAAGAAATTCGTCCACATTTAGTAGTCAGAGAGTGATGCTGCCAGCTGGGTGGCATTTCCCAGTGCCTCGCCGTAAGGCATTGGACTCTTAACCGGCTGATGGCATAGTTGGATTGCGGGCTGTCTCTATTTGCAAGTCTTTGCATTCATTTCAGGGTGACAGTTGTTATAACAACCTAGGTTGGCGCAATAGAGGTCCAACAGGACCTTCTCATCATAGCTCTACTCCTATCCAGCAGGCTCCTTGAAGAGCGAAACCTCAGGCGGATCTGGGTGGTTGTGCAGAGTCTGTGCAACCGGAGAATAGTAGGAGGGGACTGAAAATGTGCGTTTATTAAGAAGCGGGGTAAATGTTGACCCATGAGCACCTTAGATTAGGAACGGCCCGCTGACCACCCGATCCCGAGTGGCATGCTGAGCAAAGGGCGCCATGTCCACGAGAACTACGTTCACCATCTTCAATAAGTCGGTGCAACTACAGGCGTATGCTGACGATATTGATATCATTGCATGCTCTTCACAAGCCCGCAAGATAGCCTTTGTGGCATTGAACACAGGAGCAAAATGACGGGCCTGAAGATAAACCAGGAGAAAACCCAAATACATCGCTGCCCAAGTTTACCTAGTCCACTTTTGCTGTTGGCCACTATGCCTTTGAATCTGTTAAGAAAATCACATTCAGTGAGAACAACACTAGTGAAGAGGAGAAAGCATGTGTAACCCGTCAAGTGCGGGCGTTTATAAGTGACGTCCAATATAGAAATATGAGAAGCTCAGCACTTACAAAGCAAGTTATGGGTCTTATGTCTGACTCCAGTCTCAATTCAAATCCCGTATGCTATCTCGGAGGACGAAGGCAGCCCTCTATAAGACACTCATCATACCAGTCGTAACTTACTCTTTAGAAATGTGAACCATCCTTCATGATGATGAACGATCTTCGAATGACGTATGGAGAAGACGAACAAACAAAGAGAACTGTATAACCTATAGAATGAAGTGCACGCTGTGAGAATCCTGAAAATCGGAAGGCTCAGATGGCTAGGGCATGTAGAAGGATGGAAAATGAACAACATTCTTTGTGGACGACCTGAAGGCCATGGTAAAGTCGGACGACCAAAACTGTGATGGCTTGATTCGTGGTTAAAGACCTAATTGCACTTGGAGTGAAAAACCTGAAAACCAAAGCCTAGGATAGGGTGGAATGGAGGAAGATCCTTGATGAATCCTATACTCATAATGGGTTGTAGCGCAAATGATGTTGATGATAAGGCCATAACATTACATTTATTACCTGATGCGTTTTCTCATCGGCGGTGTATGTTCTAGATGCCTCAGAACTGACTTCATCAGCGTATGTCTTCTTGGAATCGCACGATACGAACATCTTATCGAACAGCTGTTGAGTGGTTGGCTCTGGACTGTATTGCTCCTGTAAAAGAATAATTTATATATTCGGGAGCCATATTTCGAGAAGTATTGGTTGAACACATTGTGGAAAGAGTGGGACCTCACACAAGTGCAAAAAAACGATATATTATATACGAGCTAAAAAGGATATACCACGAGAAGTTTGTAGCACCCAACGTTTCGGCGATGTTGCAACCGCCATTGTCCAGGGTGGAATGAAGTACTATTAATCGTCATCCATTGTTGTTTTTCGAGTAGGCGGCAAACTGATGCTGTTATTACGCAGAATAATAACGGTGGTGGGGGCGGAGGAGTCGGCAAGAGTGAATGTTGAAAATCTGTCATGAACAAAACATTCACTGGATCTTATCTCGCCTCCTTGCGCTCAGAGATGAGAGTTGAAAACATTTTAAGAAGGTTCCACGTTTTTCTTTGTCTAGCCACAAAGCCGCTATATGAAGATGTGTAATCTCGATCCCTCGGAATGGGAATCATCTTGAGTGAAGAGAGTAAGGCACTCTTAGGGCAGAGCACGGGCGTTTTCAAAGGACAAAGAAAGGTGGAGCTAGACTTTAAAAGAAGCGAGCTGTAAGCCAGACCAGCCCAGCACAAATTATAACTACTGCGGTGTCCTAACATACCCCAAGTATACGAGCATTCTTCACACCAAGATTGGCTACGCCAGTTACTTGTGGAAGCGCAAGAAGGAGGATCGATGAGACGCCCCATACTGAACCATGAAACCATGAACCATGAAAAGATGTGGACACTAGTCTAATAGACTTAAAAGCATGGTAAATCCACCTTAATCTTTATTAATCAGAGCCAAAACTAAAATGCTAATAATAAGCTTCAAAAATAACGGAAAACTTACCCTTATGACCTGTCCAGCTCGCTCAGAGCTGGTGGGAGAATCAGCAAAGGTGGAATAAGGTGCTGACGTCTGACTTGGACTCTCGGCTATCGGTTCCACAGGACCTCCTGAGCTGACAATGTTCACAGTCTCACCTGTCGTCGAGATGAACCTTAAGAAATAAAAGATGTATCTTTATTATTTGCTAGGAATCGTCTTTCGAAACTAATTTTGCTTACTGGAATACTTCATTAACTTCGACGTTCGCCAATGGTCATGCTATGGTTGGTTTGTTCTTGACCTTGCCTATGTCATTAAACAACCTAAAATACATAACCTTCCATATCTTCGGAAGTGAACGCTTGTCGCCATCAAGTACTTATGACTGAATAGCTCCTAATATCACCTACATCTTCCAACTGCCTAAAACACTAAACCCTTCATATTTTTGGAAGTAGATACTTGTCATAAATATAGAGGTTGTGATTGGATTGCTCTTGACCTTGTCTACGTCATCCAACCATCTAAAACAATAAACCTCTAATATCTCAGGAAGTACAGGATTTTCAGCTGCATAAATTATATCATAATATACCCCAATTCCTCATGCTCCTCACCTGCTTCTCATTAGCCTTTGAGCTATTCTTCGAGTATGAATATCTTCTAACGCATTATTGAAGAGCCTCCCTCGATTGGAACATGTACGAAGGCAGTCCGATAAGTACTTAGCCTCGAAATTTGATATCGTGTAGTACATTCTCTTAGATGGCTACTGTCAAAATTTCAGCCGAATTGAACTCGTAATTTTGGTTTGACCGCGTGTGGAAGCGGAAGTGTCCGCGGATTTTAAAAAAATGGAAAAAGAGCAATATCGGTCGGTGATTCGATTCTTGATTTTGGAAGGGAAATCGCGCTGCAACACCAAAGAGCGCTTGGATGCTGTGTATAGTGACTCTTCTCCTTAAATGGCGACCGTCAAAAATTGGTTTAACGAATTTCAACGTGCCACGCCCAGGTGCCCCGAAAATGGCTACCTCGGAGGATAACGTGACAGAAATCCACGATCTCATATTGGCAGACCGCCGATTGAAGGTGCGTGAGATAGCTAAGACAGTAGGCATCTCAAAAGACCGCGTAGGTCATATCCTGCATGAAATTTTGGGCATGAGAAAGCTGTCGACGCAATGGGTGCAGCGTTTGCTGACTCCGGACAACAAGCGCAACCGTGAGACCACTTCAGAGCAGTGTTTGACACTGTTTAAGCGCAATCCGAAGGAGTTTCTGCGTCGTTTCGTGACCGTCGACAAAACCACTGGTACACATCAGAGACTAAGTAACAGTCGAAACGTAGACTTCACCCGGCGAATGTGCTCCGAAGAAGGCGAAGACAGTCCTATCGGCCGGAAAGGTGATGGCCACCGTTTTCTGGGATGCACAAGGTGTGATATACATCAACTACCTGGAGAAGGGCAAAACGACCACAGGGCTCTACTATGCCGAATTATTAGTATGATTCAATGCCTAATTGCAGAAAAAACGGCCCCATTCGATGAAGAAAAAAGTGCTTATCCACCATGACAACGCACCAGCTCACACCTCCGCCGTCGCCATGGCCAAATTGATCGAGTTGGGCTACGAACTGCTGCCCCATCCACCGTATTCTCCAGATTTGACCCCGTGCGACTTCTTTTTGTTTCCAAACTTGAAAAAGTCACTAGCCCGGCAGAAATTTGAGTCGAATGAGGAGGTCATCGCCGCCACTGAGGCCTACTCAGCAGACCTCAAGAAAACGTATTTTTCAGAAGGGGTAAATAAGTTGGAGCATCGCTGGGTCACGAGCGAAAAGGAGACTATGTTAAAAAATAAATCGCCACTTTTCCAAAATTTTCGTTTTTCTTTTATAGGCTAAGTAAGTACTTATCGGACCGCCCTCGTATAGTCTTATCAGAAACTGGATGTCCGTAGAGAAGTAGAAAAGGTACTCAGTCTAACAGTAAACACAATGTTTTTATTGAAACTCTTATTTTTCATTTTCATCAATAATCACCTCGAACCATAATGCCTTTTACACATCATTTCTTCAATCCTTCCACTCTATAGAAATACCTGTTTGGTTCTTTGCCATAGAAGTACTCGGAAGCAGTGGTATGGACCTCTTCATTGGACAAAAATAATTTGCCTTTAAGCTCTTTCTTTAGGTTTAAAAAGAGGAAATAGTCGCTGGAGTCAGGTCTTGAGAATATAGCTGGGTGAGTGAGCACTTCAAGGCCGCAATCTTCTAGTGCACCCATTGCAGCATGCGACTTGTGATCTGATTGCGTTGTCTTGCAAAAAGAGCACACCATGGTGGATAAGTCCATGTCTTCTGAATTTGGTTTTTAGGAAGATCAGCATAATTAACGCTGGTGTTTTCGACCGTGGGCATTTTGGACACCGAAGGGCAACTGATCTTATTCATGCCCAATTTTATATTCAAAATTTGCAATAAGCTTTAAGTTGGGATATCTTAGGATCTCTGCCAACAGTCTTTAGTCAACCAATTGTTCTCAATGAAAAATGAAGTCAACTTCTTCAGCTGTGTCATCTCCAGTCGCATCGACCAGGGGTCCACAGTGAGGTCGTCATCCAGTGACTCTGCTAAATAAATCCCAGAGAAACACAGTAAAACATGAATGTGTAATGGCCCCATAAAGAGCCTGGAGGAAAGCTATTGATTTCGGAGGATACTTCAATTTATTAATACTTAACAGCACAATACTTCAATTTACTAATTTCAAAAAAATGATTGGCTCCATTCTATCGTTTGTTATTTTATATTGACAGATAAAAAATGTATTGCATTGGCGACGTTTCATTTGGAAATTTCCAAATTTAAAAATATTAATTTTATCTAGTATCTCTAGTAAAAACAACGATGATATATAATTACCTCCACGGTGTATTTCCATCGGTGATGTCCTTGTTCACCATCTTTTCATTTTGCGGACCGCTGGTTTCCTCCATCGCGGGCTGTGGCGCACGATGCATCGTGATAATAGCTCCCGGAGCGCATCGCGCCACTAAACCAGGTAGCAGCTTCACGCCCTGTCCGCTCTCGATCACCGTCTGTATTTTATCCGGTTCCAGATTGAACTGTCCTTCGAAGTTCGTCTGCTTCCGTACGAACATGACGTTGCGCGTTGCATCAACGCCGTCCCTGTTTCCGTCGCGGTTCAGACACGCGTTCTGTAGCTGCAGAAGCGAACCGAGCGCCGAGGGATTCTGCACTTGAAATAGTTTCTGCTGCGTTCCGTCTGCGGACTGCACCTGTGATAAATAAACAGAAACGGTGATGCTAAGGAATTCATCAACAAAATTATTATTATTTTCATTCTGAATTAGGTGCATCACCAACATGAGAGACATTCGACTCGGTTCAGACACAACCTTGGTGTGACATTCGACGACCACCTCTTCTTCCACGAACACATAAGTAACATATGCAAATGTGCAAATAAAACCTTGGATTTTGGTTTTAGATGCATCCTTAACACTGCAATGCGATATCGCTGGTATACCTATGTGAGTATACTGCTCGATAGTTTGAAGCCCATACAAAGCGATACATTCCTTATTACATCCCTCGTCGAGGAGGCTGCCAAATAGGTGTTGAGTCGTGAGTTGGGGCGACCGTGATAGAACAGAGTTGGCCATTGAGACCCAAGCTGCAAGACCCCATTAGACCCCCATCTTGTTATGTGACAGTGCAACACACGCTATACTTAGTAAATAATTTACGGTAATGGGAGCGCCATCTGTTGAACATAATAGAACGAGCATCGGAACGGGCATTGGGACTAAGCCATAGCAACGAGTGGCGGGGTACAGCTTATTATTAATAATAATAATACTTTACCTGGATGAGGTTGACTGTCGTTCCGGAGGATGGGCTGCGCGATACGGTCGTCTGGCGGTCAGACCGCGGCGTCGTGGCGTTTGAGAATATACCTTCGTCTGGTGCAGTGTTAGCAGCGCTGTAGTCTTCTGCGAAATCGGCATTGTCTGCAATATCTTCGCCTTTCAGCGACGGAGCGTCGCTCGATTCGGAAACGACAGAGTCCGGCGCGGAATCGGTCATCTTGGGATGGCTGTTGATCCAGGTGATGGTGTCATGCGCAGCCGCACCGGAGAAGGCTGTCGGCAGCCGCACGTGCCGCACCTGCGCCGGCCGCGCTGCCGGCTTGCAGGCGGCCGGGCCGAGGAGGCGCTGCAGGAAGAGCGCATTGCCGCCCTCGCCCGGCGGCAGCCCCAGCAGCTTGGGCCCCTGCGCCGTCACGATGGCAATCTGGTGGCCGCTCTTCACCATGGACACGGGCAGCAGGTAGTTGCCGGGCACTAGCACGGCGGTGGCGCCCTTGCTGGGACGCGCCGCCTCCACGACGAGGTTGCGCTGCGGCGACTGCGGCCCCTGCGCCGGCTCCTGCGCCTGGAACACCAGCTTGCGCACTGCCTTGGAGGGGCTGCCCTGCGGAGAGCGGTCGGCGGCCGTGCCTAGCTCGGAGCCCTCGCCCTGGGAGAAGCCGCACGAGCTGTCCTCGGAGCCCATGGTGCGGCCCGCGTCCTCGCCGGCGCCGATAGGCGAGGCATCACGGTGACTCTGCCCGGAACCCTTCTTGGAGCCGCCCGACTTCTTGCGTTTAGATGACGTCGATGGATTCGTCGGTGGGTTGGAACGCCGCCGCGGCGCCGGCTTATCTTTATCAGGGCTATTCTCCACCTTGTAAAATTAAAAAATTAAAAAATTTGCAGTGCCCCGATGAGTAACCACGCCGCCGACTCTTGCCGACTATGTTTCGGCTCTAAGGACAGACGCATTATCGATCAACTGATCGCTTCTTAATGCAAATACGATTGTCAATTTCACAGCTAAAACATTAATAACACAGTAATGAAGCTATATGATAAACATGCTCCTATAAAAACAGGTTGAGTCAAGTTTTCGCCTGCTCAGTACATAATAGACGATATCCATACACTAAACATCAAGTCAAAAGCTGCGAGGTTATGACGGCATAAGCCTCCAACTTATTATTCCTATTTTAAATGAAATAGCGGAAGTAATTGCATTTATTTTTAATTTTTCTCTAAAAAGCGGTGAAACATCCTCTGTCTGCAAGAATTCCATTGTTGTTTCAATACCAAAAACCTCCTTAACAAATTTCCCTGAAAATTTCGGGCCGATTTTCATTCTCCATGTGCTGGCCAAAGCTATCTGGAGCGTCTGGAATATGTCGCTTTCTTAAGTTTCTCTTAACAAGTAAAACTACTTCCTCGGTAGCTAACTCCTATTTGAGGTCACAGCTGGACTACTGCCTTGATTCATGTTACTAATAATATTTGTCAAGCGATGGATAATCGACAAGTCACTATTCTCGTGCTTTTAGACTTCAGCAGTTTGTTTAATTCTGTCGATTATGATATTCTTCTTGCTCTTCTTTACGAATCCCGTAATAAACTGGTTTAGATCATTTCTGAATAATCGAAAACAGTGCATCAGCAATAAAGACCAGATCTCTAATTTTCTACCACAAGTCACTGGCGTTCCCATAGGTAGTGTTTTATTCCGGCTCCTCTTCTCTCTATTCATTAACTAAGTTACCAACTCTATTAACACAAAATATCATCTCTATGCTGATGATATCCACATATACTCTTACTTCGCTCGGTAGATATTGATACAATTGCTTCTGTAAACGAAAATCTGTCAATGATATAAGAGTAGTCTAAAAAACATGGACTGCTCTTAAATCCCTCCAAAAACCAGATGATTATCGTCGGTATCAGTTATTTCACCTCGTGGATCAATAAAAATGTAGTCCCAAGACCTACATCAGTGCGGTGAGGTCCATTTCCGTTCCGAGGTTAAAAACCTCAGTGTCTGGATGAGAACCTCTCTTGGCGGCTCCATATTAGAGTCAAGATTGTCAGATTAGGGGTGACCTCATTGAGACGTATAAGATCCTCAATGGATGTTATAATTGCCCCGAATTGAAAGCCTTTCCGAGGCGACTGAACATGGTTTCAATGAAAAATATTTTTGGGCGACTTTTTTCAGCCTTGGGAAATGTATATCGTCTCGCCAGAAGGCCAATGGATCAGCAGACGGCGATAAATTTGGAAGCTTTAGATAAGTTTCAATCTCGTTTTTAATTTGCGAATTTCCTGTAAAACATGATTATTATTTAATAACGTTTTACTGTCATAATATCAGAAAAAAAACTACATAAAAGTTAATTAAATGACCGGAAAATATCGAAACTGGCTCTTCCATTTCCGCCTCTTCAATTATTTCTT
>JAOPUG010000168.1:10456649-10475905 GCA_027564375.1 Micropterix facetella
TCAGTTTTACATACAGAGTTACCCGGTGAAAGATTTGTCATGCAGTCTTGTATAAGAGACTCACCTGATTAGCAGCAGCCTGTGATCCAGCCTCGTAGGAAGAATTGCCCTGCGTGGTGCAATTCTTATTCAAAATGTGCAAGACCTGGGTGGAGTTGGGCTGTGAAGAATGGGAGTCGGAGAGTGAGGAGGGCTGCTTGACGATGTGCAGGAGTCGCGAGTCTCCCGGCTGCGAGTGACCCAACTGCGGAGTGAGGATCTGCGCCAGAGCCTGCTGCAGCGAGAAACCGGCGGTCGCAGAACTGCACTTGTCTGCCGATGGAGACGTCTTTGGCAGCTTTTGCGTGAGGAGATTCACAAGCGCCTGCGCGTTCAAGTTCGACCCGGTCATTGAAGCCACCGACTGAACCGAACCGCCTGTGCCAAAAAGGAAAATGCAAATGTTAATACTGAAAGTTTCTGATAAATCAAAAACACGCAATATAAAGTTTGTAATATTTTAAATTATTTTTCAAAGTATTCTCCGATACAATTAATATACTTTCCATTCTTTGTAATCATTTTTTTTTAAATGTTGGCCCGGTCTTCTTTAAGGTAAAGATCTGAAAAGTCATGGCCTCTAGAAAGCGGATACCGCCGCCATGAGGTACCTGTGGCAGATGTAGGTAGCTTCCGATCATCACGTCCTTTGCAACTGGTCTTTCGGATGGATTGAAGGATGTGAGTCCTAATCTATATGGGCACTGTGGTTAAAATATATTGAAACAAATCAGAATCTAGAAGAGCTAGAGCGGTAATGAGGAGATAAAGAGCAAGAAAAAACGGGTTACAATAAGATATGTTATGACGCTGACAAGCCTGTTATTCCTGAATTATGAAAGGTTTTGTAATTCGCCAAGAGCCTACTTCTGAAGATATCAAGCGTTTCATGATTTAAATGATGGGATGATGTAGACAATATTACTCTTAATGGTGACAAACTTCATCCCCCGCTTATCTTTATTATCCTGCTTACCTTCTTGGAATGTGGGTCGAGTGGCGACTTGTGGAGTATTCTCCGGAACGTTTGGAGTGTCGAGACGATGGTCGGGGTCCGATCGCCCATCGGCGGGTGGAGCAGGTGCATCGGGGACGACTGGAGTCGCGCCGGCCGATTCGCCGATGGGACCGTTCCGCTCCTCGCTCGGAGCGGAGTTAGTCTCCATCGGCAGACAGTTAACTGTATTCTGACGTGAAACTGGAGGCGGTGGCTGCCCAACCTACGATGGTTAAAATGAAGTAGTAATAAAAATGCAATTCCCAATATAATTTCAACCACTCAATCCATGAGTCGGTACTTCTTTTATGGAACAATGGATACGATGTACGTAAACTCTTGTAACACGTTATAAATAAGATAAAACGAATTTACTGCGTGAAGTTTGTAACACCCGACGTTTCGGCGATGTTACAACTGCCGTTGTCCAGGGTACTGTCTATACAAGGATAAATGCATGAAAAAATCCAAGAAAAATGCAGTCTACCCTGGACAACTGCGGTTGCAAAATTGCCAAAATGTCGGGTGTTACAAACTTCACGCGGTAAATTCGTTTTATCTTATTTATAATGTCAAACAACCGCAATAGTTTTCGATTTCATATCTTGTAATACCCGGTGGCATAGTGGTTAGGTCGCCTGATCTTATATAAGTAAGGTTCCAGGTTCAATTTCCGGCTAGGTCACCATTTTCCGTCGAGATAATATTAACAGAATTGCATTTCAATTCTGTCGATCGAATGCAATAACAAGACACACACTTACCCACATATTACACGCACACATACATATAAACAATTCATAGTAGGGTTGGTTGTAAGAGATTGTCGTTTGTTAATAAACCCGCCCATTGTAAAATTTCACAATAGAGTAGAAACAATCAAACAAACAAATTTCTATGACCGAATTCCTCAGGAAATTTGAGTTACCAGTACTTTTATTAATTTAAGCAATGTATTAAAAATCTACTTTGTAAAAAGGCATATTTCAAGATTAATGACTACTTGAATGATAAAGATGCCTGGTGTTCATATAAGTGATAAGTCTATGTCTATGGCTCTGCTTGGATCCGACGAGATCTGGCCGATTCTTGAACTGGTTGACCATTTCTGCTTCTGCAACTTGTTCTGGCACTCCATTTAACGCATCCACTATCCTGTTCACTAGAAAGTGCTTCCTTGGATTGGTTGAGAATCAATCAATAGATATAGTATATATTAAAAAATTTCAAGGTGTCGACAAAGTCTATACAACAATATACTTTCAGTGTTGCCAAATTTAACCAAATTAGCCTCTTTTCTTAATTTAGCTTCCTTAACCCAATTATATTATTACTATTTATTCTGGACAGGCAGCTTTTCTGATATGTCCAGATCAGATCTTGTAAAACTAGTCATAACAATATTAAAAAGTTTTTAGGTACAAATCGAGTCTGTTTTTGAATTGATTGAGAGAACTTGCAATTATCAC
Organism: Micropterix facetella; assembly: GCA_027564375.1. NCBI lineage: Eukaryota > Metazoa > Arthropoda > Insecta > Lepidoptera > Micropterigidae > Micropterix > Micropterix facetella. The sequence goes on from JAOPUG010000168.1 coordinate 10,459,155, forward strand.
TTCAAATAGTAGTTTATTCCACATGTCCACCACTCTATTTTGCAGAACATTTTTAAGAGGATTATATTATGCATGGTTGTTTTTTGCTGTGACCTCGAAGATTTGTGTTGATGTTGAATATGTAAATATTCTCTAGTCTAAGTAAAAAATATAGCAAAGCGGAAGTCTCCAAAGGAAATTCATTCTAATTTTACCAGAGGTAGGCATAAGTTAATACTACCCTATCCTTCCTTGGAATTATATAAAAGGGATCCAAACTACGTTGGAATGGTATGTTATAATAAATTACCAGAAAATATTAAAATTATATGTAGAAACAGAAAAATACCCAAATTTAAGTCCTATTGAAAATATATCTAATTAAAAGAGAATTGTATGATACAAATGAATTATAATTAGATGACTAACAATTTCCAGTTTAATTTTTTTCATTTAGTTTAATATTTATGCAATTTTATTGACTTATATCATTAAGAATATATTATTTTCTCTCCAATAAAGGATTACATTCTGTATTCGTAAGACCATATCATTTCCTATCTTACGACAATTAATTGATAATGTTGCTTCAATTGAATTAATTGAAGTCAAAATGTTCAAAATTAAGTTGGTACATCATTTTATCCATCGATATATCAATTTCAGTATTACCTAACTATTCCATGTTTTTTTTCTGCAAACTGTGTTAAGTTAATTAAATTTTAAAAATGTTTTTTTAAGTGGCATTGATGTGCCCTGCAGGCAAGGGCTAAATGGCGATGGGCCACTTGTTTGTTGTCCACTGAGATTCAGGATAGGATATCGCATAGCTTACTATATTTAAGGAAGCTCTGAATAGAGTACATTGCGAGGAAATCGGAAATGTAGAGTGAATAGTAACGGCGACCAGAACTGAGCCATGTGTACTCTTTCAAGTGCAAGTTTTTCGATGGAAAGACAGTCACCGATGCGAACTTGGATTGTTCGATCTCTTAGAGATGCAATAAATGAGAACTGACATTAATAGAAATGCAATGAATGAGAAATGAAATGAATAGATTACATACCTGTACAACCCGAACCGTGTAGGAGTTGCGAGGCGGCATGAAAAAATCGACGCCAGTCATCCCCGGCACGCGGCTGAGCAGCTGCCGCGAGCGAAAGTCACGGTACTCGGACAGCGCGGACTCACTCTTGCTGAAGAAGGCGCGCGTCCGAGCTAGGATGTTCACCGAGTTCAGATCGTTCTCTCGATCCTCGGCCGAATACTCGAGCAGCTTTGATAGATTGACGTCCGGCAGACGGGCAGCCACCGATCCATGGTCGCTGCCGGACCTCTCGCTAAAACCCTCATCGGTCTCCATTTCCTCCTAAATAAAAACAGTCGCTGATCATTGGCCATTGCAACATATTTTCTTTGTGATCGACCAACTCTACCCTCCACTAGTTCGTCAGTCTCATAGCCACAACCGAGAAGGAGCTACTTCCTTTGAGCGACATACAACTACTACAACATAGAACGCAACGGCAAACAGAGGATGCTGCAGCCTGTAGAACAGACCATCATAATATGTCTCCCATGCTTTGAAGTTATAAATATAAAGTAGATATGTATGCAAAAAAATTGTTTACAGAAAAAATATAATTTGAAGAATTTTGTTTAATATTATTTATTTAACATCTGGCCCTATAACATTCAAAGGGCCATGCGGAGCAACATAAGAAGGGAGGTCCTCGTGCCTTGCTACGGGCAACAGTATTTATATTGGCAAACGCTTTATTTTATTTATTTTGCTTTTCAATTGGTGCAGTATCTAAAGAGGAATGGACACTTTAATGCCTAATAACTATTTCCGCCTATGAAGCATTAGCACAGGGAAAAAAGCATATATGCAAAGGTATTTCAGTTCAAAAATAGTACAAACGAATACCAAAACTATTATATTGGTATGTGCCCTTAGGGCACGGGCTAAATCTCGATAGTAGCTTATGATAAATTATGGAATGGAAATTTCTCATATCAATTTCATTTTCTCCATTGACACGTCGATTTCAACTTTGACCCATCATTTTCTCCATCGAAACGTCAATTTCAATATTGCCTAACTATTCCATGTTTTTTCTGTAAACTGTGTTAGGTTAATTAATTTTTTTAAAAAGCAATCAAAACGTTTTTTAAGTGGCATTGATGTGATTTTTTTAAGTGGCAAAGATTAATTCTTTAAAGTGGCATTGATGTGATTGCCCTGCGGGTAAGGGCTTAACATTGTAATACAATGTAGTGCATTAAATTCATTAAGTTTTCGGTAAGTGTCACTTCAGTATCTTGATAGGTTACTTAAGTGTCTTGATGGATTGGCATGTCAAGTATGATAAATGCGGTTTTTTGTTTTTATTTCAGCCATAATAACTCCAGGCACTTTGGTATAACCTTTTAATTGAAGACTCTCCATGAGCCCGACTCTGGTCGGTGACGTCCATAGCAGCTCCGTTTGTACTCACTGACGCCATCTAGAAAATTGTTTGTTTACCTAATGATGGATTTAAATTGATAAAAATTTAGATGAATGATTTTTTTACGATTTTCTCTGATTTAAGTCAACAAGTGCTGATGCTGTACGACAACATTGATGACGTTACACCGTTATCAGCAGCCAGTATCAGACATATTACAAAAATTAAAAAATCATAGTGATTCTAATTTCTGATGCAATTTTATACATATGTCAATGTTTACTGCGCATCCCCATCTGGTTCCTAACGGTTCCGTTTAGCTTGAGCTATAATGGCCGCCATGTCAACTTGGACGGCTCAACTCGCGGGGCAGCACCTATCCGGGAGCCTTTTTGAAAAGGGACCAATCTGGTGAACCCGCTGTGCGGTGGATCTAGGGACGAAACCTCGGGTGGAACTGGACGGCTGAGGCACGGGATGGGAATACCGGCCGTGTTCTGGGGAATACCCGGAGGGGTCTGGGAAAATATGTTCTCTAAGACGCTGGGTCCGCGATATTTCCGAGTCATAGAATGCTGCATTATCACAACAGATTTATGATTTATGATTTGTAACCTGCTATGGGCGAACCCGTCCACCACGGAGTGTTTTAACGATATTTATCATTTATCACCCTGAGGCGAAATGCAGAGACTTAGGACGTAGAAAATTCTACGTACCAAGCTCCACCAGTGCCCCTAAGAGTCCAACTCCGTACCGCGAGGCACTGGGAATTTCCAAACCTTTACTCCCAGATGCGATCAGATTACTCCGATCGCCCGTCTGATTACAGGTTCGAGGTCGCTCGCACGGTCCTCTACCTCTAAAGCGGCATTCCTAACTGAAATATGGCAGATACGGGGCGGCCATTACTCCACAACTCTCACCCGAGATCGGATGGCCCACACTATCATATCTATGGATAGGCATCTAGAGGTACCTACTTACTCCCGCTTTCTTTCTAAACTCCTTCAGGTATCAGTCAGTGACAACACGGCCGGTTTGCCCGCCCCATGCGCCAGATGTCCAGATCAGCCCGAGTTGCCGTCCCCCGGTCCGCAGCACAGCAGGTTCACCAGGTTGGTCCCTCTTCGAGGAGGCTCCTGAATAGGAGTTGCTCTGCGAGCTGGACCGACCAAAACACAACGGCCATCATAGCCAAGAATACACAGAACCATTATAATCCGACAGCTAGAGGTTGTGCAATCGACTTCGAGCCTGCGACCAGAGGAGTGGACGGAGAAATCCAAGCTAATCTGGTAGGTTTCATCTTGGGGCGATAAAACGATAAAGTCTGTTGAAACGCCTCGGGGTGACAGGCTCGCCCGAGTATAGTCTTAAATCCAAATATGCGCATCCCCATTGCCCAACACTCAGAGGCACAAAACCGCCGCAGTGGCACCACTGAAATCATCCCAAATGAGGGATGAACCCGCGTACATTATCATTTTCAGTATTTCAACCATGATTATTTTCGTGACCTACCTCTTCGGTCGGGCTCTCTAAAAAAATAGGCGAGTATAATCCGTCACTGAGAGTCTCCGACTCTGATTCATCAGTGCATATCCTCTTGAAACTGTGTATGTCCTCTAGCTCTGTCTCCGTAGATTTCCGCTTTAAATCCAGTTTTGGCAGGTCATCGGGATCACATTCTGTGGAAGCCGGTGACGACTCCAGTTGGTATATACCTACAGAAATAAACAACTAATTAGAATAAACAATAAACTGTAAAACCTTCAGTAACTTGATATTTTTGTTAAAAGAAAAATGGTTTCTCACACCGTGGAATCACCTAGAAGTGAATGGACATTTATATCCACATCGCGACCATCCCATAAAACACAATGAAAAACCACAGCCGGGCAGCGGAAAAACGTGGTCTCAAAAGAACAATTCTATTATGGGTAAGTATCGTGCCTTGAGGAACGCCTGTGACGAGGGAGCGAGAGCAGGGTTGCTATTAGGACTCATCAATTTAATCATTCCATCATTCCATCAACTTACCAAAAACTGTAACTTCTTCACCGCCGTAAAAGAGCTTGTCTCCAGCCTGCAGTGTCGAGAGAATATCAGAAGAGCTGCCGTCATCATCAAAATCTTCAGAGAACTCCATCTTATTAATAACATCGAGAGCAAGGCTGGATAAACTGGTAATGTGATTCAGCGGCGTTTCACAAGTGCCAGTCTCATCAATGATTGCATCGTTTGTTTCAGGTTCGATACTGTCTATATGGCAACTGTTCTGTTCTTCTATTCTTAAATCAAAATCATTGCTTTTGGATGGAACATTAACATTTTCTGTTTGATTATTTTTATCTTTGGCACTTTCAGAGTTTTCTTTGTCAAGGTTTTCTAGTTTTGCATCATGAACTACTATCACGAATACTTCGGCGTCATCAGTTTTGGTCGATTCTCCTCGACTGTCAGTCTTTTCGATTTCCAACTCAGTGTCATCGTTTTTACTAATTTTCGGTTCAGTGTCTTCATTGATAGTGTCTGATACGGTCATTTTTTCTATAGCCTCATCAGAGGCAACGTCCGAAATATGAGATAAATCAAGACTGTTTTGATCCAGCTGTGGTGCGGGATTGTCAGTCTCTTGAATTTTTGGTTCAGTGTCTTCTTTTTCGGGTAAAATTGTATCCAATTCTTTGATTTTTGGATAAGAGTCATCATTTTCACGACAGTCAGTTACATTCACACTGTTTCGATTCAGCTGTGGAGTGGGATGGCAAGTCTCTTCCATTTTTGGTTTAGTGTATTCTTTTTCAGGTAAAATTGTATTTGATTCCTTGATTTTTGGATGAGGGCTATTTTCAACAGTCTTTTCTATGGCGTCATTAGAACTCCTGTCCATATTTTGATATAATGCTACTTTAGGACTGAATATCGTTTGAATTAACGGTTTTAAATCATCTCCTGCATTGTCACTGATTTTTGTTTCAGTCTCATCTTTAAAAATGTCTTTATCGACAACATTTTCTAAGCCGGTGTCCAAAATTTCAGATAAATAACTCTCCTCATCCTGTACTCGTTTAGGGTGGTCTATCTCTTGAACTTTCCTCACTTTGTCACCTCCTTTGAATGATGTTTCTGTTTCATCTTTAAGAATCTCGTTTTCAGCAATATTTTCTATCGATACATCTAAGATTTGGGGTGAATTCAAACCATTGTTAATTTCTTGAATATTTTCTGTTGCTTCAGGGTGTTCTATCTCTAGAACTTTAATGACTTCCTCATCTCCATTGATTTGTGTTTCTGTTTTATATTTTAGAGTGTCATTTTCAGCTATACTTTCTATCGATACATCTAGAATTTGGGATGAATTCAAACTATTGTTAATTTCTTGAATATTTTGTGCTGCCTCAGGGTGGTCTATCTCTTGAATTGTCCTGACTTTGTCATCTCCATTGATTGGTGTTTCTGTATCTTTAAGAAACTCATTTTCAGCTACATTTTCTATCGATACACCTAGAATTTGGGATGAAATCAAACCATTGTCAGTTTCTTGAATATTTTCTGCTGGTTCAGGGCGGCCTATCTCTTGAACTTTATTGACTTTCTCATCTCCATTGATTTGTGTTTCTGTTTTGTCTTTTAGAATCTCATTTTCAGCTATATTTTCTATTGATACATCTAGAATTTGGGGTGAATTCAAACTATTGCTAGATTCTTGAATATTTTGTGCTGCTTCAGGGTGGTCTATCACTTGAACTGTCCTGACTTTGTCATCTCCATTGTTTGGTGTTTCTGTTTCATCTTTAAGAAACTCGTTTTCAGCTATATTTTCTATCGATACATCTAAAATTTGATGTGAATTCAAACCATTGTCAGTTTCTTGAATATTGTGTGCTGCTTCAGGGTGTTCTATCTCTTGAACTTTCATGATTTTGTCATCTCCATTGATTTGTGTTTCTGTTTCGTCTTTTAGAATATTTTCTATCAATACATCTAGAATTTGGGGTGAACTCAAACTATCATTAGTTGATAGAATATTTTGTGCTCCTTCAGGGTGGTCTATCGCATTAACATTCATGACTGTATCAGCTCCATTTATTCGTATTCCTGTTTCGTCTTTTAGAACTTCGTTTTCAGCTATATTTTCTATCAATATATCTAGAAATTGGGGTGAATTCAAACTGGTGTCCATTCCTTGATTATTCAGTTCTTTTTCAATTTTTTGAGGTAAAACTTCATGTGAAATTGGACTCTCTTGATCTACAGGATCTTCAGCTTTTTTTATTTTTGGTTCAGTATCATTTCGATCATATTTGTTATTTGTGGTTGTATTAATTATTAGAATGTCGTTTGTTTCTTTCTCACTTTGCAAAATCACTTCTGATGTTTTATTTAAGTTAGAAGCAGTCTCTGTATAATGTATCGATGTATAATGATCACAGCTTTTTGATTTATCAATACGTTTAACAGTTTCATCGACGTGAGGCAAATTTTTGTTAAAATCAAAACTATCCGCCTCATCCTCCGGTGTCTCGGGATTAACTGTCTCTTCCATTTTTATATCTGTGATTTCTTTCGGTGATGGAGCTTCTATCATGTCTTCGAGACTGTCGCTTTCACTCTCTTCCACTTTGATTTCACCGCCGTCAATGAAATTGTCATAAATCGCAGAGTCATCGATTTCAGCTTTGATAATTTCAAAATCGACTCGGTCTAGAACGATCTGCACTTGCCAATGTTGCATTTGCTCAAGTAGCTCCTTCCGCTCGCGGTTTTCCTTATTTAGGTTATCACGGACGCGCTCTAAATTGATACGGTCGACAATGACCCGGCATGGTTGAACATAAGATGCGTATCGGCACATCGTAGTGTCCAACGGGTCCGAGGGCTCGACGTACGTCGTCGACACAAACAGAACTTCGTCATCGGACTCGTCTTCAGAGTCGGTGATCAGGTCAATGATGTCAAGTTTTGGAGAGGATTTCTTGGCGGCGCGATCGTGATTCTTTCGGTACATTTTCGACGTGACGAATTTATCGACCGCCAAGTGTTTCTGCGCGATGTCTTTGATTTTTATGACCGGATTAGGGGCGGGAGTCTTCGGTGGTGGAGTGCTCTGCGGCGTAACCGACGGTGTAACCAGTGGCGTAACAGACGGACTAACCGACGGTGTAACTGTTGGCGTAACATTTACCATCGCTAGTTTCAGCGCTGGTTTTTTGTACTTTTTCGACGAGACGAATTGCTTTGTGGCCGTGAACTTTGCCGCCAATCCTTTCATCGTTCGTTCCGCAACGAACGGCGCCAGCTCCACCCAACCTAAAGCGATGACCGGTAGTAACTCTTGTCGAACCCTCTCCTGTAACTCTTTCTGTTCTAGTTTCTTGCAGATTAAATTTTGACGTTCCCATTTCGACAACCGCCATGTCAGCGGTATGACGGGTAGATATACTTGTTCGCTCTCTCGCTTCTCTAACTCCTTCATTTTTTGCTCAATCCTATGCTTCCGCTGCTCGATAGCGATTGTCTTTGGATCAGGTACAGGTACTTCAGGGGTCTTTATTTCTTCATTTATCCTAGGAGGTATTTCTTTAGTGGACTCTGTTTTCGAAGTTGGGTCAGGTACTGGTATTCCGGACACCTGCAATTCTTCGTTTATCAGAGTAGGTATCTCTGCTTTCGGCGCCACTCGGGATGCCAGTTTGGCTCTCGGTTTGCAACCTCTTTGAGTAACTGGTGAAGGCATCGGCGATCCGCAACTGGAAGTCGGCGATTTGAATGAAATATCCGGACCTAGTTTTTGCAAAATATGCGAAAACTGCGTATTGTTTTCACCGACCGCATGTTCAACTTTCTGAGAATCCTGTGGTTCGACTTCTGGCGAAACTTGCGGTTGAACTTGCTGTAAATATGTGACATGTGATTGCTGCTGGGACGGTTTAGCTTTCGGTTTACCTTGTGACTCAACTTTTTGCTGGATGGACTGTGAAACCTGCGGTCGGATTTGCTGTGGAACTGCTGTTTCAAGCGCTTGTGTATGTTGCTGCTGAGGTCTGACTTTAGGTGAAACTTGCAGTTTGACTTGTTGAGATATTTGCGGTCGAACTTGCTGTGTAACTGCCACTTGCTTCTGTTGAGGTACGGTTTTAGTGTGCGGTGTAACTTGCTGCGGTATCTGGGATCGGAGTTGCTGGGAACCTACAATTTGCTGCTGCTGAGGTCTGATTTTAGGCAAAGTTTGCGGTCTGACTTGTTGCAATATATGCGGTCGAATTTGCTGTGAAACTGCTGTTTGCTGCTGTTGAGGTACAACTTTATTTTGCGGTGTAATTTGCTGCGATATCTGGGGTCGGATTTGCAGCGAAACTGGTATTTGCTGATGCTGAGGTCCGACTTTAGGCAAAGTTTGTGGTCTGATTTGCTGTGATATCTCCACTTGGATTTCCTGTGTAGTTATAGCTTCAACTGCTTGTGTATGCTGAGGGATAGGTTCGATTTTAGGTGAAACTTGTGGTCGGACTTGCTGTGAAACTGTTGTTAGAACCACTTGTGTATGCTGCAGTTGAGGACTGACCTTAGGCAAAGTTTGCTGTCTAACTTGCTGTGATATCTGCGGTCTGATTTTCTGTGAAACTGGCATTTCAACTCCTTGTGTATACTGGTGGTAAGGTACAGCTTGAAAAGATAGGGGTCTGGCTTGCTGTGTGATCGGCGGTTGGTTTTGCTGTGAAACTTCCAATTCAAGCATGTGTGTATGCTGCTGTTGAGATCCCACTTTAGGCAAAGTTTGCGGTCTGACTTGTTGCAATATCTGAGGTCGGATTTGCTGTAAAACCGCCGTTTCCAGCGGTCCGGTTTTAGGCAAAGTCTGCGGTCTGATTTGCTGTGATAACTGGGGTCGGTTTTGATGTTTAACTTCTGTTTCAATGCCTTGTAGATGTCCGACTTGCTGCGGCGACAGCAAACTGTTTTCATTTGAAAGTGCAATGTCAACTAATTGTGACAATTTGAAATGAATCTGACTTGATACCAGCGGTGTAGCTTGCTGTGAAACAACAGCTTCAACTTTCTTTGACTTCAGAGGTCTGGCTCGCAGATTTCTTTGTTTTAGAACTCGTTTCTGCGGCTCGGGTATCGTTTGCGTAGGTCCAATTTTTGTAACTGGTACTTGTGGTCTGAGTTGGGACTCGGCTTGCTGTAAAATTCGCTGAGCAATATTCGATTTGATATGCTGTGAAACTTGTGGCTTGGGTATATTGGAATCAACCGGCTTGACAGTAAGCGCGCATTGTTCTTTCAATTTTCGCAAATGCTGTGACACATTTGGGTCCTGTTGCTTGAATTGGTTGGTTATCGGCGCGGGTATAATGCAAACGCGGGGTTGCATATTTTCCGGTTTCGATAGGATTTTGGCATCCCGCGCTCCCTGAAAAAACGACAGATTCAGTGGCTCCTCGGACGATAGCCGCGGCTTTTTCTTTGGGGAAGCCAGCGTATTTATCTCGCTGTGATCGCCGATGCTGGGGGCGCGTTTTAACAGTTCACTCAGATCATTCGTGGTGCTAATCTTCCCTGATGCTGCAGGTTGAGTAGTGCCCGAATAGTTATTGTTTAGCGATATGACGCTCGGCTGTATGATTGACTCAAAGTCATCGATTACAAGCCTCGGTTTAGTAGGACTCAACAAGAGCTTCTTCAACACTGCATTGCTTTCTGCAGTGCTAGAGGGGCCTTTCTTATCAGGTTTCTTGGACTCCGATTGATCCTCGTCCGAAAGAAGCTCGTCTATTTCATCGATCAAATCTTTGTCGAGCAATTCATCAAGGCCTTCACTGCCGACAGGTGATGGAGCAGCATCAACGCTCACCGACTTTTGCTTTAGCAGATCCAAACGCTTAGCCTCGGCTTGTTTACTCATTTTTCGCGGTTTCTGTTCTGGTATTCGCTGCATACTGTTCGGAACGGTCTGTTTACGAACTAGAGGGCTAATTTGGAGCATCGGCGTCTTCGGAACGGGAACGGTCAACGAGTTAAAAACCTTCGTAACGTTCCGCGTGTTGATATTGTTATATTGCGGCACGCTTGGCGAGATGACCTCCCCGGCGATGGGGACCTCGAATATTCCGATACGCTCTATGATTTTACGGTTCAAATTCTCTTTGATCACGGACGACGCCGGATTGGACTGCGGCGGCTCTTCGAGCACGGATTTTTTGAGTTGTACGATCCGCGCCGCTCCAGAATGAATCGGCTGGACGAGGTTGGTCTGCGCTGCAGCTGGCTTTTTCGGCGCCGCAGCCGCAGCCTGATTCTGGATCCGCGAAATGAGCGTCTGCCCCAGCACCTGCATAGTCTGCGTTTTCAACGCGCTCTGTATAAAATCGGATTTCGGGGGCTCGGTTACTTCTGTGGATTTTTTGATTTGGCGCAGCCAGTCCGAGTACTGACAGCTCGGCAGGCCGAGCACGGTTGCCATTTTTTCATCGGGGGTTATCACTCGAACGACTTCACGTGTGACTTGCGCGCCGGATTGCCCGGATGCTTGGATCGATGATTTTGTGAACGTTTGCAATGTGTCCGAGACACTCGAAAGATTTGGGTAGAAGGGCGTCGCACGTTCCGACACAACTGGAACCGGCTTCTTTATAAACTTGCGTATTTCGCCGCTGGATATGTTGTACGGCCGATCGAGCGGCATCGCATTCAAAAATTCCGAATTGGAGTCGCTCTGTCCGTGCTCCTTAATTGCGTTCTCCATTAATTCCTTAATGACGTCCGGTAATGAGTCATCCGTTTGGATCGGGGCGTTCTCGAGTAAAGCGTCGATCGAAAAGTACGGGAACAAGTCGGCCCGCCTTTGCTTAGGTTCCACTGTCTTACTCGGTGCTTTCGGTCGGGCAGGCGCATTCGGGTCTTTCGGTTTTCGAACACGGGCGGGCGCATTGGGATCTTTGGAGTTTCTTGCTCGCGACGGAGTGCTTGGATCCTTAGGCGGTCGGCTGATTCTCTTCGGGGGAGTGTTCGCATCTTTTCGCATTCGAGCAGCCGGCGGCGCGTTCGGATCTCTGGCTTTTGTTACTTTCGGTGGTGCATTTGGATATCTTATTACAGATTTTTGAGCAGCACGATTTTGAACGATCGGCGGTACATTGATATCTTTAAATGGCATGTTAAGATCCATTGTGGGGACCATGCGTGGTAAACCAATAGCGTCTTTCGGTATTTGATCGCATGTTGGTACGTTCGGATTTTTGTAGTTTTGCACACACGGCAGTGTGTTTAGATCTTTCAGTTGTTGCATACGAGGAGTCGCAGTAAGATCATTCGTTTTTTTAATGTGCGGTGGTGCATTGCAATCTTTCGGTTTTTTCATGCTCGGCGGCGAATTAGGATCTTTCGTTTTCTGAACGGGCAGCTGCACATTAGGATCTTTCAGTTTTTGAATGCGCGGTTGCAAGATAGGATTTTTTGGTTTCTTAACGCGCGGTGGTGCATTAGGATCTTCAAGATTTTGCTTGCGTGGTGGCGTTTTGGGATCCTTTGGTTTTCGCACGATCGGTGGTGTGTTAGGATTCCTTTGTTTTTGCACGATCGGCGGCGCGTTGGGATCCCTTGGTGTTCGAACACGTGGTGGCGCATTAGGATCTTTCGGTTTTCGAACGCGTGGTGGCGCATTAGGATCTTTCGGTTTTCGAATGCGTGGTGGCGCATTTGGATCTTTCGGTTTTCGGACGCGTGGCGGCGCATTGGGATCTCTGGGTTTACGTACACGTGGTGGCGCGTTGGGATCTCTGGGTTTACGTACACGTGGTGGCGCGTTGGGATCCCTCGGTTTGCGCGGTGCTTTAATCTTGAAAGTCGCAGTGGTTACTTTCTGAGGCCGTTGCGGCAATGGCGACTCGACAGTGAATAATGAGGTGGAAACTTTCTCGTTTTGCGACTGCTGCGGCTGCATCGCATTTACTCGATGCGTTGCAATTGAAACTTTATGCGTTTGTAGCTGTTGCGGCTGCATCGTATCGACTCTATGTGTCGCAATGCTAACTTTCTGCGTTTGCGGCTGCATTATATCAACTCTATGCGTCGCAATACTAACTTTCTGCATTTGCGGCTGCGTTGTATCGGATCGATGTATCGCAATGGAAACGTTCTGCGTTTCAGGCTGTTGCAGCTGTGCCGAATCTGCCTGCATTCGTAGCTTCTGTAATTGCATCTGTAGATGTTGATATCGCATATTTGGTGTTTCAGCGGACACTGTTGTATGAATGTGCTGCTTAGGCTGCGGAGCTGAAATTCCGAGCGATGAACCTGATGCTTTTTGTGGGTATATATCAGGCCTGAAATGGCCTGAAGGATTTTGGTTCGTGGACATTACATCTCCACGAACCAAAACTTCCTGCAATGGCGTTTCTCTATGCAGATGTTGTTGTTTTGGTTGTTCAGTTCTAAACGGAACTTTCTGCGGATTAGGCTGTTGCGGAGCATTCTCAGGTATCTTCTGCTGCTTCGGCTGAACAGTCTTCGCTTTAGACGTTGAAGCGTAAACTTTTAAGGTTTGCGATTTGGGTGTGAACATCGCAACTGAGTCGTGCTGCGGATACACTTTAAGCCCGTCGAAGAGGAGGGAGGTTCCGTTTGTCTTTGGCTCAGGATCTACCGCCTCCTGCAAGACAACCTCTTCGACGGCCGCTGGTACGGAAATATCATTCGAAGTCAGCATGTCGCAATGGTCGTTGTTCAAAACGATGCCGTGTCCGAATATCTCGCTCTCGAAATCGACAGTCGTCTTAGATATCGACAGAGGTATGGAAAAATCCGCCTGGTTCTTCAATTTTTCATACAATTCCATCTCTTTTCTATAGAAAGATACGAACATTGGCTCATTGTCGTTTGAAGATTTCGGAATTTGATTTTTCCTCACGTTATCTACGTTTCTCTGTGAGTACTCCTCTTTTTTTACCGTCTGTAGCTTCTTTATTTTCGATGCTGCTCCAACGGGAGAAATTTTACTGTCGTAGTCTGAGTCATCTCGATCCGGTCCGTCTTTGGTTTCGTCAGATTCATATGAAAGATTCACGTAACCTGTGAAAAAGAATAAAAATATATATACATATACATATATATACATATTTACATACATTCATATATACCATGCGTGCACGCACACACGCACATGCACACACCGCACACACGCACAAACACCCACACACACACGCACACACTTGCACACACTTGCACGCACTTGCATACGCACACACACAGCGTTATACAACCGCGTTGGCCCCCAAACGAGTACTGTGGTCTGAAAATGACTCGGTGTCAGCTGTCCGAGCAGTACAAAGTGAAAGGTTGAGCATATATAAAGCTGCTGAGAGTTATTTTTATTTTTAGTGACTACAACCGCGTTGGCCCCCAAACGAGTACTGTGGTCTGAAAATGACTCGGTGTCGGCTGTCCGAGCAGTACAAAGTGGAAGGTTGAGCATATATAAAGCTGCTGAGATCTATAAAGTTCCCAGAAGAACCATTAGAAATCGTCTCCAGACCGGCAGTTTGAAAAAAACACTAGGTCGAAAATCCTTACTCAGTGACGACCAGGAAGCTGATCTTGTTAGTAGAATTATGAGGTTTGCTGAAATAGGATTGCCTGTGATACCAGGGATTCTCCAACGCTTAGTCTATAAATTTTGCGAGCTTTATAACATCAAGCATAACTTCAATCAACATGCCAGAGTTGCTGGTAAAGATTGGTCGAAGGCATTCATGAAAAGACATCCGAAAATATTAAGAAGAAAAGCTCACTTTATGAACCGGGCCAAGGCACAAAAGCTTAATAAATTTATTGTCGATAATCACCTCAAAAGACTGAATGAAGTTTATGATAGTCTAGATTTGAAGTCATCATGTAATGATTTATAATATGGATCATAAAGGTTGCCGCCTAACAATCCACCACCAGCAGACTATTTTGGCAAAGAAGGGGGCTAAAAGAGTGCATTTAGTCTTCGGAACACGCTGAAAGTGTCACCATCGCAGGATGTGAAAATGCACTTAGTAGTGATATACTACCAATGATCATATTTAAAGGTAATCGATTGAAACCAAAATTATATGACAACTTACCACTGGGTACATTGGTAGAAAAATCTACAAAGGGTTATATGACCTAGCCCAGTAAAATAGTGCAGGAAAGTGCCTTTTAATATTTAATGGACCAGCTTGTCACTTAGACCTATCCATCGTCGAAGTTGCAGATTCACTCGACATATGATTATACTGTTTACCTTCAAACACCACTCACGAACTCCAACCCCTCGATAAAGCCATCTACCGATCATTTGAACACCACTGGAATGCTGAAGTTTTATCATTTATGGAACAAAATTAAGACAAAAAACTTACCAAAGCACAATTTAAAATTATCCTTTCAAACGTCTGGTCCAAATGCATGACACATAATAACATTACAAGCGGCTTTAAAGCAACTGGTTTATATCCATTGAATCCACAGGCTATTCCAGAAACAGCTTTTGCTCCGTCTATATTGACAGAAACTCCAGCTCCTCCTGTATCTGATGATGTTGATAAAGAAAATTTGCAATCTCTTGTCTCCCCCAGGCCATGACCCTCGAGCAAACGACATCAACAATGCAAGAAAAAGGAATTGAGCATACACCAAACAGAACTTCTAGAAAGTGTTACCGCATGGTTTACAATAGTTCTAGTTCGGACAATGATGAAAATCATGTGCCGCTCGCTTAAGTAAAAAGAACAGCATTTCAGCAGTTTATGCCTACACCGATAAAAATACTGAAAAAACACCAACAGTTAGAAGAAAGGCCATAAATTACAGGGGAACTCCAGTCATCAAAGACCTGTTTGACAAAAACAAGGAAGAGAAAAAAAATTAAAAAGACCTCAACCACCAAAGGTAGAAGTGGTACTAAAGAAAACCAAGTGAGTTGGTAATGTCAGGGTTGTGAGGAGGACAAGGTGGCTGATATGAGGCAATGTTCTAAACGCGGCAAGTGGTATCATGAGAAGTACGTCGGCTTGTCAGCTGATAATACAGATAATTTTGAGTGTCCTGGTGACTGTTAAACAAATAAATTTCCTGTTATTTTTAAGACTTTAGCATGATTCATGCATAATTACTAATTATTGATCTTAATTACCAAATGTAATAAGTCTATTTTGATTAGTATATATGTTAAAGTCTTAGGCCTTATTATCCTACTATATTATAATAAGGCCTACTGACAATGTTTTTGAAAATGTTTAATTTTGTTTTTGTTTACGGCAAAAGTTGCCATTTTTTGTTTATATTTGACAATAATTGATATGTAGGTTTAATTAACATAAAAATTTGTTGATTCGGGTAAATAGTTATTATTTTATTTCAAATCTCCCTTAGCTAGGCCTTATATGAGCAGATAATTTCTGCACTTTTTTAGGACAGATATCTGATACTGGTAGCTTTCATTTTGAGCTTCAAACCATCGCAAGGCAGTATCGAGACATGTAAATGCTTCAGAAGGATTAGGTATTTTTTCATCTTCATTTTCTGATTCACTAGTCGATGAGGTGCTGGCGACGTCAGCATTATGTCACGAGGTCTACAATTTCGCTGTACTGCATGATTTGGTGCGCTGCATCTGCATAGTCAACCCTTATCCAATCTTGAACGTCTTCTTCATCGCATGGCAATCGAGTTCTGTTAGTATATTTAGCATTGCAGACATATCATTCTCTTCCTCATTTCCACCCTCATTTTGTGAATTTTCTGTTTCCAAAATTTTATTCCAGCCTCTTTTTAAATTCTGTTCTTTCACACTGTCCCATGCAGCTCCGATAATGTAGGACGCATCTTTCAAATCAATCTTTTTGTGATTTCTTATCAGACTTTCTTCTCCGTCCTCTTCTTTATTTAACAATAGTTTATGTGACAACTCTTTTTTATAATACCGTTTGAAAGTCTCAATCCATGGTCAATTGTCATATGGCCATAGTCAATTGATCCATGGGCTGTAATAAGGAAGTTACGTTAGGTGGAAGAAACATCACTTTTATAAACTCGTATTTTTCATTTAGAATGTCAAACGATGGATGAGTTGGTGGTAGAATTACGTACATTGGAATTATATGATGCAAATATTTCGGTCGACATTTTCTCTCACGCCCGCTGCCGTAGGCGAACGCTTCTCAGAATGCAATTGAACAAATATGACAAAAGGGGTAATTGTCAAAAGATGCCATTCTCTCAGGCGAGTCCGGAAATAGGCGATTTCACAACCCAATAGTGCGCCTAGGCGAAGTGATTTA
>JAOPUG010000168.1:10508211-10524952 GCA_027564375.1 Micropterix facetella
CTAGACTATTTTCTGTGGGGATATGTGAAGTCGCTAGTCTACGCCGATAAGCCCGAAACGATTGACCACTTGGAGGAGAACATTCACCGCGTTATTGCTGATATACGGCCACAAATGTTGGAAAAAACCATCGAAAATTGGACCTCCAGATTAGACTACGTCCGAGCCAGCCGTGACGGTCATAATATGCCAAAAGTCATATTTAAATTATAATGCCAGAAGATTATCTTTCGAATAACGTAAATTTCATGTCAATTTAAAAAAAAAATCATCTTTGTTTTATTCTATTTCAAAGTTCTATACCTCTATAAAAAACACTCTTTATAATCACACAAAACTATTCGCATAGTAATTGTTCACATTCTTTGGTTTTTACAAATTTTATAGCGATTTCGGGTACAACATACCTCTGATTACGTGCTCGACATTATTTTGGTTTCGAGTGAGACATACCTTTTGGCGTTGTTTTTGAATTTTAAATATGACACTATATGGAACAGGATTTCGGAATAAAAACCCAGTGGATTTTTTTCTACATCTCACGGAAAGAGTGCAGTAGATGGGTTTGGGGGCGTAATAAAACGCAAAATTTGGCTAGAGGTAGTCAAGATGTGCAAACGTGATCACAGCTGAAGAGTTTTACAATTGTGCGAAAAATGCATTTCTGGAATAAATACTTTTTACCAATAGAAGAAATTCTAAGTTTGAAGAAATGTTGACGTTAAGGTATCAAATTCATACCCAATCTGCAATCGAGTCATTTTTTCGAGTCCGCAAATTTTGCTAAAATCAAATATGGACATACTATAAAGTCAGAACTCAAGGAATTCAGGATCAATAGTTCAGAATTTAATACATCATCAGTCTCTTTGTCAACCTAGACTGAGATATAATGATGTTTACTCAAATACAGATTCTGAAGTTGATGCACCCGAATATGACCAAGACCCAAATGAGTTAAATGCACAAAACGTTAAGGAAGGATCTTACCTCCTTGTTGAATTCCTACCACAGGAAAGAAAAGGAATGTGTTTAGGTATGCAGCAAAGTGGAAGAAGTGGGGGGGTCAGTGTGATGTGCCTTAATGCTTACTCAAAAGTGCAATATCTGTTCCAAGCTAATGAGAAAGACGTTTCGTATGTAAAATTTGAACAAATCAAAGAAATATTGTCTAAACCTATCATAATGACAGAAAAAACGGAGTTTATTGTAAATTTCCCAGAAATATCTATATCCCAGAATATCTTCGAAAGTGCATTAAGTACGCCAAATTCTTTAAGATTTGCTTTATATTTTTGACCCTAAAACTGTATTATTGTTATTAAAGTAATTATTGAATACAAACGTGTGTTAAATTTAGATTAAATGATGGTTAGAAGTTCATATAATCACACACTGTCAAACCCGTAACCAACCATGCAGCACTCGTAACCTGCTAATTATTTAATTTTTAAAATAAAAGTGCAAGATTTCCCGAAAATAACATCATCATATTTTTTTTTAGTTTATTCTTTTGTCTATTCGCATATTTATTAATAATTTCATGTACTTTCACAGTTTTTAGTAAAATTTTAATTGCCCTCAAAAAGCACTTCCAAAATTGTCGCACTTGAAACCACACATTCAAAAATTCATAAAAAAATATCAATTTAGCATTATTTTCTTATTTTATGGCTAATCCTAATGTATATTTTTCTATTTATTGTAAATCCAATTTATCTTTCATGAATAAATAATAATATTCACTAAATGTATGAATTTGTTCTAAATGTCGCACCCGTAACCATGGAATGGCTAATAAACAGTATTGTTTAATAAATTTCATGTTTATGTATTTATAATAACAGGAAAAATAGCGATATATGTACATCGGCAACTTTGGCCTGTCCCGTGATTGGTAATCCCTGACTAATCCAAAATGGCTTAAAACTTATTCCAACAAGTTTCTCTCGTCATAGATCTCGGTATTCAAAAATACCTATATACGCTACGCTTGCTCTACCTATTGCTCAGATCCTCCTCTAGGGCCAAGTAAACCAGGATACACCTGCAGCAGCAGCACCCAAACTGGCTTAAAACATGTTTCTCTCTTCACCACAATTCCAAAAATACCCATATACGCTATGCTTGCTCTACCTATTGGTCAGATCCTCCTCAGGCCAAGTAAACCAGGATGCATCTGTAGCAGCACGTTAGGGGCTCGGATCGAATTTGATGCCACTTAGTGGTCCTTAGGGTCATCCACGTAGGCTACATACCAAATTTGGTTAAGATTGGTCAACGGGAAGTCTTCGAACATACAGACCAACAAACAAACAAACGCACAGCAAACTATATGGCCTTTCCTACTTAATACTATGTACGGGCCAAAAAAGCGTAACATACATTTTTTTCTGTAGGCAGTATTACTAACGGGATAAAATATCTATCCTGTAATATTCATTTTTGTACTCGTAGATACCACCTATCAGCTTGAGGCCCTCGATATGTTAACTATGTGTAACTTTCGTCGAGCTTCTTGGGTTTGTGATACCACAATACAAGTACTTCAACAATATTAGGGTTATACATAAAGCCTTGATAAGTAATCTACTTTGATCATATATGATACGAAAATGACACTGGCCACTATGGTGTTGTATTCGCTGTTTTGTCTTCTTTTAAAAATACTGTCATTCACTTGTTTATTGTGTTTGACTTTACATTAACAGTTAATTTTTTGTAACATGTCGCAAAAAAAAAAGTTATCTGAAAAAGACTGAGCATTGTGCCCTCATTAAATTTCTAACTAAAGAGGGAAATACAGACAATGCATGTAAAATGTGTTTGGTAATTCATGCCCTTCTGATTTCATCGTGAAGTTTTGGTTATAGCGGTATAAACATGGCCGCAAGAGCCTTGAAAACGGTCCCCGTTGTGGGCAAACTTTTGGTCATCCCTGATGAAATTGTGGCCAAGTTTGTTTGTTTGTTTCTACTTTTTATTGTGAAATTTCACAATGGGCGGGTTTATCATCATACAACAATCTCTTACATCCAACCCTACTGTGAAGTGTTTATATGCATGTGTGCATGTAACGTATGTGTAAAGATGTGTCTTGTTATTGCATTCGGTCGACAGGATTGAAATGCAATTCTGATATTTTTATCCTAATGGAAAATGGTGACCCAGCCGGGAATCGAACCCGGAACTTTACAATGTAAGGTCCAAAAATATAGCTATACATTTGTCTCCTTTATCTAAAATTTTAGTGATTTATTGAGTTAATTCAGCAATGTCATCATCCTGCTCCTAATTTTTCACCAAAACAAACTGATTGGTTGTTAAAATAGCATCAAATGGTCCATTAGCTTTTTTTTGCGATATTTTTGTATAATTTTTGAAAGATTATAAATAGATAATATTAACGAATTTACCGCGTGAATTTTTTTAGCACCAGGCATTTCGGCGATGTTGCAAACGCCGTTGTCTAGGGTAGACTAAAGTGCTGTCAGTCATCATCCGTTGTTCTGCAGGTAGGCGGAAAACTGCTGCTGTTACTGCTTAGATTATAATAGTGGTGGGGCGGCGAGTTCGGCGGGAGCGAATTTTTAAAAACCGGCGTGCACGCAACACTCACTGTATCGTGTTACATCCTTGTGTTCGGCGATGGGCATTGACAACATTTTAAGAAGCGGATTCCACCTAGCAGAGAGTTTGAAACCGTCGTCTCTACTGAAGTTCAGGGTTATTCTTATTTCGATGGCTTCCTGCATCATGCGCAGAAAGCAAAATGATTCTTTGGATAGCACAATGGGATTTTGAAACTGCACCCAGGTTAGTTCTGCTATCCAATATGTATTTGCAGATCGCCGATTTTTCTTGCTTAACGTTTTTAATTGCTTTGGTGTGTTCGATCAGTCGAGTGGCTATGGGTGGTTTGGTTTTCCAACGTAGGCTAATAGCCACGGCTGCATTCGATTTTATTCACACCCGGAGTTTGCAGTGGTATTACATCCTTTACAGGCCTCAGAGATCGAGCTATATTTTGGGCTGGTTGGCAGATCGTTTTTATATCGAATTTGTTCGAATAGCATCTTACTTATTCGATCTGTCACACCCTTGATGTATGGTAAGAATGCTCTTGATCTGCTCGGCTTCCGAGTTTCGTCTTATTTTCCATAACCATTTTGCCTAAGGACATCATTAACATGTTCCATCTTCTGTGGAAAATGCTCAGCGTCGCATAGGTCGCATGCTCGATTCACAGCGACGTTTGCACTGAACGTAGATAGTAGGGATGATGGTGTGACCTGGCATGCAAATATCTGTCCGTATGTGTAGGCTTCCGATATACTGTATGTCCAAGAGTATTGTCAATTCTCCTCGTGCTGAATGCAATCCTTTTCTACTTCAAAGGTGAATCTAATTTTTTAGTGTATGGAGTTTAGATGACCCAGGAATTCTTTCACCATTTCTATATTACCCTTTAGCCGCCTACCCGCAAAACAATGGATAATGACTGACAGCACTTTAGTCTACCCTAGACAACGGCGGTTGAAACATTGCCGAAAACTCGGGTGCTAAAAAACAAGCGGTAAATTCGTTAATATTATCTATTTATGTCAAATACGCGCGATAGTCTTCGATTTCATATTTTGAAAGATTGTTTAATAACAATTTACATCACTTGGTCCAAACACCACTTTGGGTTAGCTCTACAACTGCAACTGTCTTTGCTTTATGCAACCTTCAGAATAACCACAACTGCGATTCTGTCCAATTCTAAGAATCTGGCGATAACGAAGAACACAATAATTGGCCGTAGTGAATCAAACGATCTGCAAGCCAGCTTTGACTTCAAAAAAAAGTTTCTTGCTTGAATCAGCCAGAATGGCACTGGTCTAGGGATGGCAGTACAACCATGAGCGATGTGGACCTTAAAAAGTCCCTCTTGTGAGGAGATTGCGACAGCAAAAGTATGGCTCATGCACTTCGCCTTCAATGCCAGAATGACGGACAACAGTTCGGGACTTTTGCATTCCTCCTCCGATTGACTGGAAGGTAATGTATGACTGGACACCAAAGATGTAGACATTTTATTTAAATGCCTTCCAGCATACACTTCCAGACCCCAGTACCTTCGCTCATTGGAGCTATTCAGAGGATACTTCATGTCCTCTTTGTAGCAATACCCCTTGCACAGGCTGACATATTTTGGCTGACCGCAAGGTGGCTTTAAATCAAGGACGTTATACTTACCATCATGACAAAGTCCTTGCTGTTATTCGCGACGTAATTAGCCTTTCATTGGCTCGTGCCAAAACGGGTCTGACAGTACCCTCCAAACCACCAATACAGTTTGTGTAGTTTTCTCGACTTAAATCCATCATTAGGTAAACAAACAATTTTCCAAATGGCGCCACATGGAAAAAAACTTCTGCCAGAAACTTTCAAAATGGCCCATGTATCAAAGAGCGTTCCACAAATGCCCTGTTAGCCACCGCACCAGATGTAGATTAGTCTGTAAGGTTGCTTGAACAAAAATAAAATTTCCATAAGTCTGGCGAATGTCTGGGCAGATTAAAGTAACCTATGTGCAGATTAAAGTAAAAAGTAAATGGTCTTGATAAGATGTCGCAAATATCTTAAACTAAAAACCTTTACAAACACTATATATCTAGAAAAAAATTGTACTGTGCCTTTATAGTTACTGCACCTTAAAGATTTTTTATCTTTGTAACTGTTGGATGCGCCCTGTTTTATTATGACTGCAGATGAGGTCTTCCCATGAAGGTAGTCAAGTAATTCCTTGAAAAAGTTAAGCTCAAATCTTATCAATTCGAAAGAGGGAGAGAATGTGTGTGGTACGGTTAACACTCGCATTCAGTAATGACAACTGTCCTAATCTTACAATAGCCTGTCATTAGACTGGAATCCTCTAGAAGTGTAATAATAATATCACATTGGGCCCGACTGGTCACTGATTGCCATGGCAGTTTCGTTTGTATCTATTATATATAGGCTTTTTACCCTAGGTATCGCACACGATAAACATGAGCTCAGTTACGCAAAGCGGCTACAAATTTGGAGCTACCTACGTTGGCAGCAAACAGATCAGTCCGACGGAGGCATTTCCAGTACTCCTCGGTGATATAGATCCATCGGGCAACATCAACGGCAACCTCATCCATCAGCTTACACCGGAACTGCGAGGAAAATTATCTGGACAGGTAAATTTGCATTATAAATCAAAAATATTCACATACTAGAATATGCCGCAGCAGGTGATGCTGAAAGAAGGCAGATCAAATAGATTAAGAGTTCGTGACATAAAACTCGAGTCAATTTGCAGATGACACCCAACTTTTGCACCAAATCAACGCTGATGACCCCGGTTCGCATAAGTAACATCGGCCTGGATTTAGGAAGACTAACTGCTCTAGTCCAATCAGCGTAGCCTAAAAATGATTTCTTCTATCTATAATTGTCGGGGCCTTCAGGAATGGGTCCTCTCAGGGTCCCGATTTTACACCGTCGATTATCGCGAATTGTTGATTTTTCTTATTATTTAACCGACTGCGCTTCAGATGCAGTCCTTCGGTCGGTGGAAACTTCTAACTCTGTTCGAGATCCAGTCGGCCGATACCGCAACTGGTTTTATGAGCTCGGGAAGATTAATGCTGATTTAGGCCTATGGTCGGGTCAATCCGCCTGCTGAATTTTTGCTCGGGGATCGTCGTCGTTGGTATTTCGATGTCTCTCGTCGGGCTTCTTCGCTGATGATGACGTCGATCAGGATCGATCAGGTCGTGGCTTCTTCTCGGGTTCTGTTTTCCTTCAATTATTTAAATGAGTACCTTGATTGAACCAAGCTATGAATTCCAGAAAAATACTGTTTCGTTTGTATGATGATGATTTTAATTTCAAAAATAACTTTTTGTAATATGTTGTTTTCTCGTTTAGGTAAGAACTCGTATTGCCGACTTATATTACTTTTACATTTAAATTTTACTATATTAAATTACGATAATCACACAAATATTTAAATACATATATTTTAAACAAAAGTATTGTTCGCTCAAAGCTTGTAAGCCTTTAGGGCGAGGTTTGCTTGCTTTGAAACACCGTCACTGTTCACGCGAGATTCTTAAACCACACCGATGTGAGAATCTAAGTTAAACATTACGATTTCTATGCGCGTTGCCGACTACTGAATTGACGAATGTCTATAACAGAGTGTCGACTGAACAGCCTCGTCTGACTTATGATGGCTATGAGTGTCATGTCGACTGAAGAATGATTAATCTTGGAAAAGGTTGACGTAAAATTTATACCCTTATCGCCGAGTGTGAGCCATCCCTCCTGGCGGATCGCCCCCGCGTTGTAGCGCTGAGTGAGCGTGGTCTGAAACTTAAACCATTCACTTCTAGATGGTGTAAGGCTTTTGAAATGTCGTGATTTTATACTAAATTCCAAATACTTATTTCCGAGACTTAATAATAAAATTATTAATTATAATCAGTGTTTACCTTCGATCAACAGGTCAGAGGTTAACTGCAGTTCTGTGTGAAATAAGAACCAGAGCAAAATGGTTGTTTCAGCGGCATGCGAATGCAATTACCGCCATTTTTGTTTACGAATATAAAAAAAAACAATTTAAAGGATAGATTCAACCGTCAAAAAGATAAGGCCGACAACTATCAAAGTGACATCTTAGCAAAGGTAGTGAATCCATCAAGCCAGAATTCGTTCACAGGAAAGCATTGAATATTCTAACATTCAAAGGATGGCTTGCTGATAATTTGCCAGAGTTGAAATGCACTTTTTTGACTGAATTTTAAAAATGTATCAAATAGTTCTGAATGTGTACTTTTTCAAAATCTACTATACATTAACATGAAATGCGTCTTACGACTCAAATAATAGGTTTTTTTAATAGGTTTGGTTTGAGAACATGCCACAAAGTGCGCGGCACCATACATTTATTGTGGAAAACGTTCCATGAGCGCATATAATTATGCATCATGGATCTGAACTGACCTCCACTATCGTTTGATCTCACACCGATTGATTACTTTCTTTGAGGATATGTAATGTCACTAGTCTGCGCTGATAAACTACAAACGTTGAATCGCTTGGAAGTCAACATTCGCCGCATTCTTGCCGATATACTGTCCAAGTTGCTCGATACAGTAGTTGAAAATTGTACTTCCTGAATGCGCTACATTCGAGACAGCCGTTGCGCCCATATGACCGAAGTCGCCCATATGCCTGTTTTATTTAATTTTAAAGTTGTATAACTCTAAAGAGTATACCTTAAAATTAAACAACCTGTAGTACCTCAAATCAATCAAAACTTAGTAAACCTGCGATTAATTTGAAAACAGCACTGGCGCCCTCTTAATTGGCAAAATCTTAACTAATTAGCCGTTGGTTTTTTGGTCACAGTTAACCCTCATTCAATCTTGTTATTTTTCTTACAATTGTAGATGCAGCAATGGAAGTTATCCGCAGTGCAAGCGACATTGGAGGCGCGAGGGTTGGCGCACACGTTAGCACTGACACTTGGAAGTCCTGATTGTTCTGACAAGTCTGGCATCGTCGTGGCACATTATTTACAGGTAAAAGAAGCTCTTGTGAAAAAAAATAACCATTAAAGTGCGAGTTTGACTCGCGCACAGAGGGTTCCGTACCTTATTAAGAAAGATCTCCTAATTGCTAAGAGATTAATTGATATTTTCATAAAAGAGTATTGTTTATATAGGGTACAAGGGACCATGTGTTACTAACTTTATTCTATATTCAAATATGGAATCCTCGATGACAGTGGGCTAATTTGAAATTAAATGTTAGTTCATTCATTTGTTTTTATGTTCTAGATGGTTTTATATTCTATATTCTAGATGTATTACGCCCTAATATAAAAAAAACTAAAAAGTTGATAACGTAACAGTATGATTTCCCTATCTTTATATGGAAATTCGGTTTTTGCTATTGCTCGCCGATTGCAGCATTTCCAATGTTACCAAAATGTTTGCGTATCGTACCATCAATCGTTACAGCGTCACTGGTAGCATTGCAAAACATAACAATGGGGACCCTAAACAAACACCAATTTCTCAGAAAATTGTTCGGTAGGCGAAGGGCTGAATTGTGTGGAATTCTCAGCAGAGCTCAAGAAAATTGGCAAAAAATCTGAAAGTGTCGGACTGGAGTATTCGTCTTATATTGAAAAATTGACTCCACATCTAAGCCATACAAGATACAAAAAGTGCAAGACTTAACCTGGGCGCACAAAAAAGTATGGTTGGATCGTGCCCAGACATTGAAACGCTCGCACACGAGTGAGGCTTTGCCATACATCGTCTTTTCGGATGAAAATTTCTCCCCGTCCAGCGGTATGTAAACAGACAAAATTACCCTGTTTAGTAGAGAGGAAGTCAAACGATAATCTCGATTAAAGAATAGTAGTAAGAAAGCGAGGACCAGCTTCTGTCATGGCTTGGGCATCGGTGACTGCTGAAGATCTCTCTTCACTTGTTTTCATCGACCAGGTTGTCAAGGTTAATAATACCGTGTATCTCCAAAAGGTCTTAAAAGAAGCATCGATACCAATGGCATATTAGCATCAGAGCCAGGACATGGACATTCCAGCAGTACCCAGAGCCTTTCCATAGAGCTTTTGATAATCAAAAATTTCTTTGTGAGAAATTTAGACTATGATAAAGGAACATAATAGGGATGTGCAATCGCGACTATAAAATCGCGACTTCCCAATTCAATAATATCAATACTGATCCATTGCCAAAATTCAAACCAATGTTTTGATGTTTAAAACCCACGTCCAAATAGTGTTCTAAATGAAGTATTTTGTTTAAATTTAGAAAATTTAATGTCAAAAACTTGCTGTTGAAAATTTACATGATTAACTTTATTGTAAATCTCTATAGCATCTCTATAAGCACTCTAGACGAGTAGAAATGTCTTTGAATTCGGTCTAAAGATTAGCATGAATAAGACCGAAATGATGGACATCAGCACAAGTGATGAGCCTTTCCAAATATGTCCAAGGCCAAGTCGTCCTGAAACAAGGGGAGAAGTTGAAGTACCTGAGAACTGCATTAACATCAAAATACAACCTCCACACTGAAAGACTGCTTTATCTGCTCTCGGCAATTGTTCCAAGGGTTTCTGCTCGTATGGGATCAACCTAGCAATGAAAATTTCTGTATACATGATGATATTGTACTGCTGAAACTCATATATTCTCCATAAACATGATGCTTATATCGGAAATAACTTCGCACACTCGACATATTTGACAGTTCTACATCAGGCTAAAATTAATGGCATAGAGTAATATCTGATGCAGTAGCAGCTGCAATGGTGCTGACATGTGTCTTAGATGCCCGAGGACAGAATGACGAAGCGCATCTTCAAGACGGCAAGGCGGACAGCTCCTGTGATAGAAGGATATGCAAAAGCGCCATATAAAGAGGTGCAACTTCATACTCCCTGAATGAAAATCGTTCTGGTTAGAGAAAGCTTGTAAGACAGAGAATGGACGATTTCGACGACAAAAGAAAAGTGAAGCTGAACCTTAAAAGAGACTAGCTGCTGTGGCTATAAAGTTTAATTACTGTGGTGATTTCCTGATGTGCCCCGAGTGCACTAGCATTCTTCGTGCCAAGATTTTTTACGTTTGTCACTTGCAGACGCACGAGCGGGCGGACCAGCGATAAGACCCTAACTTAACCATGAAACGTTGTGGACGCTGTAGCCAGTTGGGAGTTGGCCTTCAGAGATCTTTTTATGTTTAGTCCAAGGGAATGCAAGTGGTTGGTATTTCTGCATACGGTGGTTAGGCGCGAAGTGATTCGAAACAACATCATTAACAGTCTCTGTCATACACATAGCCTGCGCACTCTTTATTTCAGTGTAGGCTTTGCGTGCGAAAGAAATGATTAGCTTGTTTATTTTTAAATGGACATCGGCATTAAACGGAGCCTTAACACCCAATGTTGGATTTTTGTTGCAGTCTGTTACCAAAGAATTGGCATTGGGAGCCGAACTGGCATATCAGTACGGCAACAGGGTACCAGGTGGAGAAATCGCCATAGTTTCCGCAGCTGGCAGATATACATATAAAGGTTTGTTAATACTTTTTTTGTCATAATCAGTAGCGCTGTAACTCATTGTGAGTCTTAGCTTCGTCTAGAATCTCATTCCATTAATCCTATCCTGGTCTTTGGTTGTCAAGTTGCTCACTCCAAATGCATTTAGGTCTTTAACCGCAGGATCGAGTCATCGCATTTTGTTCTTATGACTACGATACTTTTCTGGTTTTCCACAAAGAATACGTTGCAAATGCAGTTCATTTTCCATACTTTCCGCATGCCCTAAAGATTTAAGCCTTCCAATCTTTAGGAATCTCACAACATGGATATCATCTTACAGATTATAAAGTTCTCAGTTAGTTCGTCTACTCCAAACGCCGTTCTCCTGCAATGCACTGATGATTTGCAAAGTATTTTGAGTTCAGAAATGTCTATTGCATTTCATCCATAGGTATTCCTACATAAAACATGTAAATTGTTTTTGTTATTGTGGTTCTGGTTGAATCAGAAGATGGATAGCAGTGTAATGGCCGTTCAGTATTTTAAATGTTTCTATAGCCTACAATACATGACGGAGCTGATCGGTTCAGGCCAAACTGACTCAGTTTGGCCTGATCGAATCGTGTAGCCATACATGGCAACTTCCGCTCAGTTCTACTGCAACCTTTGTCACGATAGGAAGCGTGCGATATGGAAGTAGCAGATTTATTGTGTTGGCCTGCCATAGCATTACTTATGATAAAAAAAGAAAAAAGAGGTCAATATTGACTTAGCAATGGGTTAAAAAAAGACTCACTATTATCATATTAAAAGAATTAAGAATGTATCTAAAAGATTGGTTTAACTACCTTCGTATGGCAGAAGTTTGTACTTAAATTAATTGAAGTTAGTAACACCTAATATAGAAAGAAGAAACACAAATATGCGAGAGTCTATTTCGCTTCATGGTCACTGAGTGTGACGCTGAGATTTTTAACTACTGGAAGAAACACACAATTATATCACCTCAAGCCTTTTGACCTCTCTTCTAAAGAAACTCTTTTAACCACTACGTCACATCGTTTCTCTGTTTTAACAGAAATGAAAAAAATAAAACTGATTGACACGTGCACGCAGTATGTCGATCGAGCGCCGACTGAAGCGATTGGCGGCCTCGAAGCCATTTTTCATAATTTTTTGTACAACTATCTTTTTATTTTTATTTGACAGACACAGAAGTTTCGGGTACAATAGGTATGGCTGGACTCCATTTATGCTATTATAAACAAGCGAGTGAACAATTACAGGTGAGAAATTACTTACTTTATGACTCTTTTATTTATATCTTTCGGGCACTTTAAGAATAGGAAAATTGGGTAGAATTTCGCTAGATTACAATAAGATTCATTTAATCACTCATTTAATCTGTGGAAATTAGTAATAAAAAAACGATTGAACTAGAATATGTTTATTATTATTATCGGAAGAGTGGTAACCCAGCGTCAGCTTTTGACCTACAGGTTTTAAAAACCCGACTTTATTTCACCAAAAAATCAGTATAAATTATAGTAAATATGAAGAAGTAACACTTTTACTCATTTTTAGCCCGTCCGTAGTATTACATAGGATGGGCCATATAGTCTGATGCATGCTGTGCATTTGTTTGTTTGTTTATCCATATGTCCGAAGATGTCCCGTGGTCCGATCTTAACCAAATTTGGTATGCAGCCTCCCTGGGTGACCCTAAGCACCACCAGGTGGCAGCAAATTCGATTCAAGTCGCGCAGGTGCTGCTGCAGATACATCCTGGTTTACTTGGCCTGGAGGAGGATTTTACCAATAGGAAGAGCAAGCATAGCGTAAATGGGTATTTTTGGAATCGTGGTGACGAAAGAAACTAATTGGAATATGTTTTATGCCATTTAGGATAAGTCAGGGGTTACTAATCACAGAATGTGCCAAAGTTGCCGATGTATACGGCTACTTTTCCTGTTATTTACTTAAATGAAGCGTTGTAAAAGACCGCTCTTGGTCTTCCGAATATACTATGTGTAAATACTAAGTGAACCAAGTGCCTCCAATGGTGTATCATTTGGATCAGGTTTTTTCGTTAATATCACAAAATACAACAAAATCCTTTTGTAATCAATCACAGCCATTTTCCAATAATAAATCTGCTGTCCGGCTGCTTTCAGTCTGTTTGTATTTAATTTGAGATAATATCAATGTAGTAGTTTTTATTTTACTACCAAGTTCTTTGCTTGCATATACATATTCAACATGATCATATAGTACTTTTAATCAGCCATTTTTGAGGAAACTTTTAAAAATATCATTGCTTTGAAATGGAACCTCGAATCTTTTTTTTACAGAGTTATCGCACAATTTCGCACTTTAACCTCAGTGTTTCTGTAATATACGATAACGAATCTACAATATATAAAAAATGTAGATTGGTGTTATTCGGTATTCATCTTTAGAATTTCCAAGTTATTTGGGGAAATATGATATTTTAAATTAAATTTTAATTATTTGCTAAAGCTAATGATACATTCAAGCTTATAATAAAACAGGGATAAAATTATGTTTAAATAAAGCGTATACTTTCATTTAAAAAACCCACAATGAACAAATCCAACACAACACTGTACTTAGATACACCACCACTGATTTGTAGCAGGGAATAAATGGGACTATTTTAATTTCCAATTTACACATGTGCATAGTTCAACTTTTACGGATAATTACATTTCTCATAAATTCACCAGGAACCTGAAATATACCTTATTGGGGTTGCAACTATCTTTTGTTACCTGGATATACAGTGCCTTAGTTAACTCTTGACATTACTTTTGTCCAGCTAGCGTGTACTAGATAAACCATCGTTATAGTGAAGGCAGTGCCCGGAGCGGCCACAACTGATGTTTAGTACTATAGGTAAATGGCAATGAAAAGATGAGACTTACCTGGTGTACCATATAAATCATCATTAGTAGAGAAAGATAGAATATTGAGGGAGGCTGTCCTCCCAGTAATGTTGGAGTGATTGCTACGAAGGCAGCTGCCAGAGGACCAATGATTACTCGCATTGGGAAAGCTTTCAGCCATAGAGAAAATGGCTCTGGACCGGTCGTGTGCTTGCTTAGAAGCTGAAATAAAAAAAACATATATTTTGAATTTATAATTTTCATAGTAATTAATATGGTTCAGTAAGTTTGATTTGCTCATAAATACATGGACAGATGAGGTAACTGACCTCTTATAAGGCTCGTATAAGAGCTATGTACATACGGGTCATTTTAGGAGTGATCCGCAGTCGATGGGTTTAAGTTCTTCGTAAAAACAGATACCATGGACAGCTGCATTATTATTAAAAAAATCAATTGGTCAATTTTGTCAAAACTTATCATGCTCAAAAAGTTATGATGAAATATTCATCTAATTTATGAGATAATAAAACTGATTTTTCCTGCCAATAAGCATAGATATCTATGATAGAACATATTATTAATATTTTAAAAATATTTGGAGACTAATGACAGATTTCTGCGTTTGTATGCACCGATTGATGATTTCCCCGCTTTAACTGGATTATAGGGACTTTAAACCGATTTTTCATTATTTTTACACAACTAGCTGATAGGACGTGGCACATGCCTTTCTCTAGAAAACAAGCGCCGCTAGTTTATAAGGTGATCCTTAAACTGATATGAACTTATGG
The DNA here is from genome assembly GCA_027564375.1 of Micropterix facetella. Lineage (NCBI taxonomy): Eukaryota > Metazoa > Arthropoda > Insecta > Lepidoptera > Micropterigidae > Micropterix > Micropterix facetella. The sequence goes on from JAOPUG010000168.1 coordinate 10,523,011, forward strand.
CATTCAATTATGGCGCACAGCCAGCGACTCCCACGTAGAGATCCTTAAACGATACCAGAACAAAGTTCTGAGATCCATAGCAAACGCCCCGAACACCCAGAACAACGAGATACACGAACAACTCAAAATGCCAAAGGTTAATGAAGAACTGCAAAAGTACAGTGCAAGATATAAAAGGACACAGCTAGGACATGTGATGGCTTAGCCTCAAACCTAACAAACGTAGGTGTAAAAATGAGGCGGTTAAAACGCTTTGATGTGTCAGACCTGAGTGACAGACACTGACACTAGATGCAGACGACATATATTAATAAGAGAGGAGGAGTCATCTTACACATCTTCAACTCGTCTGATTATGGTCTACAATGCTGCGACCAATTGCAGATAAAAATTCTAAAGAAAAAAAATTGTTTTACACATCTTGTAGCATTGTTGAAAAATGCCCATTTATCGGAAACCCAAGGGTTTGTCAAACTTTGGTCCATATGAGTATTTGCTCGTATGTATGTATAACAAATTAGCATACTGTATATAGCACACTGTATATAATATATTAGCATACTGTATATATATAATCAAAGATGCAAAACCGCCATCCAGCCGTGGCAGCGCGAACTATGTCCAGCGAGTTGTGTAAACGTTAGTGAAACTGCGCCACGGCAAGATGGCAGTGCCTACTGAAATTTTCGCCTAAAAGAGACCTATTCCCCTGATACCTACGTTTTGCTATTTTGGCAGATGGGCGACATCCGACAGACTTAACTGCTTGAAATAAAAAAGCCGTAGGTTGTACAGGCCTCAATATCAACTGGGCTCTGCATATCGGCCATAATTATGGATTTAAATCAGACGTAGTTTACTCAAGTTATCGTGCATAGCAACATTTTCTTGTAGGATTGTAAGACTTCGTCAAGGGTCCCCCTTAGGGTGGGCCGAAGAAATATTACCCTCATATTAATCTCACTGAAAGGTAGAATCGCAGTGTGACTACAGTGTTGGGATTGTGTGTTAAAAATGACCACTGCACCTCTCTGTATTGCAACGGGGCTCTACCTTTCTGAAATTCAGCTGGCAATAAACTCGACAGTTTCAAAATCTATCGGTTTTAGTCATTTCTTACTAGTCCATGGTCGTGAACCTATTATAAGTGGTTCTTTCCGGAATCCCAAGTCGAGGCTATATTTGGCAGTAGATTGTCTTAGGCTCAGATTTAAGTGCCATATATAACATTTTTCATACAGTACGGCAGAAGTTAGTTCAATCACATGCACATAATAAAGTTTATATATGTCCTGAGGAATTTAAAGTGGGTGATATGGTGCACAAAAAGACTTCAAAACCCATTTCCAAATTTGCTCCAAAGTATGAAAAATACAAAATAATAAAAAAATATTCTGCATTGGGTTACGAGTTAGAGAATTCCGATGGAAATAATATAGGGTGTTGGTACATGAAATATGAATTCGTCAAAGTAGTATTAGTGGAGTTCTTCCCGTTAAGATTCCATTAAAAAAAATATATCTGGGGTCGACTTGTTCGAGTCCTAACATTTACTACGTGGCCAAGTCTTTAAATCCTGCATGAAAAATGTTAGTATGCACGATAATTCAAGTAAACTGCGTCTGATTTAGAAAAATCTTTCAGCAATCGATAGTTATGGCCAATGCGCAGAGCCTAGTTGATTTTCGGGGATGTACGTTCTACGGTTTATTTTTTATTGTAATAAATAAAATAATACAATTAATTAATGTGTCACTGCGCGAACGCTGGAGTATCATACGCGCTGCGACGATGCATTTACAAATGATTACGTCATTCATTACGCCTTGGGAGCCCGCACGCGAGCGAGACGCCGAGCTGCAATCGGCATCGCCCGAGATGGCTTGCGGGCGACTCGTGTGACGCGAGCCCACGCCTCTTACGTCACTTCATATGAGCGCCT
>JAOPUG010000168.1:10532312-10547189 GCA_027564375.1 Micropterix facetella
CTAATTCGGCTGACTGTTAAATGTCATGATCTCCGATCCATAGTAGATAGGCTAGACATATTACTTTAGTCTTGTTTTATTGCGAGTTCTGTGCGCATTGCCTTCATTGGCGTTAAAAGCAGCACAAGCTTGGGAAATCCACCTCTCAATCTCTACCGTTTGGTTTTGGCCATGCTGTAGGATTTTGTAGCCTAAATAAATATAATGATTTACGACTTCAACAAGTTGCTCTGATTGAATGTTAGTCATAATCTTTGTCTTTTCTTTCTTTACACAACTTATCGAGGGTCCTCCTTTAGTTCTTCGATCTTAAACATCTTGTCTTCAATGTTATCGGAGAGCAGAACAGTTTGACAATCTTGATATATTTTTAATTCGTTTATTAATAAAAAAAGTGTTTTTATAATAACTCATATTTATTTACATAAAATTTCGCACAATAATATATAACCACTTCAAGAAAATTGATTTTTAATGTACGAGTAAAAGATACCTCGGAAGATAAAAATATTATTACATCATTATAAAAATTGTCTACACTACAAAATAAACATTCTTCAGCAATTCAACAGGCCATTACGGCAGCCGTCTTGAATCTTTGACAATTCCAATAAAAACATTGTTAATTTGCAGTATATTGGAAAACATCTTCGTGTGATTCGAGATGGCGGCTGTACACACCCCTTAATTCCTTGATTATTTCTACGATGAATACTAAATTGGTATTAATGTTGAGAAAATTAAGTGGTTAAGAAGTCCTTCACAATGTATACAAATTGCTTATGTGAGTCAAAAAGAGGGCGGAATCTTATTGTTTCGCGATATGATTTCGAATCAGTTTCAGTACGTTCAAAGTTCAGACTTACTAAAATTATACATACTGCATTTCGTTTGCTATATCGTATAATCCGCAAGCCACGCTCAGATCGTCAAGTTCAGTACTGTGAAATTAGACGTAAAATTCGCAACCGTGAAATAGCTCCTGCTACTTTTTGCCGTTAAATAATTTCCTTATGATATATACCAATCGTCAATCGTATAGTGTATGCTGCCAAGAAATTTTCCCATTAATAGGGATGGGCGATACTTCAGACTGTTTGACGAAGGAAACCTGGCAATACTCCACGAACCGATTCAAACTGAGGAGTGCACCGATAATTTATTTTATTTATACGTGTGATTTACACGAAATTGACATTAGTAAACATCACAGACTAATGCAATTTATGATTATTGTCTGCACACTGTATAAGTTAGTAGCATTTTGAGTGTTCCAACTCAAAGTGCTATTTTCCGATAGCAAGCAGTGCATTATAATTCACAGGTTGCTGTTTTTTCTACTTCTAGCCGTTTGTGAGCACGCAATGTAATTTATTTTAATAGAGTGTGCCTAAAATATACACTGAACTTTGGATACTTCACTTATATGCACTGAACTTAACCAGAGAAGCGCTATTTAGCATCCAGTCTTTCTAGAGATATTGGCCACACAGTTTATACGTGTTTCATTGACTTTGAGAAAGCTTTCCATAGTCAGACACAACAAGAGGGTCTATATCTTCCAACAAGTGTGAATAGATGTCAAAGACTTGTATATCTTGTAATCTCTAACTTGTCATCTCTACTGGCACCAAATGGCGCACATTAGGGTTGGCTAAAATATTTCTGAAAAGGTGGATACCATGCGGAGTCAGACAGGGTTACATAATATGACCTGTACTTTTCAATCTTTACTCCCGAGTTCATCTTTAAGGAAGCACTACATAAATCCGAAAGTCAGGTCAAGGCAAATGGAGTAAACATGAACCATATAATATATGCAGATGATACTGTACTAATTTCCAGGAGAGTGGAAGAACTCTAGCTCCTCATTAACACTACAAGAGCATGTGACAAATATGGATTGAAGCCGAACACCACAAAGACTAAGTACATGATAGTCAGTAAAGGAAATTTACAGTTAAGCTGTTAAGAAAACTTAAAGCCTTGAAAATGTGTTTCTAACTGGGTCTACTACGTATCAGCAGGGTTGACAGTCAGGAATGAAGGTGTGTTAAAGTGTTTGAGCCAAGAACATTGAAATATCGGTGACAATAGAGACCCGCAAACTCGAATACTTCGCTCATGTCATGCGTCATCCCGAAAGTTACGTAATTTCGCATCTAATAATTCAAGGCAGAGACAAAGAAGAACATCTTCGCTTCGTAATCTACGAAACTGGTTTCAGAAATCGACTACATCCATGTTTCGAGTGGCGGGCTCAGCTTCTGATTCGATCCCTATTTTAATCACTTCTATACAATATGATGTAGATGGATTTCACTATAAGAACTTAGGAAGACCGACTTGTTTACCTCAGCCGTAAATTATGCGACAACGGGGCCATGAGCAAGGAGATTAAATCAAATACAGATCGCAAGAGCTAGATCTGCTTTCTTTAAAGAAAATCAGTCTAAACCTGATGATAAGTCTTGTCAAATGCTAAGAACGCTGGACGCTTACTGTAACATAGCTAAGATAGACATGTTGCTAGGTCTATTAAATAACCTTCTAGAATTCCAGGCTATTCTCATTGGAAGCCATAAATTGCTATCCAAAATCTATATAAAATCACTTCCCTAAAATTTTATAACTGTAATGTCGAATAAATGAAGAACCTCGATCTAATTGTCGATGAACATCGCTCCTGACAGTCACATGTAAACAAGTTAAGTCTCAAACTATTTCCTAATTTTTACCCTCTGCAAACACTCAGATTTCTTCTTCTCGATACTAAAAACACTCTCGCACCGTCTCTATTGCAAACTGGGACGTTTGCGGAGCACATGCGTTCGTATCATTTTCAGACTGTGAAAGTATGACAATGTGTCTAATTAAAGTGGCTACCAATACATCAAACGAAAAATAGTAATCGCTTTTGTTTCGTGTCACTTTCCTCCTATCAATACTATCATATCTGTTTCTAACCATTGTTTTCCCACTTTTTCGCTCCAATCAGCCTTGGATACTTTATTAAAAAACTCCTCTCCAGTGCTCTGATTTTCTTCAGCCACTATGTTACCATCCACGTAGAGAGCACATGGCAATTACACCACCGTATTGCCACATGGCAATATCTCCATTTTTGTACATTTTTTTTAACCTGAAGAGTGTCCCGACAAAGATGGTCGTTTTTTTTATACGGCCCCGCGTTCAGCGACACTGTACAGATTCAAAAGGTATTTCATTTCTAATTAGGCTATCCAAAAAATTCTGAATGCTTCTATCTCCGAATTCGTGAACCAACATGTTTCACACACTTAAAAAAAAAGCGATGGATATGGTATGCGATAGATAGAGAAAAGCATGTCAGCAGCGTTTAGGATTCCTTAAAAATGATAACCATTGGGAGTTGGTACATCTAGAAGCTGCATAAAAGAGATCGCACTTAGTATGGAATTGCGGTAACATTAATTGAAGGACGAACTGCCCATTCTGATTTGAAACTGCCATTAGATGTTGCAGATTGTAATATCCAGTTTGTAATGTATCAAGAGCATCTGGACGAGGTCAACTTTTAAAATAGCGTAAATTAATCATTTGGAACGAATGCACAATGCCACATAAAAAGTCATTCGAAGCATGAGATAGAACACTACAAGATCTCCGAGGTAATTCAGAATTAACGGTAGGTGCATTAGTTATACTTTCTGGAGATTGTCAGCAAACGCTTCCAGTTATTCCAATATCAACTCAAGCAGATGAAATCAATGCATGTTTCGTCAACAATTCTCTGGTTTCGAGCGAAAAAAGTATGATTAAGAACAAATATGAGAGTTCAACTTTCCAATGATGAGGCGAGAAATTTTGCCGAAAAACTCTTATAAATTGGTGAAGGTACTCACCCAATTGATTGTGTAACTGGCCAAATTGAACTTACAAATGATTCATCTGGACCGACCACAGTCCAGATGAATATAAAGTTTATCCGCACATTGTTCAAAATTACACAAATTCAAATTGGTTATTTGAAAAAGCCATGTTAGCAGCAACAAATTAAGTGGTTTGCAATATTAATTTAAAAATTCAAAACAAGATTCATGAGGAGGAAAGAATATATAAATCAATCAATTCAATAGTTGATACAAATGATAGTTTTTGAATTCGATGCAAGTGCCAGGAATGACTTTACATTGTTTAAGATTAAAAATAGGATCACCAATTATTTGGTTGAGAATTTAGATTCACCGATATTATGTAATGGACCAAGAATGAACGTAAAAGAGTTATCAAATAACATTATTGAAGTAAAAAATAATGTCAGGAACGAAAAAATAATGTCAGTATTTATTCAAAGAAATCCGCTCATATCTACCCAACTGCCGTTTCAAAACAAAAGACTGCAATTTCCAGTAAGATTTGCCTTTGGTGTAACTATATAAATAAAGCCCAAGGACAAAAGTTAAGATATGAAATCAAAGACTATCACGGTTGTTTGACATTATAAATAGGATTAAACAAATTTACTGAGTGAAGTTTGTAGCATCCGATGTTTTGGCAATGTTGCAACTGCTGTTGTCCAGGGTAGACTGCCCCGTCTACCCTGAACAACGGTAGTTGGAACATCGCCGAAATGTCGGGTGCTACAAACTACATGCGGGTTATTCGTTTAATCCTATTTATAAACGTTAGATATTGTGGTATAAATTTAGAAGAATTATTCTTTTCTCACGGTCAGTTATATGTAGTTTGCTCTTGAGTGGAAAACCTACAAAATGTATAAGATAATAATAATAATAAAATAATAATAATATAATAACAAATGTAGTGTATAAGGAAGTATTATAATAGAGTAAGAATATTTATTATTTGATATATTGTATACAAGTTATAGCCTCCAGAACTCTGAATTCACTATTTGTTACTTGAAAATTCTACATTAAAATCGACAATAAAGGCATACACAATGTAACCATCAGCGACCAACACAAATTCTCTGTTAGGTAGGATCAAATGTAAAAAAAAAATAGGCATATTGCATAGACCCGGTCGAAGCTGTTTTTGTTTTTTGACTCACTCGCAATTATAAACACATGACGAAAGTTCAATAAGTTCTCGGCATGTGCATGAATAGAAAAACCTAATTTTTCAATATAAATTTATTTAGGTCCTCCAGATATGGTTCGGCCAAAAAGATATGTAGTATTTGGCAGGTACGGAATTCGGCAGTTACAGTATTCGGCAGATATTATTAAGAGAAGCCAAGCGGAATGCGTTAACGTATAATTGTACTTCGTAATGAAAGAGGTCAATTACTTTGGCCCACCCAAATGTGGAACGAAGCACAGTTTTACTATACCTACAGTTATGCAACGAATATGTTCACGCAGAGCAACGGCGGGGGCCTTGCAGGGAGGAGAGCGAAGTGCGCCACTTTAGGCAAACTCGCGGAGTTTATGGCCAATGACTTTATGGCCACACGTAGACTTGGCCATAAGATGCGTAAAATGAGGTACGTGTCACCTGCAGTCAATCCATCACATCGAATGGGTCACGATACACCGCAAAAAGTTTACGGAGAGCTTGTTCTCTCAGAGCAATTAAAGTGAAAGAACATTAAGGACATCATGAGATTCATATCTGACGTTAACATGTGAACCCCTTCCAGACATTAACTCCTGCATTTTTAGAGCTTAAACCGGAATAATCAGTGGAAATAGCAAAACGAAAAGTTGGCCATGACGAGATGCGTAAAATGAGATACATGTCGCCTGGGGTCTAAAACCAAAAATATATTATGTCCCTGTTTGGATGTTATTATGCACGATAACTCGAGTAAACAATGTCCGTTTAAAAATTTCTTTCGCCAATCGATAGTTAGGGCCAATGTGCAGAGCCCGGTTAATTTTGGAGTCTGTACAACCTACGGTAGGTGTATCCACCATACAAATTGTTCCCATAAAATACGTTTTTTTGCATTGTTAGTGCTTAAAACGGAATAAACGGTGGAAATAGTAAAAATAAAAGTTGTTGGCCATGATGATGAGACACATAAAATGAGGTACATGTCACCTGGCGTTAATTCATCACATCGAACGGGTCACTATACACCACAAAAAAATCAGAGAGCTTGTTCTCTCAGAGCAATTCAAGCAAAAGAACATTGGGGAAATCATGAGATTCATCTCTGACGCAACATTTGAACCCCTTCCAGACAGTAACTCCTCTTCGTTGAAGGGGTAATTACAGGACTGGCACAATGGATCTCTTATGGTTTAGGTGCTCAGTTCAGGTAGTTACAAGAAAATAATACAAGAAAATAATCATATAGGCCGAAGTCTATCAAATCCTTGTTGTAATTCCATTCTATAGGCAATTTTATGGAGGTTCAAAAAGAACTTCATTTATAAAGTTGTAAACTCTATCACAAGTCTCCGTTCTATTCGCGGCCGTACAGCAAAATGGATCTGACATTTTGTATTGAATATATGCAACTTTTGTGTCCTAGAGAAAACTGACTAGTCCCATGTCGGATTAGGCATTATCGAAAGCACTTTTAGCTTTAATCCGAGTGATGACACCCGCCTGTGTTCCATCAGTGTCATTTAAAAAAATTAAGGTAGGAGAAGCCTGAGTACTGACTGTGGGCACTTTCAGCTAATGTTAATCTTTGATCTGCTTTATTGCGTTTTTATTTAAAGGTCATCTTGGTCTTCAGGAGACAATATAGAACCATTGAAGAAGTGCATAGTCTGCGCCACTGTAAGGAAAACTTTAGAAAACTAAGAATATTGCTCATCGGCCTTTCTAGACAATCAGCAAGCATTCGGCAAAGTATGGCACAAAGGCTTACTCTGCAAAATTAAAATAAACTTTCCGCACAGTTTCTTCTGAATCCTGGAATCGTATCTCACAGATAGGATATTCTATGTTAAAGAAGGTGGAGAAACTTCACATTTCTATTACTTAAAGGCCGAAATGCCACAGGGATCTGTCCTGGGGCCTGCTTTGTACACTCTGTATACAGCCCATTTACCGACCACAACCTTTGCTGATGACACTGCAGTATTGGCATATCATAAAGACACAAAAATAGCATTGGATGCATTTCAAACGGGCCTCCAAGAAGTACACACTTGGCTGGAGAAATGGAGAATCAGAACTAAGTGCCACCAAATCAGTCCATGTAAAATTTACCCTCCGCCAAGGAAACTGTCCACCGGTCAAACTTGGAGATAGTATACTACCATACAGAGATCTGGGACTGCACTTTGATTGATGCTTGACATGGAAAGACCACATAAAAATCAAGACGAGATTGCAACCCGACATATAAATCTCTACTGGATAATAGGGAGATACTCCAAACTATCGTTGGATAATAAACTCTTTATATACACGACCATTCTAAAACGAATATGGATGTATGGTATCCAACTCTGGGGCAGGGCTAGCGACTTAAATATTAATGTCGTCCAGAGACTACAGAATAAGATCTTGAGATCAATAGCAAATATGCCATGATATATTACCCACAATGAACTGCACCAACATCTGTCCGCGAGCACAGTAAAGAAGAAATTCGAGACATATCAGTGAGATATAAGGAGCAGCTCCTTAATCATTCTAATAAATTAGCACACCAGATGACCATAAAGAACTACGCAAGACGACTGAAGCAACATAACATCCTCGAGCTACAAGACAGACAATAGCTATAAACCTCAAGGATGAGTAGACACTCTCACTGGAGAACATACTCGGCATGAGAATAAGCTACATCACCACATCGACTCATAGTCTACCAACTGATTGCCAATGAGCAAGGAACAAAAAAAATCTAGGTCATCAAAACCGATAATATATTGAACTGCCGTCATATATTTTCACATTATTCAAATAAAATATAGGTACATAATCCCCCCCTTCCCTGAAAATAGTCTATTTTTAGTATATGGTTAGCTACAAAAGCGCCCGAATCTCTTTATGCATATGACATAAGAAATCGACATAGGACGGTGAGCCGTCCACACCTCGATCCTCGACTAAGAAGTGTCTTAAAACGACTTCAAGCTTGTCGCGTTGCTTGACGAGCGTAACGCGGAGACACCGCCGTCGCTGCCTGCGAATATCGTCGATCAAATCATGCAGCGCCTCATTGACTGCATTCTCGAGGATGGGAACATCGGTGACCTGCGACTCGATTGCTGCCATGTTTGGAACGCCCCACATTGCCTGAATGACGTCGGGCGGCGCGCGCACGCCGACCCAAATGAGTATATTGACGCCATTCTCAAATAAATAGATGCCGTCTTCGAGCATTTTTTCCATCGTGCACCGGATCGGTTTCGGGTTGGGCGCCGACGTGATACTCGCAATCGGCAGGAGACGTGGATAAAACAGAACGACCGTCGTCGGAACGTCCGCCGTTAGGACGTGGTGCATGGAACAGGAGCGGTCGTCGCACGTTACGTCGGAACCGCCCGAAATCGCGTCGCTTCTTAGCATACAGTTTATGTACAGGGGCATAAGCTTCATCGATTCCGGGAGAACTAATTGACCGGCGGACGACGGAGAAGCGCAGTCTTTGCGGTAGCACGCGAGGATCTTTGCAGCACGCGCGACAAATGCATCCCGCGCCCCCTTCGGTCCGCCTGACCAATCGCGGTACTTCCACACGGTCTGTTTCGCGAAAAAGTTCATGATCGTGTCCATTTCACAGCTCCTGTATACGTCCGTTAGCTGGGTCGCGACGTTCAGTGCGAGATTCACGATGCGCAACCTCCGCTGCCCGCTGAAATGAGTGTAAAGGAGCGCCGCTTGGCAGTACACTGCTTCTTCGTTCGTCAGTTTGTCATCGTGCTTTATTTCTACGGCGATCGCTTTGTCAGAATCTGTGAAAAGTGAAAAAAAATAGATTGTTTTTAGTCAATTTACTATCTAAAGACAGATATGAGTAAAAGTAAACCATAACGAGATCTTCATATTTATAAAACAAGATTTCCGCTGTAAAATGATTTTGACAACACACTAATTAGTGAAAAACAACATGGATTCACCCCAGGACGGTCCACAGTTTCCAAACTGCTCAGCTGCTACCTCCACAAATGGATAAAAGAACTTGACGGGCACCAATCATTTGATATTGTATGCATGGATTTTGAGAAAGCTTTTGATGGAGCTCCCACCAAATGTCAGATGTTAATATTGGAATATATTGGTATACGTGGAAGACTGCTCAACTAGATCAAATTATTTCTAAGGGGAAGACAATTATGGTCTCATTGTCCGATTTAAAGCAGGTGAAAATTTTGATAGATAGATAGATATATAGATAGAAATCCTTGATTGCACATTTTAAAATAAAAACATAACAGGCGTACTTTTTCTATAAAAGTGAAAGTGGAGTGGTTCAGGTATAAGTTCTTGGGCCGGTGCTCTTCTTGCTCGAAGTATCCAATCTGGAACCTGTTATCCTCTCAGCTACCAGTCTTTATATAGCAGAGCGACCTCGATTGAATAAAGGCATGGACCGATCATTGGCTCATTAAGTTAGGCAAAACAACCCTCTCACTGGATGTAAAGTAGATGGAGCAGAACTAAAACTTGTGCAGTTGCATAAATATCTAGGAGTCATAGTAGCCAGTGACCTCAAGTGGAATGAGCATGTAACCGCGTTGTAAAAAGAACTATTACCATGTTGTATCTCATTTGAAAGGCCTTCCAGATACTAACGGCTGATGTCTTTCTATAAGTCCTATAAGGCCTATGTACAACCAGTAATTGAGAACGCATTCCAGATGTGGAGTCCATAATTTGTCAGAGACAATAAACTTACTGAGAGTATGCAAAGAAGAGCCACTAAAATTATACAAGGATACCACACTACAGATATGAAAAAGGCTCAAACGGATAAATCTGCTAAAGCTGGAGAAGAGACACGAGAAAAGAGATCTTATCGAGACCTTTAATATACTAACAGACCATTACAGCTCTGAATCGCTATAATTTATATTTCTCCTGAACTAAAACTATAATCCGCATGGGAATTCCTTCATACTCGATAAGGAGATTCGCCTCCAACGAAATGCAGTTGCATAAAAATTTATGAGTCATAGTAGCCAGTGACCTCAAGTGGAATGAGCATGTAACCGCATTGTAAAAAGAGTCATTACCACGTTGTATCTTATTTGCAGGGCCTTCCAGATGTCGGCTGATGTCTTTCTATAAGTTCTATAAGGCCTATGTACAACCAGTACTTGAGTACACATTCTAGATATGGAGTCCATAATTTATCCGAGACAATAGACTTATTGAGAGTGTGCAAAGAAGAGCCACTAAAAGTATACAAGGATACCACACTACAGATGAAAAAGGCTCAAACGTATAAATCTGCCAAAGCTGGAGAAGAGACACGAGCGAAGAGATCTTATCAAGACCTTTAATATACTAACAGACCATTACAGCTCTGAATCAATATAATTTATATTTCTCCTGAACCAAAACTATAATCCGCATGGACATTCCTTCAAACTCAATGAGATTGACCATGAACCCTAAGAAATGTTTTTTGCAACAGAGTGATCGACTCATGGAACAAACTGTCTTAACGGTGTGGTGATAGCAGAAACATTGAATGTTTTAAAAACCGACTGGACAAGTTCACAAATACTTACAGGCAAAATTAGCTATACTGGCTGCCTATACACAATAATAATAATAATATTTTAATTAAAAGAAAAAGAAAAATACATACCAATGCAAGCCAGTTCTATATCTGTAGTATTAGACATGAAGAAATGACCGTAGAAATCTGTCGGCCGCACGCCAGTCGACGTGCGCACTCTCATCACAGCGTCATAGGCGGTTCGTCTGCCGACTATATGGCAAATATCTGAGAGTACTCGTTTACCATCGAGGTCAGCCTAAAAATCAAAGAAAACAATGGTCAAGTGTCTAGGGTATCGTACTTTAATAAAGGGATTCTTGCTATGAAACGTTTTCACATATACTATAAAAGGACTTTTCGGCCAAATGATTTCAGGCCAATATCTATTCTCCTTGCTCTCTGAAAAGTTTTGAAGCATATAGTGCATTCTCAGCTATCAAATCACCTTTCAAGACTCGATATGTTTAGTCCCTGTCAGTCCGGTTTCTGTCCTGGCTATAGCACTACCCCTGCTCTTGTCAAAGTAACCGATGATGCAAGTAGAGCTATCGACCAGATACAACTCACTTTGCTTGTTCTCTTAGACTTTAGCAGCGCCTTCAACTCTGTCAACTTCAACTTGCTTGTTGCACAGCTACAAAAGCACAACTATTCACAAACTGTTATCGATTGGTCCAACTCCTATCTCAGAGCCTGACAACAGCGTGTAAAAATGGGCGATCAAGTACCCGAATGGGTTAATCTAATGGCTGGAGTTCCACAAGGTACAGTTCTATCCTCACTTTGTTTCTCAATTCTTATAAGTCCAATCTCTAACCAAGTTCGTGGACACACTTATCTATATGTAGTTGATGTTCAAATATATAATAATTTCTCTCCTGAAAACATCAATGACTCGAACGCTAACATGAAATCCGAACTTCAAGACATTTGTGAATAATGTGCGCTGATAGCCCCTCAAAATCCCAAGCTGGAATCCATTGGAAGTCGTAAATTACTATCCAGAGTAAACGTAGTCACTTACATCTTTAAAACTGAACTATATCACAATACCCTTGTCGCAAAGAGAGAAGGATCATGGTCTAATTGTCTATGAATATTTCTCCTGGCAATCACACTGGTAGACGAGGTAAGTCACAATAAATTTGCTAGTTTCCACCCTCTGAATTTGTATGAATTTGGTGGTTTTTTGGGATTTCTAAAAAATTAATTTTTTTCAGTTTTAAAGTGGTCAACTACCTGAAATTGGTGCTAGTTCTCAAAGCTAGCTCGCGCGGTGCATCGCATACTTCACACCTTCATGGGTCAATCGCCACTGGCACCAACTAGAAAAAGTTTTGTGCACACATCCCCACAGATATAAGCTATAATTAATAAGTGTAGTGTCAAGTTGCGGGATCTGATAAACTTTTTAAACCAGCTGAATTGACATTCAAATGCATCTCGTAAAAGTCGTTGGAGTGGTGTTCTGGATTTGCAGCAACTACCAAAAGGTACTAAAACGGTAGATCACTCAATTTCAAGGAAGAGAAATGCATGAAGAAGGAAGAACGAAAGAAGTTGCCTCACATCTCACCGACGCAGGGCCATCAGGACAGTCGGGATATTATTCGGATATTAACCTGCCCGCCGCAGGATCTTCGACTTGCTAAGTCGATCAAATTTATTTGCACTGTAATTTGCAAATAATAATGGAAATCATAAATAAAAAAGTTTGGACGCCGAGCATTAGTCAGTAGGAATACGTTTAAAGAGTATAGCGAAGCGTCATTATAATATGAATTATAAAGACCTACAGCTTTCAATGTTTATGATAATATAGTTCCATAGTTAATATAGTCCGTGTTCTGACATATAGTTCCAAGGCCATTCATTTTCGTATTGTACAAGAACCCAGTTTTATTTCATTGAAAAATCATTGTAAAATGGAGTAAATATGGCTTTAAAACCCTTTTACTTATGTTTCTCATAAAATGAGCTGGAGAAACTGATACCAAATAGCTTCTAAATTGACAGTGGCGACCGATACACACCCACCAATCAAGATGAAAATGCAATCAACTGTATAAAAAATAAAATGAATGATGACACCATCTATTTTGCATGGTAATGGTACCTACTCTCATTATCTATATTTACAAACTCAATAAAATCAGTCTCTAATGAAATAAGTTCTTTTAATGTCTGTCCTAGTCCTATCTGGGGCAAGCCGTGCTCGGCGTACTTTTTTCACGAACTCCTACCGGTGTAAGCTGCAGCTGAAAAGTTAAAAGGTCGAGAAAAAGGTATCTATCCTTGCCAGTCCGCTTTGAAATTAGATGTTAATTATTACTTAAAATAATACCTGGAAGTATGTGTATTTGTTGACACCGCCACCTGTCAGTCTTGCCAACTGCCCGATAGTCGCCGAATCTATGTAGCTATTGTTCATAAGAAACAGTTCGACGCTGGCGCCAACTCCCACACATGTTTGGCCGAGCTCGTTGTATGCAGTGCCGGAAGGTTGCAGCACCTGCTTCTCCTGAGAAACAAATCGAAATACAAAGTGAGCCCCAAGATTTGATAAGCGTTTCAGCGATGTTACAGCTGCCGATGTCCAGGTTAGGGTACGGCTGAATGGCTTCCCGCATCATGTGGAGAAAGTAAAATTATTCTACGGATAGAACAATGGGATTTTAAAATTGCGCCCAGTGGTTTGTTTCGATGTCCAAGATGTGTTTTTCTCGCTGAACGTTTCGAACAACATTAATGTGTCAACACTTATGTATTTATATAGAGTACCTTATCGGTCCCGAGCAGCTTTCGGTCTTCCCGGTTGACTAACCGCCCGGGGGCCGGAGCGGAAGGCAGCGTAGTGTGGAAGACCAAAAGCCTCCCGGAGCAGTCGGCCGCCTTCAAAGCTTCCACTCCGGCCTGAACGGCTGGCAGAAGGATAGTTTCTGTCTCGCGACTGTCCGCAAACAGCCTCGGGATCTGCTCCGCCAGGGTCTCGATGATGGGGCCGCTCTCCTTCACAGTGCAGAGGAAACCCTCCAGTAAGGGCACGAAGATGTCATTGATGTCTCCGACGGACAGCATCTGAGGCTGCGCTAATGTACCCTAAAGAAAAATAGTAATATTAGGTCCCCACCTATTAATTTGCCCTTCTATACAGATTTTTTGACCACAAATTTTGTATGAAAAATAAATATTTAATCAGATGCAACTCTATAACTATCCACACTGCATGAGCTGTAATCAATGCAATTGTGAGCCATTACAAAAAGTGCTGTATCTGAAATACTTGGGCATAGTTGTATATAATAAGCTGAGATGGGCTGATCATATAGACTTATTGTCATCAAATATCTGATGTCTGGCATATATATTAAAAAAAAATGAATATTCTAGACTGCAAAACATTATAAATTACCTATTATACCTTGTGTCAAAGCACCCTGAGTTATAGGATCATTGGGTGGGGAGGTTGCTCCAAAAATATTATTTATCCAGTACGCAGCAAAGACCTATTCAAAAAACGATCTCACGTGGCTTATGAATTAAGTTTGGTATGTTAGCCACCAAATTTTTGATCTTCTTATGTAGATTTTTTTTTTAAATCGCTGTTCTTGTGTTTTTATTATTTTCAATTTGATTATATTCAACTTGTCTCGTCACATGCATATTTTATGTATATTTTATCCTGTGACTATTTTAATTTGATTATTTAACTATTTATTGCAATGTTATTTTCCGTCTATAATTTATAATTTAACTTTTATCTTATTTAAATTCCTTTACCTATTTTTCTTACGTTATTTACATTGGATATTTTTAAATATTATTAGCAGACTATATCAATTACTTAGTTTTTATATTGACGATTAATTTGTACCTACCTAGTTTATTATTATTAGTTAATTTTAATCTGAAGAAAATTGGTTTAAATTGTCTATCAATGAACATTAACTTTTCATCATTTTGCATGTCGCCAGTATCTGATGACCCATTTTTGTTTACTTTTAAATACCTAACTTATTTTTGAAATTATGTAATTTGAAGTTTGCACAAACCATTGTTTAATTGGTATGCTTCCCTTAGCACGAGCCTAGGTCTAGTTAAGCGGCATTGATTTGAAGAATATACTTGGCTGCGGTGCTCTCTATTTTGTTACTTTACAATGAAGTCTCTAATCGCGCTAATGGAATAATGTACTGCAGTTAATAATATTGTGCATTTCTTTCAATAAA
>JAOPUG010000168.1:10559135-10570192 GCA_027564375.1 Micropterix facetella
AGAACATGCCCAGATAGACAGCACATTTATATCATGTGACCTTAAATTGGGCTGTAAGGACCTAAGGAGATTTAGACTAATTTGGTCTTATCAGGGAAAATGACTCATCGGGGAAGAGACTCATCAGTGACGACTTTTGCATTCCTCTGTTCAACAGCTGGTCAACACTCGGTTGAGCTTAAACAATGTTTATTTCTCATATTATTTTTTATACAGCCGTCATACTCATAGTTTAAATTTAAAATGCGTTTATTTTTAAGGCTGGTAATATTTAAGTTTTAATGCTTTATCGCTTACCACTAAACAAAACGGTATGGCCGTTTGCTTCATCATATCCGATGACACAGGTACGTGGTACATGGAACTTCTCACGAAACGAGGACCTACAAATAAAACATATAATTAAATTAAAATATAATATTTAAAGCTACAGTTTAACTTTGGATTATGTCCACCTGCGAAATTAAGAAACTACTCTCTGAACTAATGGGGATGTTCACTGTCATTTTATTCCACTAGAGGACGATGTTCATGAAAGGTGTGAAGTGAACGACGCACTGGCGATCAAGCTTCTGTATAGACCTCAGTGTGTGAGTAGTGAAAGGAAATATTTTGTAGTCAATTTAAATTGAATTTGGGTTGCTAATTCCTGATTTGATATTGGTTATTCAAATTGGCTCTAGTAAAAAAATGATGGCAGAGGAAGCAATTCCCGCGGTTGTCAGTGGTATTAGAGGACCCATTGCCACAAAAGCGTTTATAGAAAGGCATTTTTAACGGTGACAACGCTAAGCCCGCTTGTTGATCTAGCATTGCAACATGACAGCTAATGTGCTTTCCTGTTATGTAGCGATGCACAAATCAAGAAATAGTGTCGACTTAATCGCAATTCTAGAGTCGACTATACCTATATGTTACATTATGTCTTAAATGAGACATAATGTAACATATAGGTATATTTTAAAATCTAAAGCACATAATATCACCTATCGTATTTATTTAATAAAATGACATTATAATTACTTGAATGGAAATAAAATCGACTTGAATGTAATCAATATCCGTCCACCGCTTGACTAAAATTGACCTGAATTAAAAGTCTACTTGTCTCTGAATCTGCTGTATACGCGCTGTGTAGTTAAACGAAGCTTAAAATGCGTTTATTTTTCAACATCGAGGATCCGGCGGTGAACAGCTCTTAAACGCGTTTTGTTAAAACACCTGGTCAATGGCTTTTTATGCATATTTTTATTTCTATGGCGATATAAATATTGCGTGAAAGATGACCCAAAAAAAAAGAACATTGCTTCAAGATACGCAATAATTATTTCAGCGCAGAACATACGGTGGGCGATTTAACAGACGAAGCTACATCCCTTTTGAGCACGCCAAACACACACTGCAAAGACACGCCTTCATGCACAGCAATGCTCTTCTTTCTCGCATAGGTGAGAAAGAAATGACACTATACATTCTCGGTCCTTTCTTTTTTTATTTTTTTCACATAGTGAGAATGCAATGACAGGTTATCCTCGAAATACAAAAAATAAAGTGCCTTAAACAAATTCATTAACTTTTGCTTCAATCCATTTATGTAAGAATGGAGTTTGCTTGCGAAAAAAAACACTCACCCTGCTTATTATATAGGGTGTTATATATAACAATGACCCCCGCACAGCCCACAGGTGGGCGACACTGACGTATTCTATAAGTCCGTGCAGCCCACAGATGGGCGACATTAGGATGGTTTTATCGGCCCGTGTCGCCCAGTGTATATGGGAATATTTAATGTAATCAATACATTTCTGAAATCTGCAATTCCTGAAATCTACTAAGCCGCTGTGAGCCGAGTGTTGGATAACCAATTATAATAATAGAAATAGAAAAGTGTGTAAGTGCTAAAAATCGTAAACGAATTTTATATAACTCTCTTTTAATTTCGTTAAAATTTCGCAGCACCAAGCCATGCTTTCCCTGGAAGGCCACATCATCTTTTTTCAAGGTTGTTGTTTTGCCCTATTTTCCCACCAGTAAATAAAGTAAGGGTACCTGATGTATGCATTCTACATATATAAATGGAAGATCTG
Source organism: Micropterix facetella (assembly GCA_027564375.1). Lineage (NCBI taxonomy): Eukaryota > Metazoa > Arthropoda > Insecta > Lepidoptera > Micropterigidae > Micropterix > Micropterix facetella. Next base: position 10,561,223 of record JAOPUG010000168.1, read on the forward strand.
TCTGTATTCATTCTTTCTTTTGGTCTTACTTGCGTTTCCCTGGTCTTCAACGATAAAATCGGTGGTGACGAGCGGAGGAACTCTTCCTCGCTGTGCCGTATTGAAGATTCCGTCGCTGTTGTTCTGATCATCCTGCATTACTTGGATCTAGGAGAAAAGAGCCAGGATTTCAATTTGTCGTATTAATCAGTGAGTAGTTAAATCTCTCAAAACTTTAAGGAAAGAAACGTGTAGAAGATTATGATTAGGATACTGATTATCAGAAACACCGGTTATCTGAAATGTCATTTAGTTCTTTTTTACTCCCTAGTAAAATATACAAATGGAGCTGCCATGGAATTCACCCACCAGAGTCGGACTCATCATAATACTAGTTAGACTTATGGGGGGTGAGCGGTGGATTCCGGATTTATGACTGTATGTGGTAGGATTAGGACAGCTGTCTTGCCACATGTGAGCAAAAACACAGAATTTAAAATGCGGAAGTCACTGTTTTCGATATTTTTTTTTAAGGAGTTAATTATTTTACTGGAGAGACTAAAATCCTCAAGAAGTGAAATAGAGATTTGGCTGGGAGGCCACAAGAGGCAACTACCAGCGTGCGAAGGTGAACATTAAAGCCATTCAGAGTGACGACAATTGCAAGATCATGGTATTTATTTATTTTGAACTCGTGGTCTTTTGGCATATTTGATTCCCATGAAAATTTTAACTCTACTATAAGGGCCATCTTCCAAGTTAGGGAGTAAAGAGTTATATCTGGATGCAGAGCTTTGCACCTGAGACTTTCAGGGAATAGATACTGCTTAGAGATCGAATCGACCTCCATAATCCAATCTGAATCTTTCTCGATTATTGAGAAAGGTTTTGTAATGGAGTGTTTTTTGCCTTTAGAACCATCCTGCATAAACTCTATTGGTGGTTTGGAGGGTACTGTCAGACCCTTGTTGGTACGAGCCACTGAGAGGCTAATTACTTCGCGAATAACAGCAAGGATTTTTTCATGGCGGTAAGTATACCATCCTTGATCTAGGGCCGCCTTGCAGCCAACCAAAATATGTCTAGCTGAGCAAGGGGTATTGCTACAAAGGGGATATGAACTATTCTTTAAAGCTCCAAAGAACGAGGTTACTGGGGTTTGGAAGTGAATGCTGAAAGGCATTTAAGGGTTTGTCCAGAAGGTATGTATATAAGTGAAAATAAAAATACTATTTACCTGGGAAAATATACTCTTGACCTATCACAGTTTCCACTACTGCAAGGATCCTCGGAGGCTCTTCTGCGTCATTGCTTGCTTGACGTCCTCCACGTTCCTTAAATGCCGCCCCCAAAATACCATCTTGCATTTTGGCAAGAGGAAGATATTGTAAAGGGCCAAATTGGGTGAAAAAGCAAGTTTTGTGGCAGGGGCATTATCCACCGCCTCCTCGTGCCCGTGAATTTGGTCGATTGCAGGCCACTCGACCTCAGAGAAGGTTGACAACTGGACGTAGAACTTTCCGTTGACTGTCTGGCCAGAAGGACGTATTGGGTTAAATGGTACAAATTGGGTTAAATGCAGAGCCAACGACAGACCTAACTGACTCGTATAGAGTGAGCGAAACCGACCAAGCTCCCCATCTGCCAATTTTTTATATGAATTTCTAGAGAAACCTCGTGTTATTGTTAACCCCTAAGTAAATAACTTAGCTGGTTTAATTCACAAATTTGATTGACTTATTGAAATGTATAAATAATGATTACGTACCTTATAAACAATGGCTTTTTAGGAAGATAGACCCATGTCCCCATTTAGTATAATCGGTGTTCTACTGCATGTAGTTCAAGATGTCAAAAAATGATTACATCAGTTTTTTATATAACTCCAAATTGTATTACAATCTGTCACTTTCAAAGACATTCAGTAATCTTAGTGGCCTATATTTGCAGACATTGCACGGTGTGTTTCTAGCTGTGACACACCCTGGTCAGTCTTCTACAACTTAACAATTAACAAAATTAAGGCTAATAACAGGAAAAGTAGTGATATACATCGGCTACTTAGGCCCATCCAGTGATTGGTAAACCCTGACTTATCCAAAATGGTTTAAAACCTATTTCAACAGGTTTCTCTCGTCACAACGATTCCAAAAATACCCATATATGCTTGCTCTACCTAATAGTCAGATCCTCCTCCAGGCCAACTAAACCTGCAGCAACACCTGCAGGACTCGTATCCAAGTGGTCCTGGTGATCACCCAGGGAGACTGCACACCAAATTTGGTAAAGATCCGACCACTAGAAGTCTTCGTATGGGCAAACAAACGCACAGCACTTATCAGGCTGTATGGCTCGTCCTACATAATACTATGGACGGGCCAATAAGCCAAATCGATCAACTTGTTATTCACCAACAGGAGAGATACATGCACACCAATACTGATGAATAATAAACAAATCCCACAAACCGATGATGGTCTTCATCTAGACAGATGGCTAACACGAGTGCAAGTAGTTAAGCCAACAACTCAAAATGTAATGGTTTATCGGAAAGAAGACCCAGTCATTACTCGAAAACACACTACTTCTTTACATGTCTATTATCAAGCCAATCTGGTCCAGGGAATTCAACTCTCAGGCACTGCATCACACTCAAACATAGAGACATTGCAGCCTGGTTCATCACGAAGGTGACTGTCAAAGTTACGAAAGTGGCCCCAAAATACAAAACGAGCCTAAAAAAGCATCCATATAGGCTTGCGTCATCGTTGATGCACACGAATCATATTACTCGTCGGCTAAAAAGGACATTACCTTAAGATTTGATAGTAGTACATCAGTAAAGCATATTTTAAAATTGTAACTCACTGGACTGGGCATCTGATCAGGATCTAATCTCTTCGGAGCCTGTTGCTGCTGCTGAGGAAAAGTGCCGGGATATGTTGGACCCGGTGGTGGATATCCTGTAGGTTGTCCTGTTGATAAAAAACAGACACCAATAACATTACTGACACAAAAGGTATGGTTGGATAATGGCAATGACAAAGCCGATGAACTTAGCGAAGAAGGGAGCAAAAGGAACATTTTATGGTCCTGAGCCGTGCTGTGGTGTACCAAAAAGCCAAAAACCTTTGTTTAGAAAAATCCTTCAACCACTGGAAAAGCACGCCAAGCTTGAAACATTCCAAACACAAATCAAAGCTTACGACTGTAAGAATGTCCTCGAGGCTTTAGTGTTAAATAGGAACAACCTACGCATGCTGGTGAAAGCACTCACAAGACAATGTGGCCTGAATAAACATATGTTTAACCTCATGATCCCTGACACTAGAGTGTGCAGGCTATGCCAAATTGCAGACTAAACACCCCTGCACCTCGGGTGCGAATGTGGTCCACTGATGCGTAAAAAAAAACACCCACCAGGGTAACTACTACCTCCAACCTCAAGAGGTAAAACAATCCAGCGCCAACAGCTTAGTGGTTCTTAACTGACACGAAGCTAAGCATGGTAATATAGTAGCTGGCGATCACAATAGACCAGAGATGGTCGCAGTGATGCAAGGCTCAGAAAACCTTGAACAGCCCTAACAAAGAAATAATAATAATGATAATAATACTTAGATAGCTCGTCCTCGTGGATCATCCAGCTATTTAAATAAAAAAAAAACAGAAGTAAGTAACTTATCTACGGAAGTAGACATTTGTCACCAATGTGAAAGTTATAGCTGGAATTTTCTTGGCATTATTGAAGTTATTCAACTATCTAAAACACAAAACCTCTAATATTCCAGGAATCAGCTTCAATGATTATTCCATCAAATTCCCTATTTTCTTGTGCTCCCTACCTTCTTTTATCTCCCGTCAAACTCTTCTACTTCCACAAATATTTTAATTTTTAATAGGTAAAATCTACCTTGAAAACCTTGCTGCTGATACGAAGGCTGTTGCCCGGGCATCGGCGGCATACCCGGGTACCCTGGTTGCTGCGCCTGATATCCCTGTGGTGGTAGCCCTTGAAAGCCAGCTTGCGGCATTCCCGGCTGAACCGAAGGCATCCCCTGCCTCTGCTGCGGGGGGAAACCCGGCTGACCAAAGTTGGGAGGCTGAAACGGTTGCTGAGGCTGGGGGGGCATCATCGGAGGGTTTGTTAAGGGGGGTGGCATGTGCGGACCCAAATTAGGGTGGCCAGAAGGAACACTCTGGGACATCGGCGGCTGAATGCGCTGGCCTTGGAGCGGCGGCAGTCCCATTTGAGGTGGTTGTACCATCTGCTGACCTGCAAAATGTAAGATTGTTTAGTTTAGTCGAGGAAATTAACTTAAGCTTTGCATAAATATCCCAGATGAGAAATTTTGTATGAAAAATATATGTATAGGTCCCGTCACAGATCTTGATCCCTCGCACACTGTCTCAGATTACATGTATTGCATTTATTAAACACCAATACACCTAGACCCGGTCCAAGTAGCTGGTGATATTAGGCATCGTATAGAGGCTATAGTCTTTCACAAGGCAATTTGATTTTCTGTCTCGTGCAGAGTTTTGGATGAGTTTGGAGTATATATGTGAATGCATTTTTGAGCTAGTGTGTGAGGGATCAAGAAATTTGGCGCAGCTGTATATTGATTAATCGTAATATTGATCCCTATTACCTATGCAGTTTGCCATTTTATTGGGAGTTGGTTAATGCATCTTCTAAATAGAACTCTCGTGGACAGAAATCAATGAATGCTTTGAAGGCGTTTTCAATGCCTCTTGAGTTGTTTTTTTTCTCCTGTAAAAAAATACCCAAATTCCGAAAAGGTAGAAATCAGTTGTAGCAAAGTCTAGCAAGTATGGTCGGTCTCCAGTAGCATCAATTGTGTGGTGTTTCTTACTGTCGTTTCGGAGTGGATTTTTATCCCCTGTAAAAACCTAATCAATTTCCGAAAAAACTGGAAATTTGTTGGAGCAAAGTCTCGCGAGTACGAAGCATGATGAGGAATCTCCAGTCGTAACTTCGCCAAATTTGCGACTTTATGCTGTGAAGTGGTGGTCGTGCATTCTCTCTCATGCAGAAGCAGCGGCAAAGAGCGATAGACCAGGCTTGTAAGTTCAATCGCGAGCTTCTCCATCATTGTTTGCAGTTCTTTATAGTCCACATTTGTGTTGACTATTGTGCTAGACCACAATAAGCTTTTAATGGTTAACATCGGCATAGGACCTCATATTCGAAGGTAATGAGAATTTTCAACTTTTCCTTTATTACACGCACAAAAATATCTGAGCAATAACAAACGACAGAGAGACAAATGAGTAACTGATTTTGAAAAAAGAATAACATTGTTTTAAATCTGGAATTTCATCTCAATCTGAAGTTATCCAAAGTCAAATTGGCCAGACCGAAAAAACTATATTTACATAGGTATGTATCTAATGTAACTCACCTAAAAGAGGAGGCTGTACTATCGGTGGCTGCTGACCTGGCGGTTGACCTGACGGAAAGTGCTGTCCAAGACCTGGCTGCGGTGGAGGACCTTGATTAAGAAGCGGCTGCTGAGTCGGCTGTGGACCTAAAATCGGGGGACCTTGGCCCAGATTGACAGGCGGTTGCCCCGGCAACAAACCAGGCTGAGGACTGGGGAACTGCGCGGGCGGAGCTCTCACATTCTGCTGTTGCTGCTGCGGTGGTTTTATCGACGGAGGCAGAGCAGCTCCTGGCTGCGAAGGCGGCCTCTGCTGGGCAGGGGGAGGTTGGTGGAACTGAGGAGGCGGAAGTCCATGGGTGTTTGCATTTTGTGGAGGCGAAGGATGCTGACCTGTAACAAAAGGCAAATGTAACTGAAAATAAAGCAAACGGAGAACTTACTAAATGCAACTACTTAACCCATAAATACAGAAGAAACTGCAGGTAGATAATTTATTCTTCCGGAAAACCCCACATTTCAAGCAACTGGGTATGGTTTAGAAGTGGATTAAGGGTTACCAGTTTAAATGGCTAATTGGTTCGAATTTCGGCAATTGATCAGTGTCGATGTTGATGAGTCGTTAGGTGGCGATTAAGAGTCGCTGCTCGTTGCCCATCTCTATATATTCCTTCGTCATCGTCCAACCTAACCCTTAATATCACGACCCGGTGGAATAGTGGTTAGGTCGCCTGATCTTACATTGTAAGGTTCCGGGTTTGATTCCCAGCTGGGTTACAATTTTCCCTTGGAATAAAATGAACGGAATTGATTCTGTTGATCGAATGCAATAACAAGACATACATTTAGACAAATGTTACATGCACACATACATACACACATTTCAGAATAGGGTTGGTTGTAAGAGATTGTCGTAAGATACTAAACCCGCCCGTTGCGAAAAGTAATAAACAACATAACAATAGTTTGTCAGTCAATAGCCACCGCCGATGAAGGGGCTTGCTCCACTGAGCTCAGGGTTTGAAAGGAGACATGCAGGCGGCCATTTACGAGTATTATCTAACCATAGGATAAATACAGACTTAGTTTTTATTTATTTGCCTAATAATCAAAAGAAAATATCGAAAAACTGACTGACCAATCCGTCCACTGAATCGTATTAATTCTAAAAACTGTAAAAACGTTTGCTCACAGTGTTAGTCGCCTTAAACAGATATGAAACCCTCACCGTTTGTAAATGTAGGGTTGATGGTCAATCCCTGTATTTTATGTGCGAGTTCCGTCTGCGTCTGCGAAGTGGGCGGAAACGATGGGCCGTTGTGGAACTGCGGAGGAGGGTTGGCATTCTGCGGTCCGTTATTGTGCAGCGCCGACGGTGTTCCATAACCCTGCAGCGGTGGTGGGGGGTTGTTGTTTGGATGTTGGTTGAACTGGTGTTGGAGGTTTGGTTGACCCGCAGTGACATACTGGGGATTCATAATTTGAGGGTGGTGCCACAGCCACTATTATCTGAAAGAAATAAAAATACGTAAATTAATCTGACATATTAATTCCGGTCATTAGTCCGGATGCCACCGCTCACCCCCCAGAAGTGTAAAAATAGTATTATGATGGGTCCGACCTTGGTTGGTGAATTCCATGGAGCTCCGTTTGTACTTACTTACCTATAAAGTTGCCATTCTAGAAAGGAATTTTATAGCCAAAAATCTTGCATATTTAATTAATTGAATTATTGACCCCTATTATCTAAGTAGTGTTGCCATTTTAATGGGAGTAGCATAATGCCTCTCTTGTAAAACTCTGGTGGACAGGAATCAATGAATGATTTGTAGGCGTTTTTCAATGCCTCTTCGTTTTGTCTCCTGTAAACATTTATTAAAATATCGAAAACAGTGAACGTTGGAGCATGGTCTGGCGAGTACGGTGGGCGATGAAGAGTCTCCAGTCACAACTCCTGCAACTGTTTGTTGTGGTGTGTGGTTGTGTGCTATTGTGCAGAAATGGTGGTGAAGAGTGATCGACTAGGGCTAGGTTGGTTAATTGCAATCTTATCTGTCATTGTCTGCATCTCTTGACAATAATTAATTCTGTATTAAAGCAAGGGACAGGGATGTCACTCTTGGCTTAAAAAACATGCGATCGTGGTACGGAATAACATTGGGAGAAGAATCATATCACATAGAAAATCAGTAAAAAAAAATAGGAAACCAACGTTACTTCTGTGTATTTCCAAATTTACTCTTTCAAAAAATTGGCATACCTCGAAACAACAACCTTGATTGAAATATAAACTTATCAGAAAACATTTAAGCATATTAACTTAATAAAATCTACAAACAAAACACATTTGCCGACATTTCTTATCTATTACGTACAGTAACAACAATCTATGAAAAAATAAAGCAAACTGTGCGAAAAGTACCCATTTTTTAGTACAAAACGGCCATTATCAATCAATATTTTAAAAACAATCAGATTATTGCAAAACCCAATAAAAATAAGCCCGAATTTAGGAATCTTATCAGAAAAACAGGAACTGACAACACGTCGAAAAACACCCTTTTACACCCAAAATACGCGACAAATCGCCGATTTTTCGTCACAGACACAATCTTTACATATATGTGCGTGGAAACACTTACATTTTATAATATTTTTGCCTTAAAATTGTTGAAAATAACAAACAATCTAATCGACAGTCATCCGATTTGTGTGAGGCCACGTATATTTTGACAGTGTTGCCATGTGGTTGAAGCCGATGTGGAAGTCGGACTTTCGGTCGCATTTGACGTTTAGAATGTCGCCAGGATACCCGGTTCTTCTTCTTTTTAACATACTAATTAATACTGAATTACGTTATATAATCCTCTGTTGTGTATGCCTTCATTAAGGCAATGAGTTTATTTTTTTATTCATAATAAAAAACATATATTTTGAAATAAATGTTTTTTTACAGCCAATACGGCCGTATAATGGCTTGGGGTTATCGCTGCGCAAATTTTTCCCGATATAGCGGATTTTTTCTAACACTGTCAGCTTGACGGCTGAGCCATATTCGACCACAATTTTTTCCCATGGCGGCTCTTCCAATACAACAAAAAAAAAAACAGTTTTTATTAATAAGATTTAGATTTATTAATCAAAATTAAACTTCTTTCTGGATTGATGTGTAGATTTTTTCCTCTTTCGTTCAATGTGCTTCTCGAGTTTTCCCGATTTCTTCAGATTCTTGTATTGTTCGACTAGATCCAGCACACGTTTCTCAGCTGTAAGAAAAATAAAATAATTGAAGTATGATGGAGTTTTGATGAAGTTCCACGTGAAAGCATCCAAATGGAACCCTATTGGTAAGAAGAGAGCGCATTCCGGGACGGTGGCTAAAATAACCAGACAGGTGCATCTACCGTGTTATAAAATAACTACCCTCTTTCTCTGCGCACTCTTTGGATTAAATAATTCAAAGCTGGTTCATTTGACTTTATTTAGTTCAACAGACATTTCTATTTTAGACAAAAATAAAGACTGAAGAATTACAGTTTTTTTTGTGTTTTACCTAATTGGTTTTTGATAAAGGGGTGTAAACTGG
>JAOPUG010000168.1:10607558-10634822 GCA_027564375.1 Micropterix facetella
TGGCTTCACTGTTCACCTTCACGCGATAGAAATTGGCGCTCGTGGCCTCCCAGCCAAATCTATTTCACCTATTTAAGGATCTCGGTCTCTCCAGGAAAATAATTAACTCCTTCCTAGAAAATATAACTAAAACCGAAATTTCCGCATTTCAAATTCTATGGCTTCGAAGGGAGAGTGAATGGGTGGTAAGGTGGCTCACAAGTGGCCGGACAGCAGTCCTAAACCTACCACAGCCGGTCGTTAATCAGGAGTCCACCGCTCACCCCCCAAAAGTGGAACAATAGTATTATGATGGGCCTTGACTCCGGTTGGTGAATTCCATGGCAGCTCCGTTTGTACTTACTTATCCAAAAAAAAATTGATTCACAAAATCAACATAATTACCTACTCTAAAAATTCAAAATCAATAAGTCCAATGAATCAAAAAATAATAATGAGTGTATATGAAATAAAAAAAAGTATCTAATTTCAATAAGTAATGAAGTAAATGGTCAAAATAATTATCAAAATTAAAAAAAGAAATACTAATCAATTAAAATCAAAATTAAAATTATAAAGACATCGAATTACAATAATAATCATTAAAACAATAATACAATAAACCAATTAGGAGTAACCTGGAGGGGAAGACTCAAAACTCAATTATTGGTCAACAAGTAAGTAAAACGACTGGTGGCATTCGGTGTTCCTCAGGGTAGGTAATGTATTATGTAGGTCAATTTTTCTTTTTTAATCTAAATTAACGATATGTGCAAATTATCTGTTAACGGTAGAATCGTCTCCTTCCCAGTTGACATAGTCATTCTAACCAAGTCTAATGACTGAGGTGACACATTCCTCAAAGCGCAATGTACCTTGGATCTGGCTAAAACTTGACTCGTCTATTACATTTTAACGCTAAATGCTACGAAGTCAAAACGTCTTACTTTCAGCTTGCGGGCAAATCCCAGTCATATTCCTAACCAAATACTGGCTATTCATATCCACAAATGCTTATATAAGAATCGATGTGTATGTCATAAATTAAGTAAAGCTGAGTAAAGATAAATTGAGTAAAATTAAGTAAAGCTGAGTAAAGATAAATTAAGTAAAATTAAGTAAAGCTAATTAGGTAAAGCTGACTCCTACTTAGGCATAATGGTAGATGAGAAGCTATGTTGTGAAAATCAATGTTGAGAAAACCTGATATGAAATCAAAGACTATTGCGGTTGTTTGACATTATAAATAAGATAAAACGAATTTACCATGTGAAGTTTGTAGCAGCTGAAGTTTCGGCGGTGTTGCTATAGCCGTTGTCCAGGGTAGAATCTACCCTGTCTACCCGTATCTGAACTTTAGTGAGTGTCTAAGCTACGGGCGAACCTGCCATCCCAGGATGTTTCAATGAACTGTATTGTTATATCACTCTGAGATGAACGCAGACTTTTGGACGTAAACGATCTACATACCAAGCTCAACCGTTGCCCGTCAGAGCCAACCCTTACTGCAGGGCACTGAGCAAAGATACCCATAGGGCGACCTCGCCCCCTGACTACCAGATTTGGACAGATTTCTCCATCCTCCTGTCTGGTCACGGGTTCGAAGTGGCCTGCGCGGCCTCTTGATTGAGCAACATGGCCAGTAAACCGATCAGTGCCATCAGCCATCCAGTTCCACCCGAGGTATTCCTTCAGATCCGCTGCACAGCGATTTCACCAGGTTAGTCCCTCTTTGTGGAGGTCCAGATAGGAGCTACTTCATGAGTTGGGCCGACCGAGATGTCATCTGGCCCCAAGCTGTAACGGAACCAAATGGTTCCGTTAAAGCTAGTATCTGGACATTATATCTAACGTACTTAACAGTCCAGACTGATAGCTTGTTTCACCTTTTAAACTCCTACCTTTGCATCAAGATATAGAAGTAGGCTGAACTTGAATTGGCCGAAGACATAGCCTGAACTCGTACTTGATATATTTCAGCATATCTTTCACAAATGAAAGATGTAACATCTGAAGGAGTTGCCTTAATGACGAGACAAATGTAGTAAGCAAATTACTGCTCATCAGATTCCTGTCTTCCTCGAGAACACTAGTCATTCTTGTGAATTCGGAATTCAAATAGTCAATAGCATTTATGTAGTTTTATTGAATACTTAACGCAATAGGAGGGTGTATTTGTGCGCTATTATCAATAGAAAGGTTAAATGTTTCAGAAATGCCATCACCTCATTATGGGATTAGAACCTTGCAGTATATCATCTACGTTTGAAGTGGTATTTGTTGAATGCTAGAAAAAAAAATGATCAAAAAGTCAGCAAAACCATCTTGCCCAGTTCCAATATTGTCATTCATGAGCATATTCCGTCAATATCAAAGACGTTTTAAATACACAGCCGCTCCTCAGTTCCTCGGTATTAGTTTAGCCAGATCCAAGTTATGTTCAGCTTTGAAGAATGTGTCACAGCTTCAGGAATTAAGACTTGAGAAGGCTGACTGTATCATTTCTATCGCCTGCAATTTAAACAATAACTGCATAGCACCAGACCTAGCACCAGAAGTAGAATCCTACATACCGTTAGCATTGATGACTATGCAGGTGGAATCCCTAGCAGGATTGATGATGAGGGCCGACTGCGGAGACGGTTCTATCATGGTAGGAGAAGCGATAGCAGATGGAACCTCGCTGGTCCCTCTTGGCAGTACTCCAGCAGGATCCAGCACCGTGCAGACGCATTCGTTCATAAGATCGGTGACAATATACGTTCTGTGGCAGAAATTAATACTATAAGAATCAACTGTCCCGACTGGATGCTCTCCCTCGCTAAACCGGTTGATGCTTTCACTCTCCAAGTGCATTCTTCATATCAGGAAACGCAATCTAAAAATATAACTTCACTTTGAATGGAGGAACCACATTAAAAAGTGTGTCAACGCAAAAGCAAAGTGTATATAGTGATCTGATCTCAGCCATAATTAAAAGAGTAGTAATAGAGGTGAGAGTCGAAGCGAGCGACCCCAGGATGTTTCGCGACCCCAGAAGTACGGGCGAACCCGCCAACCCCAGGATGTTTCAACGAACTATGTCATTGTATCACCCCGAGATGAACGCAGAGACTTTTGGACGTATACAATCTACCTACCAAGCTCCACCAGTGCCCGTCAGAGGCCAACCCTTACGGCAGGGCACTGAGAAAAGACACCCAACGGGCAAGCTCGCCCTTGACTTCCAGATTCGGACGGATTTCTCCATCCTCTCGTCTGGTCACGGGTTCGAAGTCGCTTGCGCGGCCTCAGCCTGTTGTATTGTACACAGTATTCTGGGACTCGGAAATATCACAGATTCGACATTTCCTTTACTAGGCATATACCATTCGAGATCTGGTGACCAATAGATCGTTTCTAAGGACAGGTGACATCAGGTCAACATCTACCCCCACATCTTAGGAAACATACATTCTCAGACTACCTCGGGTATTTGCCGGAGTTGCAGGCCCGGTCTTACATGTAAGTGTTCTGCCAGTCGTCCCACAAACCATCCATATTCGATCAAAGTGTTTTCCTGGATACACTCGCCCGTCCCCAACTGTCAGCGACTGCAGGATACATTTATGTGTATCCACTGCTACGGGCGAACCCGTCCACCCCGTTGCGTTTTAACGATATCGATCATTCTATTACCCCGAGGCGAAATGCAGAGACTTTGGACATAGACAAATCTATATACCTAGCTCCACCTAGGCCCGTATGAATCCAACTCCTTGCCGCGAGGCACTGGGAATTTTCAAACCCAGTCGGGCCTTCGCGCCCTTACTCCCAGATTCGGATCAGATTAAGGACTGTAGGATACAGTCGAACGCAGAGGTCACGGTGGCCCTGGGTGGTTAAGTCCTTCTTCGAGGAGGCTCCCGGATGGGGGTTGAACCGTGAGTTGGAGTGACCAAAGATCACATAAAACTGGCTATCACCAACCCAAACTGCACAGAACCATTAGGATCCTAAAACTAAAAAAGCAAATGGCTTCATACATTTAATTAAGAAATTGTTTAGAAATGTAATACCTGTAATACTAAAAATCTACAACACGTAACAACAGGCCATTGTTTGATTATTGTCTCCAAATTTGGAATTCGTATTTTGTCACATGATAATCAGCTGCTGAGAGGAGTGCAGACGTTTTCCCAAAATACCGGAGGAATTGCGGCATATAAAATATGAGAAGAGACTCTCAATCGCCCACTCTACAGGAGTTGATCGAGACATATAAGATGCTACAAAAATACTATAGTGGCACTAATCACCCTAAGATACTCTCTTTAGTGCCAATGCACTCTTTGAAACTGGCCAAGGCAGCGTTTCAAACAAATCCTTGGAAGCGTTTTATTTCTAATCGAATTGTGGACGATTGGAATCATCTACCATAGAAAGCGATTGAATCAGTGATTGTAAACCAGTTGATAAACCGATTGGACAGTTTCTTGAATCCAGCGATTGAAATTATTCATAAGTATAATTCCATCACATCACATCAGCTTAAGCTGATCAACTTAACTGATCTAAGCTGATCTTAACTGGGCACATCAGCTTAAACTAGGCATTGATTGTACTAATAATAATAATTTAAAACAAAAAGTTATTTCTCACCTGGTGGTTGCGTGATCGGTTATAACGAAGGTCTCGGAAGCGTGAGACATTGTCGTATATTCCTCGAAGGAGGAATTATTATCGGCGCAGCTCAACTCATCCATTAGCTCAGACCGAATTGCCAAAACGTCTAGTTTCATCGAGCCGCAAGCTGATGATTTCTCTGTAATGAAATTAGTAATACACATCATTGTTGTTGTGAGGGCAACAACAAGCGTACAATATAAAGCTTTAGAAATAAACTAATAATAATTATAAACAAAGATTACAACAGCTCTTTAAAAATTAATGTAAGAAAATACATTGTTTAAGCTTAACCGAGCTTTGACCAGCTGTTGAACACAGATTCGAAATGTATGACCATTAACATGCCCTTAATGCAATTGATGACTTGGAAGCCATGGAAAGGCTGTTTGCCGCAGAGACCTTGGCGAATAGGTGTGTGCACCTTCGGAAAATCTATCGACTGTAATTTATTCTCGACGACTTAGGCCTTCTTCACACGAGGCAATTCAAAGATGATGCGACGGATACTCGAGTATCGCAAATTTGAGTTGCTCGTTAGTACGATACCCATAAGCAACCCATTGCCACACAATGAGCTACTGTGAAGCTACTGCGAAGCGATGAAATCTTTTCAGTCTACCTCTAGCCGAGCAGTCTACCTCTACACTTCCCAACTTCTATCCAACCTTTCTCCGCAACATCTTTTCTAGAATATTGAGGCAAAGTGTAGATGTAAAGCTTGGGCCTTTTTTTCAACTTCACCGACAAACTTTATTTTAAAAGAGTGTTGCTACAGTTCTGCTTGATTAAAATTTAATAATAGGGTTAAATAATCGTTAAGTGTGATAACAGGGCTAAACACTGGTTAAATACAAGTCGAAACAGGCAACGCAGGCGACGGCCGACCTTCTTTGCAGGTTGTGTGAGACTGGTAGGATATGCATCACTAGGGAGTAGCGTCGTTTGTGCCTTTCCAACTAAACATAGGAAGTGTTTGGAATTTTCAAGATACTCGAGTATCCATCGCGTTGTTTGGGAATTGCCTCGTATGAACGGAAATACCGATTTACGAAGGCATACATTCGAACAATAGTTCTCGTTCTTATATTGTCGCGTTAAGCATTTCGTTACAGGTGCTTCATTATTTAGTATGGAAAGTGGTGTAGATTTTGTTGAATCATTAATTTTTCATTGTATATGAGACTTTTGTATCAATTAATGTAAGATCTTACCTTGACAAGGATATCCATAGCTATTAAATTGTGTATAATGCTGAAATTGGTGATAATGTCTGTACATAGCACCTACTCTTGATACTCTAAACCTGTAACAATAGGAAAACATTTCATTAATGATATATCTTTCACATTGTTTTGTCATAGTAATTTATTCATAATTATTATATGATAAACATTAAATTTGTATAGTATACACATTGAATCTGTATATTATACAATATACAGATTCAATGCAATGATCATTCAAACAATTTCAATAATACAGATTACAAAATGTGTATTATATCAAAAAACGTCTTCAACCTATTCAAATCTAAGCCCAGTCAAATTACCATAATAACAGAAAAGTAGCGATATACATTGGCAATTTTGACCCATCCTGTGATTGGTAACCCCTGAATTAACCAAAATGGCTTAACAACTTCGCTGCCAAGCCCGCACATGTGCGGGGTTCGGATCAGGTGCGCTGAGCCAGCCCCACACATGTGCAGACCATGCTTGTTTAATTTCTATAGGCCAAAAAAAAAATTACTTTTCACATGACACTAGAATATTTCAAGTGGTAGCGAAGTTGTTAAAACCTATTCCAATAAGTTTCCCCCCATCTACGATTCTAAAAATACTTGCTCTATCTAATGGTCAGATCTACCTCCAGGCTAAGTAAACCAGCATACACCTGCAGCAGAATCTACGGGACTCGGATCGAATTTGCTGCCACCTGGTGATGCTTAGGGTAACCCATGGAGGCTGCATACCAAATTTGGTTAAGTTCGGACCACGGAATGCATTAAATTATAATACTACACCCATCCTACATGATACTACGGATGGGCCAAAGAGTGGGTAACATTAATTAATTTTTTTAATGGATAGTGTACTAAAATAATAATAATAATAATAACAGTTACCTATCATTCTCTGGGGTGTCAGTGGAATGGTGAACATCGACCAGATGACCGTCTTCCGTGGATTGATTTGAAGCGGCTGCTCCACTCACTACCGTGTCTCCGACTTCGCCGTTCTCGAGCACGTCCATGCCTTCTTCATTCACATACACCATCTGCAGCTGAACAAAACAAAACGGTGTTTTAAAATATCAGCGATTTGGCGGTTAAGCTACCAGTGCGAGCTTAATTTACAGGATCTTTTAATGGGCTTTTTACCTTTCCTCGCCTTTTACTCGTCATATTAGGGAGACCGAAAAGTAATCCAAATTTTTACGGCCGGCGAAAAACATTTATTTAAAAAAAAAACTTAAATACTAATCAACGAAATAATTTCCATCATTCTCAAACACTTTTTGTTCTAAAAGTCCTATTTTTTATTGAAAAATATTTCCAAGTGCGTTTTCACTTCTCCAACATTATTAATTTTTTTACCACAATGTATGCTCTAGCAGATCTGAAAAGGTGGTAATCCAACGGTGCAAGATCCGGTGAACAGGGTGGATGAGTTAAAAATTCATGCGGCATGAGGCCTCGTGTTACCGTGTGTTGAAGGATCCTCTTTTTGTTATTGACCAAAAGAGTGTTGTTTTATGAACTCCTGTTTCATTCGCTCGAGTTGTTCACAATACACTGTCGCTGTAACGGTCTGACTAAGTTCAAGCAATTCATAGTGTATAATTCCAGAAAAATCCCAGCACACACATACAAGAACTTTCCTTATTGTTAGTGGTGGTCAAGGTAGTTCTCCAGAAGAAATCTATCGGTCATGCAAATCAGCTTCATCATACAGAGACAAAAGAGACGCGTGATGCGCCGTTGATCGAGAGCCATCTCCGTCAATTCATGAGGAACCCAAATTCCTTTCCTGTACAATATTCCAGTAAGTATCGGTATTTTTTCCACTGCTTCGTTAGCCTTCATTCATTGATTGAACAAAAAAAGCATACAATGACATAAGTGTGCTTCTTCTATTGTTGACCTTGACATCTTTCCCCCTTGGTAAAAAAAATATCTAAAAAATAAAATATACAATCATAACTTTAACATAGTAACAGATTGCTTGTACGTCACCTGCTACGGGCGAACCCGTCCACCCCGGAGCGTTTCATCGAACTTTATCTCTATATCACATACCAATCTCCACCACGTGCCCGTCAGAGGCCAACACTTTGCTGTGAAGCACAGGGAAGTACCACCCTGCGAGCAGCCCCACCCCCTGACTCCCAGATTTAGTCAGATTCTTCCGACCACCCGTCTGGCTGCAGGTTCGAGGTCGCTTGTGCGGTCCTCTACCTCAAGCGAGCGGCATTCCTTACTGGAATATTGCAGGTATGGGGCGTCCTTTGCTCGTCAACTTTCATCCGAGATCGGGTGGCCCACGTAACGTTGCTAATGATTAGCAACTTGACGTACCTACTTACCCTCGCTTTCTTAAGAAGCATACACTTCTAAACTCCTCCAGGTATTAGTCGGTGACAGCATGGCCGGTTTGCCCGCCCCGTGCACCAGTTGTCCAGATCAGCCCGAGTGTCCGTCCCCAGATCCACCGCACAGCGGGTTCACCGGGTTGGTCCCATTTCGGGGAGGCTTCTGGATAGAGGCTGCACCGCGAGCTGGGCCGACCAAGTAACATATAACGGCCATCATAGCCCAGACTACACTGAACCATTATGAACGTATTAACAAAATATACATGTTTGCGGGACCGTGTCCCGATATATAGTAAGTACAAACGGAACTGCCATGGAATTCACCGACCAAGGTCGGGCCCATCATAATACTATTTTTTTTACACTTATGGGGGGTGAGCGGTGGCCTCTGGACTAACGACCAACTGTGGTAGGTTTAGGACAGCTGTCTTGCCACATGTGATGAAGCCGAATGAGCTAACGAAGAAATTTTGATTACTTTCTGGTTCCCCTAATATAAATGGGAATTAATTTAAATCGTTTTACCTTAAGTGGGCCATAATGACTTTCTGGAACTGGCCATTACTTGCATTAAAGATATTTATAAATATCTTTGGCTGTAGAATGTATTTCAATTTTTACATCTGTCATTTGTTTTTTCTTTATGGCACCATCTTGAAAATTGCGTGTTTACCTAATGATGGATTTAAGTCGAAAAATTTTCCATGTATGATTTGACGACACTTCCAAGAGGAAGCAGTGTGTGTGAACAGTGTCAAAAAGTTTAAAAACTTTTTTGGTAAAAGTGTGAAGTGAAAGTAAAAGTGAAAAGTAAAAGAAACATGAAAAGTAACATTGTACTTTAGATATGGCCTTATATTGAGAGGCAGGAGGTCTCATAAAATTAACAATTACCTCGTCATCCAGGATATCGGTGACTCCGTCCTGGCTGTCGTCAACCAGCTCCTCATCCATGGAGAGTTCCTTCTTGTTTCCATGGGAAAGCAACATCTGCAATAAAAAATAATCTAAAATTATATATAAACTAAAATCTAAAATAACCTAAAAATAATAAAAAATTTCAAAAATTAAATGGCGATGAAAGCGATTATGATTTCTCAATCCATCCATCGCCGGTTTATTTAATTAAGTTTGAAAGTATTATTACAAAGCCATGACAAAAGTGCCTGGAATTTGGCTAAAGAACACTGAATTTACTTAGAACATTTTTTTAAAGCCAAGGCAATCATTACTTTGGATACTTCGCCCCTAAAAAACTTTGGTTGGGTAAGCCCGTGAGAGAAATATCTATATTAATAAATCATGCCGACTGGATGCCGCCATCATGACACGACAGGCAATCATAAAAAGAATACTTTTAACCGAGGAAATAAATTATGTATCTAATTTATACTATATATAAAATCCACATTATACTAAGCTATTTTAAGCATAGTTTTATGGTTTATTTAAAATTTACTAATGAATTCGTAGCCTTTTACTAGTTTATTGCAACATTGAAATACTAAATGACATCAGCTGTCCAATGAATTAGGTTATGTAACTCTTTGTAGAAAACGTTAATAGTACGACAGAAAATCAAAGGAATACTGTGCAACATTAACACAAAAGTAATTTTTGTTACAATATAGTTGATTTTTGTTACAATATAGGCATATAAATAATAACAAAATTAGATGTTCGTAGATATTCTATCCACAACAGGGTCCAAGATAAGATATCCAAAGAAAACGATAAATGAATATGCGCAGCACAAAATTTAAATACATTTCAATAAAGATATGAATCAAAATTGTATATCATCAGTTGTACAATAGCAAAGTGAGCAGGACTGTGTCAGCTGTCGAAAATACATTTCAAGTTAGCAAGTTTCAAAATTCATAACAGGCAGGGTAAATGGTCTATGAGACAAAAAAATTTGGGTACCTCTGACGTATACTAAAAATAAAATTGGATCCAAAATGGAACCCTGTGGAACGCCGAGGTTATTAACTATAAGGGCTGATTAGTTTTTGCAGCCATTAAACGTACTTTTACCTCGTCGGTGGTGTTGTTGTCGCTGGCAATTAGTGAGCAGAGGTATGTGAATCCCTTAACAGATTGAAATCGTTTTCGATGTGCCAGAGAGTGAGTTGAGTGAGCCATGGTCGCTGAGAAAAAGTTATTAAAATACTTTAAACTCACATGCAAATGCTTGTTGCGATGAGGCCGTTGCCGTGAACTGATCTTGGAGAGTTGCTGCTCCAATTCAGCCAATTGAGGAGCTACCGATGAAGGCGGCGCCCGCGAAGACTGTCTTCCACCCGGAGGCGACAGAGCCGGACTGTAGGAGACTTCTGAAGGCGATTGTGGAGATAGAGGACCCTATATAAAATTAACAATAAAAACAATCTGGTTCATACACATTATCATATACTTTCCCAAATTTTGTCTTCGGTTGGCTATAATAATTCCGACTTCCAGGTTCGATTTTCAAATTCTTCATTTCCATCATTTTAAAATTTTAATTATCAAACTCGTAAACCATTAAAGTTGTTAAGGACAATTATCAGAATGGACAATATATAATTCAATAAAAGTATTTATTCCCTATAAGAAAATCGTCTCCCATTTTTATTAAAAAAAAATGAAATTACATTCCGAACAACCCAATAATATGCCATTATAATGCATCATTATAAGCCTCATTTTTATGATTATTTTAATACTTTTATATGTACTTATTTAAAGTAAATGCTTCGAACACGTCTGGGAGAAATTCGCCTCGACCCCAAGAAATATTTCTTCAGCAACAGAGTGGTCAACTCATGGAACAAGCTGCCTGAAGGTGCGGTGAATACAGGAACAGTGAATGTTTTTGAACATCGACCGGACAACAACAATAATTATTATAAAATGATTCATAGCAAATAACAGCATTTTTATTTGATCCACAATGAGTCCATTTTATGTCATTTTTCATTTCTTTTTGAAGAAATTCTATAAATTTCAATTATTTCACAAGATGTGTGCTGTAGCACCGTCCTGCGGAGCCCATGTAATCTCCAAGACCTGCTTTACCATTTCTGTCTTCAAGAAGTCCTTCAAACTTTCTATAAAGCGAGAGAGTGGCGGGATGACAATGCTTGTGTAGTCCTCGAAGAAGTACGGTCCAGTCACCTTTCCTAAACTAATCCCAAATCAAACTCTCACTCTTTGGAAATGTAGTATATGCCTTATGTATCAGATGGGAATTTCCAGTTTCTCAAAAGCGAGCATTTAGTTGTTGGCTTATGAGTACGTAAAAATACTTACTCCACTGGATATAGAAGCGAGTTTTGCCTGCAACGCAAGCATATAAGCGTCGTATGACTGCGACTTATGAGGTGTTGCAGGTAGACTAGAATTACTGGAATTTACCCCTGGAAAGAAGACAAAAAAATCAAAACACAGAAAAACTAGATGCCTATCTGGGAAGATTGCTCTTATGGTAGAATTAACTGATCCATGGGAATCAAATACCCCAAAAGACGAGTACAAATTAAATAAATACCATGATCTTGTAAATGCCGTCATCTGGAATGCCTTCACTGTTTACCTTCATGCGGTGTAAGTTGGTACTCGTGGCCTCCCAGCCAAATCACTGTTTCACCTCATTAAAGATGTTGGTCTCTCCAGGAAAATAATTAACTCCTTTCTCGAAAATATCTTTAACCGCGATTTCTACATCTCATTCATGGCTTCAAAGAGGGAGTGAATGAGTGGTGAGGTGTACACTCGTATATGGCAAGACAGCTGCCCTAAACCTACCACAGCCGGTCGTTAGTCCGGAGTCCAGCAGAAGTGTAGCAATAGTATTATGATGGGCCCAATTCCAGTCGATGAGTTCCAAGGTAGCTCCATTTGTATTTACTTTCTTTCAATCCCAAGGTATAAAAATAAAAGAGTACCGTGCACTGATTAAATTCTTCACAGAAAGCACTAACCGAAATTAATTACTACTTGCAGGCTAGTTTATGGAAACAATGCTCGTTGGTTCATCCAGTTATTCAGATCACTGGATGACAACCCTCGCAGTGGGCGCCTCGATATGACATCGTCGAAACATTTTAAGACCTCATCTTAGAGAACAATCGGTTGTTCTCCAAGACTATGTTTGCATAGTCTTGCGTCTACGAAACAGTTTGCGGAGATATAAACTACTCAACTAAAAGCGTATTGTGCCAATCTTGCATGTAAAATTGGGTGTGAATATGTCAGTTGACATTGGGTGCCCAAAATGCTCACGGTCGAAAACAAGCACCAACTGGTGGCTGTGAATGAGTTTGTGGCGGACCACAATATACTACATCAACGAAACCAAATAATAAAATACGCCAAAGATTCAGTGCTTCAACTAAGGCATTTATTCCACCAAACAAAGAAATACAACACGGATTCGGCGCTTCAAATGAAGCATATATTTATTTCATCGTACAGACCAGAAACTGATAAATGAATATGACATCAAACGCTGCAATAAAGAAGACACACAAACGTCAAACAGTAGAACGAAGAGACGCATCTTTTACTCCCGAGTCAGGGACCGTTTTAGCAACAAGAGGCGACGAGTGAATAGCCAGCATCGGTTATCCTGACGTGAAGATAATATCCGGAAAATGGCAGAGAAGAAAATGCGGATCTACACTTTTTGTACGACCGAAAGTGAACGACATTCATCTGGCGGACGACAACCAGTACGGGCGGCTGAAAGCAAACTGGTGGTCTCATGTCATTCCAGCGAGGGAGACAGCATGAGCGTGCACTCGAAACAATTATAGATGGTAAAATCGGAGAGCGGCCCCGATTAATATAAAAACAACCAATTAATTATTAAGACCATTCTATGTTACGATGCTGAATATACTTAAATATAAAAATTTCTACATGCCAAGTTTCTCGATTGAAGCGAGGTTAATTCAGAAAACATTTTTCGCAGCATTGTTAGAGGTGTTAATTTTAGGGCATGGATACACCACCACAATGTGGAAATCGAGCGCCTGTTAAATTTAAGGCTCAGTGCTGGCAAGATCATGGGCTCCGTTTTCTGGGGATGCTGACAAAATAATGCTGGCTGCTGGCTCTGCATAGAAACATAACTCATATCTCACTTTTGCTACAAATTGTAAATGGCACGGCAAGATCGACTGTCCTGAACTATTGTTTAAAATATGTTTCTGCACTCCTAGCCGCGAAATAAGTCACTTCTTCTTGTACCTAGTTTTAAAACTAAATATAAGTGTAGTTCTTATTTTATAAGGGTATGTGAAAATTTCAACACTCTGAATACTGACTTTCTTCTGATATTGATCCCTTTTTCACAAATATAGCTGCCATAAGGAAATAAGTTGTGGGACGATTTTGTGGTGACCAGGCTGTGTTCTTCTTGTTATTTCAGCTGTCAGTAGGTTTAACTGTACTAGTTTATTTATGTTTTTAATTGATGTTATTATCAGTGGTAACTTGTAAATGGCTTCAAGTTTCAATATAGTCGATTACATCATTATTGACTGTCCATAAGAAAATAAAACGAAATAAATAAATAAAAATAATACTAATTGATCACAAGCGCAAGCGTTTATTATGCCGATCTACTTATAAACAACGGATGCCACCCTTGAGAAAATTAGTGGTGTGCTCTCTTTTCAAGACAACGCACCTGTTTACAATTCGCTTGCTCAATGGATGCACTGAAGGATTGCAACTTCGAAATGTTCACCCACCCACCATATTCTCCAAAATTGGCTCCCAACGACCATTTTCTCTTTCTAAACCTAAAGAAAGAGCTTAAAGGCAAGCAATTTTCATTTGCTGAAAAGGTCCATACCGTCGTTTCAGAGTACTTTAATAGCAAAGATCCAAACTGGTATTTCCAGGGGCTCGAAGCTTTGTAGAAACGATATGAAAAGTGCGTTGAGGTTTGAAGGGATTATGCTAAAAAATAAAAATAAAAGTTTTAATAGAAACACTGCCTTTCACAGTCAGACCGAGAACTTTCTACCTCTATACGTATGTTAGCAAGATTGACTGATTAAAGCCGAAAATAATTAAACTAATAACGGACGAACTTGAATAGTAAACCTACCTGTGAGGTCGGTAAAGTCGTGAGTGACTGATTTCCTTGCGAGTGCTTGGTGCATCATATTTTGTGCTATCCTTTCCTGAAGTAAACCCTGCGAAATACAAACTTATATAATATACAAGACTACCACAAGATCTCCATCTAGTTGCCTTAATGTCTGCCAAATACAATACAATAAACTACTCCAATAAAATGAACTACTCCGGTAGATAAGCATTCATACACATGTATACTTGGAAATGCTAAGAATTTAATTATTGGAAACATAACAATCATGATAGTTGTCATGGATATTATAATATATTCTATATTACCTACATACAAATAATCAAAATACACTAATTTAATAGTCTGGGATAATAGATTAAAATATGAATACAAAGTCTATGTAGACTTATCAAGATAAAAATATTTTATTGCCAAACCAAGCAACACGCCTTTGAAATTATAAATCAGGCTTTCCAGCAGTATATAAAGGTGATATTGAATATCATCGGAGAGAGGCAACAGCCCTAAAATAGTCCAATTGAGTATGCTATAGAACGGGTAGTCCATTCTTGCGTTTTGACATGGAACATCAGAGTCATAGTAGGAGTTTACAATGTCACGCACAACCGCACCAAAAGTAAATGCGCCCATATGGTCTCCGCATAAACAGGTGTACAAACAACAGCGAAACCAAATTTTCGCATAAATATAAAGAAATCACACGGTTACTTTAACCCTTTCGACCCTGAAAGCCGCCCCCACACTTAGTGAACTTTTTTTTAGTTTCTTCATGCTAAAACATTTAAAATAGAATAATTATCACAAAAAAAAAATTAGATAGAGCAAGGGACCCCCAGGGGATGGGACACATATGTCCCTACCATTTTTTTACAGGACATATATGTCACTTTAGTGCTGTAGATGCATATATTGTTGTATGAAGAAAATAAAAACATTTTTGTTTTTAAGTTTAGGTACACTTTTTTTAGTTGACTTCAGCTCAGTTTGCGTGTGTGCGGTAAATATTAGTAAGTTACATATAATAAGTAGAACAAATTATTTATGGTAAGGTGCAAAGCATGCTTTGCATAGTGGAATGACTAGTTGTTTTGTGGCTATCAGGTTTTTTTGCCAAATCGATCAGAAAATAGATCAGTGTTTTCTTGCCACAACTCACAAAATAAAATCCACGCATTTACTACAGACATCATCAGCAACCGATAAAACACTTTTTGCCATTATTTGTCCGAATTTTGATCAAGTTCATAAAGGCTGGCCATTTGATCAGCCCTGTCGACGCCATCCATTGCTGCTCTGTAAAACCGAATCATTTCAGGGCAAGGTGTGGTTATGATTTGTCTGTCCTTCTGTTTTTTTTCGACGGTTGACATGGTTGCGCTTGCCATTTGGTATAAGAGAGTCCTCAGTTGCTATTTTTGGATACAGCTTTACTTTTCTTCATCTTTGATGGGCTGTCCTTTGGTATTTTTTTCCTGTTAGCCATACAAGTGCCCAGAGTGGGAAAGTTCAACGTTTCCAGGAGATGGACACTGGTGAAAAATCGGTCAAAACACAATGTTACGTCCGGTTGTCGAATCGTGCTTACCAAGGAATTAACCACTCGGTCACCTAAAGTTCCTGCTAGCAATCCATCTTCTTTTCCACTATATATGTTCTAGCCGCATCGCATCTATATTTTTATGGCTCGTTTGGTTAGTTTCAAATGCATGTATTGTTTCAAGGAGGAACGTCCCTTGAATTTCGTCATCGACTCGTCAATACTTTGGAAGGAACTTTCACCCCAAGATTCTTGGAATCGACCTTTCAAACACAGGATGAGTCATCTACGTAATAAGTTTTGCTGGCAGCGACGGGTTTTTCAGGCGGAGCGAAGTACATTTTGGAAGATAGCATGCAGAAATGATCATGAGCAATTGCTGATTTGATAGCTAAGTTTCCCATTGTTTGATGTTTGGGGCAATAATGACTCATAGCAGGAGGTCGTACATACGACAATGTTAGTTTGAACTAATAACAATTTCCATTTCACAGACATTGGTAGGCTTTATATTTTTATACTTTGCCTTCGTTTGTTATATTTTCTCCAGTCGCTCGTTTGTGCACTGTGTAATATAAATGAACAGGCTTCGTGGGAATATTTTCTGAAATATTTGAATCGCTGAATAGGAATGATGAATATGCGGCGCAATACTGACTTCTCGTTGAGCACCAACATGCTTTCGTGGCTGGAAACTGGAATTAGGTGTCGACCATTCAGTCACATTTTCGATTGTAGTCTGATTATGTCGCCGCTGGGTGGAAGATCTTCATTGTCAGAAGAGCAACTGTCTTCATCTCGATTTTCAGTGCGTGGCTGCTGGTAGTTGTCGCTGCTTCCTCAGAAAATCTTTGAGATACTTGTCAGACTCGATCAATAAATCTCATACTTCATCGTGTGTCAATTTTCGTGACATCTTATGAAATATTTTATCTAAAAAGAAGTATTGTTTAGACTGGATTTCAAACCTTAAAATTCAACGAAAATATGTGTAGAGCCCTAACGGGTCATATTTGTACAATATCAAAACACTAACGGGACACGTAGGTCCCAGCCATCAAATTTCACAAAAAAAACAAAAACAACAAATAATAATTGACATTAAATAAAAATAAAACATATATTATGTGCTTACCCAAAGATAAAAACTGCAAAACCTTTTTGTTTTGCACTTAAAACAACTATAAACAAACTGTTTCTCTTGACATTTACGACACGTGCAAACACTGTGGTGTTCAAATGAGCGCTTTCAATCATATTCTGCTGAGAGCTAATTCAGAGAAACTGTATTTAGACATAAAAGAATGAAATAGGACCAATTTACATACATATTTTAACCTTCAGATTTTTTTGAATTTTGCTGGGACATGTGTCCCAGCCGTGGCAAAACAGTTAAACTCCATGGTCAATATTTTTTTATTTTTTATATTAGAGTGAAATACATCCAGAAGCATAAAAACAAATGAATTAACTGACTTTTAGGCTCAAAGAACCCTTAAGAAGAGCAAAATCATGAGTACCTGTGGTGTGAATGGCAGGCCCTGCAGTCCCAAAGAGAACTGTTGGCCTAATTGTTGTCCGAGCTGTTGCCCGAGAGGCTGACCCATCGCATGAGCCATCGGGTGGCCCATTGTATGACTCATCGGATGACCAATTGAATGACCCATTGAATGACCCATCGGATGGCCCATTGTGTGATTCATCGGATGTGTCATCTGTTGGCTCGCGAGACTCTGCAGCTGGATATTGCCGCCGAATGGATTCATCACTTGCGGCTGCCCACCTATATTCAGAGAAGATTATTTTTCTGTGTCGTGTCTAATTACAGCAGTTTTATCCGTTTATAATTTAAATTTTATAATATAATTATTATTCGAACAAACCACTGTCTTGTTATTTTCACTTTCAAACCCCAGGAGTGCTACAATTGTGGCAGCAGTTGGATATACTGTCTTGTTCTTTTCACTGAATGATTTAAAGAAATTTATTACCACAACATAAAGGATAGTAAAAACCTCCAAAAATAAGCTGAGGTCCCACTTCAGCAAAACCTGGCCATTAGGCAAGGAGATATCATATCTCCAAAGTTGTTGTTAAAATTGAAGCTATGTTAAATAATGTACTCAGTCTTCACCAGTCGAATTTCGTAAGCTGCAACTGTAGGTGTGTTTTACCGGATTTGTACTGACTCTCATGTGCTTGGTCTTTGTGGTGTACAGAATTCACACTAATCTTGCAGATGACATCATTTTAATAAATACAGACAGAAAAAATATGCAAAGCTCGCACTAGGAAATCTTGATATTGTTCTGGCATCGACTCCCAGCTGCGGCGAGGCATCTTTCATCGAAATCAAGTAGCCAAAAAGCAGCAAAGGCAGCCATCGTGGACGGGATTCCATCCCATCCGTAAGTTATTGGCGACGATCTTCTTCTTTGACTTAACAAGCAAATTATCGAACGATGGATGCATGAGTATAGAATAGAACAACAGAATAATTTATTGATTTTCAAAATAATAACTTAATTATGTACATTCAATGTAAAAAAAACTATATAATTTACCCATAGGGCATGAAAATCATATCGTACATCTACAATTAAATTAGGAATAACATTTTGGATATTTATGTCACATGATTTGCAAATAAAATAAAGTCACATTAATAAACCAACTTAATGATAGACAATCAAAAACCAGGAATCAGTGTGTCATGCAATGCACTGAGAATGGAAATTATAGTGTTATAACGAGGCGATAGTGACAGGAAAAGTAAAAAAATTAAGTGCAGGAAAAAAATCATTTGAAGTGGAGTTACAACTCCTTTCGTTTTTTAAAAAACGTTTTGCTGGCCGGAGCAACCTCTCAAGCGATCTCTCGTGCCAGCCATCTATCCGAAAGAGAAGACTACCGGAAGCAGCTATTTTTATCATGAAGACTACCATAAAATTAATATATTTTTGGAAAACGAAAGAAAATATTTATTAATGCCATAAATTCACAATAATATTGAATTATTTAATGAATGGTTTTACAAATTATTTAGTGTTTATTAAGGATTTAATGATTTTATGTAATTTTTCTTTTAATATTGTACTATAGACAAACTTTGATTGGAGAAAATATTGTTTGACACAGCTGTTAAACGGTTTTGAGGTTAGAATTTTGAGGTATTTGAAAAACATTAGGATATCGATTAGAACAACGAAACAATCCATGGAAAACTGAAGAATCCAACTCAACCATCTGTACAATGCACTAAAATTTAAAATCTATTACAAAGTCTCGGGAAATGACAACCTGAATCAACTAACTTAAACGACGACAGCTCACCTGATACTAAGTTGTTGGCGAGGAGGTTCTGCTGGTACAGGTTTGGCTGCGGAGTGGCCTGGGCAGCTATATCCTGAACGGATGCAGTCATCCCGCTGGCAGCCATATTGGCGGCCATGTTGGCAGCCATATTCGCAGCCATGTTGACCGGCATGCTAGTGCCCACCATTCCCGTGGGTAAACCCTGAGATGCGTTTATCCATTTGTATCCTAATTGACCTAATGAATGATGAACAGGCAGTCTTTAATGTTAAACAAATCTTCGAAGGATGCAGAGATTTTGAATAGATTCGTGTAGACTAATTGATGAACGTACTAAAGTCAGGCCCATGAGAAGAAATAAATAACAATAACAAAGGCACATAGAACACTTATTCAAGTGCGGCCTACATTGCACGGAGTCGTAAATGATACGAAGCTGTATTATGTTTGGAATCAGGCATTCAGGAAAACAGGCAGAAGGAAAACTCAACGGTTTGTCAAACTTCAGCCCATATGATTATTTACTTGTATATATGTATGTATAATATATACGCATTGATTATATTCTGTATATATAATAAATGTATTAGTTACCAAAGATGCAAAACTGCCATCTAGCCATGGCTGCGCGAACTATGTCGAGACCGCCGCGGCAAGATGGCAGTGCTAACCGACAATATTTTTTTGCCTAGAAGAGACCTCCTATAATCGCCTATTACCCTGATACCCATATTTTGCTATTTTGTCAAGCGACAGACGACATACTTAACTGACTTGAAATAAAAAAACCGTAGGTTGTACAGACCTCAAAATCAACTGGGCTCTGCGCATTGGTGATAATAATTGATTGTTTTTTTTTTTTATCGGTCGTAGTTTACTCGAGTTATTGTGCATAGTAACATTTTCTTTGGCCAAGACATGGCCAAATGGTTCCGTATAGCTTGGGCTATAATAACCACTAGTGTAATCTGGTTGGCTCAACTTACGGGGCAACTCCTATCCGGGAGCCTCCTCGAAGAGGGACCAACAAGTTGAAACCGCTGTGCGGCAGATTTGGGGAAAGAACCTCAGGCAGAACTGGACGGCTGATGCACTGGTTGGTTTACCAGCCGTGTTGTCAATCGACTGAGACCCGGACGGGTCTGGGAATATTCCCTAAGACGCGGGGGTAGGTGTCGAACTGTCGTCACCTATCCTTAGAAACGATCCGTTGGCCATCCAATCTTGGGTGGTCATTGCCGAGTAAAGGGCGCCATGGGTCTGCGATATTTCCGAGTTATGGAATGCCACGTTATTACGACTGGTAGAGGTTGTGCAGGCGACATCGAGCCTGGGACCAAATGGGTGGATGGAAAAATCTGTCTAAATTTGGTAGTTAGGGAGTGAGGTTGGCCCGATGGGTTTAGCTTGCTTGCGAAGTGCCTCGCTATTAAGGTGTCAGTTTCTAATGGGCTGTGGCAGAATATGTATCGTCTAAATTATTACATTCATCTCTAGACGACATAATGATAGAGCTCGTTGAAACGTCTCGAGGTGACGGGTTTGCCCGTAGTAAAATTTAAACTCAACCCTGTGAGACTTGGCCCCCATTGGGGATTTCGGTTTTCAGAGGAGAATTTCTGAAGATTTTGTTGTCATCGGGACAAAGGCTAGTTGTTGAGTTAATAGAGGATTCTAAGTAGGCGATGTACAGTAAAGAGAGTACCGGACTGAGGACCGATCCCGAAACCACTCCACTTACAACAGGTTTCGTGCCAGACAGGGAAGTTCCCACCCTCACTTGGAATTGCCTTTCTTTAACATTTCTCCCTTTCAGTGGGCCCGAATTTACATACTTACCAATATAAAATATTTTGCTTTATTTTTGCAGAACAACAAAAAATAAAGGCAGTGTATGCTCACCAACGCTGGCCATGTTGATGAGATTATGGTTGTGCAGATCTGCGTGAGTTGGTGGCATGGTATGATTTTGCAAAGTTTGCTGCATCGGTTGCGATTGCACCAATGGCGCTGAAGCTACCACTCCTGGAGGCGGCATCGCTCCCAGAAGACCTAAAGCTTGTTGGCTGAAAATAAACAAATCAAATAATAATTATGTAATTATGTAAGTTTCTCCCTATGACAAAACATTTGAAGAAGAAGACGTTTGCATCTTCGTTTGCAAAAATACTCACTTGACTAGATTCTGATGCAGGAGGAGCGTGTTGAGCTGCTCCTGCTGATGTGGAGCAAGGTCCGTGTCGATGCGAAGCGGATTAGAAGCGAGGGAAGCAGGCGGCGGCAAAGTTTCGGTCATTTTTGAGGGTTCAGAAACCTCGGAAGAGGGTGGAGTGGCCGTCCCCGACTCCGGGACTCCGGCCGCGACCACAGGGCTAACCAGGAACCGAGAGATCTTCCGCTGCGGCTTCTTTTCCGCTGGACGATTCGATTCCTCAGGTGGCGAAGTCGGTGACGGTTTTCCTTCCTCGGAGGTCGTCATGGACTGAAATTTTATATCTGGATTATCGATTGACGGTTGTAACCAATAGTATATTTCCCAGAGACAATGCGGGGAACAGAAGTCGGAGGTGGGGTGCAAATAATGGACAGCTAGGGCCGGATAGTAATCAAAACATTGAAGAACGAGTTGGTTCAATCACAAGCTCGGTTTGAGAGTAACCACCTATCTGAATGTCTCAAAGACCATTTCCATAATACATTCTGGTTGCAAAAAGGCTACTCCTAATATTCCAGATATGGGTGAATAATATCAGCAACGTTAAGCAATTTCTTGGTGTTGTAACAGAAGATAAGGCGGAATCCACATGGCAAAGTATTGAGCGACAGGCTTTCTAGTGCATGCTTTTAACTGCATCAAATCCATAAAATCACTAGTAAAACAAATGCCAGAATCATATCCTTCGCTCATTTCAAATCGCACCTCCGTTATGCCATCTCACAGAGCTCAGTGTACTTAGGCCATACTGAAAATTTCTGGATTCTGATAAAGTAAAACACATAATATTTATATTGCATTTACTGTTTTCAAACTCTTCCCCTGACAATTTATACACATTTTCATTCTTTGAAAACAATGGGAAAAGCAGTTGGTCCAGTCTTCTTTAGAGGTCTCCTCAATAGCTTCTCGGAATACTATCACCGCGCACCGCTTCTGGGGTCGTGAACCTTATACCTCGAAGTTAAACGTTAATTTTTGAAACAAAAAGAAATCGCAGATACAAAGTCCGAACTGCATCGGGGATGTGTCATCAGTTCCAGGTTTGAGGTCTTCAAAAACGCTGTTGTCATCTTGGCAGAGTGGGTGGATGTATTGTCGTGATAGAGGACTACTCTGCTGCGAGGTTGCTTTTCATGAACTTTTTCTAAAACACTGGGCATACAAATAGTAACGTACCAATCTGTAGAGACTGTTTTTAATTTTCAAGTAAAATTGTCATGTAATGTCACGTTTTGTTAAAAAAAGAAGCAACCATCATTTTACCAGTGCTTCGGCCTCTCTTGTCTTTTGTCGGCAAATCCTCTGAAGGAAAGATCCACTCCACCAATTGACTCTTTCTTTCAGATTCATAACAGTATACCCAGCTTATGTCTCTTGTTACAATGTCATATATTGCTAATGATTGCCCTCCGTCATATTTTTTATCATTTTAGTACACCACTCTACTCGCTGTAATTTTTGAACTTTCGTTAACTGATGCGGTATCCGTCTCGAACATAGCTTCCAAACTTTCAGGTGTACGCGCAAAATATTATGCAAATGAATCATGCCAATGTTCAATGTTGTACGAATTTGCTGACATGTAATTTTTTATACCATTGATTGCTGTACAGCATCGATGTTAGTTTGGGTTACCGCTGTCGCCAGCCGGCCTTCGAATTAACCGTCTCGGAGATGAATATATCCACGTTTGAATTCATTATACTAAAAATACAGAGAGCTACGAGACGGGCTTCTTCACCAAACGCTAATTGAAGCCCTTCGCAACTCTCTTGTCTCTTGAAAATTGACATCAACAATTTTCTCGACTTAATCCACCATTAGGAAAACATGCCATTATTAAGATGGCTCCACAAAAAAACACAAATGACAGACATAAACAATAAAATGTATAAATTAAACCATAAAATGTATTAATATAACTAAAAATTTGTTTTTGCGTCGGTTTGCACAGCAGGGACATACGAGGAAAAAACATTTCGTCCGTTTAGCGTTACAGAATAGCAGCAATTGTCTCCTTGAATTGGATTGGACCAAGAGAAAAGCCTGGATATTCAAGCCAATGAACCGCATGTGGTTTGCAAGCTGTGGTTTACCGATCCCTGTCCTAGTCTGTGGTAAGGATCATTTAAGGGGTGTCAAACAGTCCAACAATAATCTCGAGCACAGAATAGCAGTAAAGGCAAGGACCAGCTTCTGTCATGTTTTGGGCCACAGTCCATACTCATCGAACCACATCTTTCTTGGCAGGCTCAAGCCACTGAATTCAGTAAACGCATATATGCAAGCTTTCACAGCCTTCGGCGATCACAGAGGTTCCTACCAGTAAGAATCGAGCAAGCATTAGTTCAGACTCTCTAACACCCTATATTGGACTATGCTGATGTTTGCTTCCTAGATGCAAACGAGGCTGACCGCCTTCAAAATGCCTGCATAAGGTATGTATTTGATCTCCAAAAATATGACCATGTAATTGTATTTTGCAAGAAGTTAAGGTGGCTTACTATTCGTAACTGTAAGAAAATGTATTATTGTCACTGCTCTACCGAGTTCTTTTTTCTCCCAGATCTTCTGCTTACCTGAAGTTGTGGTGGCGTTGTCTCATCTGTAGTCTCTGGTAATAAATTACTTTCAGGTGCGATGGTAGGAGTAGTGCATTCTGAATTGTCCGCTTTCTCCGCACCTTCAGATTCACTTTCGGCCTTTAAAAATACAACATTACACTTAAAAAAATCAACCTATACAGCGAGTGTAGCCTGCTTTCATAGGTGCTGTGCTGAAAAAGCACATAAACCAAGTATTCCAACTTTGAATTTGGCACCATTAGCCTGAAATAGCTCAGTGACACTAGTAGTTCTTTTGATAACCGACAGAGGTCATGTAAGTGCGCCTAAAATAGACAGATAATGAAATAGACTGGGAAATGTCACAATACTCATTATTCATCACTTTTTAATGAGAAAATATTGCATGAATATGTAAGGTGACTATATTAAGTACGCTAAAAAGAGAGAAAATAGAAACTGGACGAAAGCCATCGTCCACTATTGATTGTGGTTTCAATATTTGGACAGAAGAGGAACTCTGTAACTCAATGGTGAATTGAAACCAGAATTAGAATTCTTTGTAAGAATAAAAAGCACGTTTTATTTATGAAATCGAAGACTATTGCGGTTGCTTGGTATTATAAATAAGATTAAATGAATTTACTGTATGAAGGTTTTAGCACCTGATGTTTCGGCAATGTTACAACCGTTGTCCAGGGTAGAGACTGGAGTGTCGTCAACCGTCATCCGTTGTTCTGCGGGTAGGCGGCAAACTGCTGCTGTTACTACGTAGGTTATAACGGTGGTGGGACGGCGAGTTTGGCGCATGTGAATTTTGAAAATCCATTGTGCACACAAAACTAACTGTATCTTGTTACGTCCTTGCGCTTGGCGATGGGCATTGAGAACATTTTAAGAGGATTGCACGTAGTAGAGTTTGAAAGTTTACCGTCGTGTCTCAACTACCCACAGAACAACAATTATACCCCTAATGAATTTCAGTCTAAACATTTGTTATGAAAATTATATTGAGATGAAGAGGACTGTTTAAGACCTACAGTGACTAGTCTCTGAGGGTCAAATGGTTCCATGCAGCTTGGGCCTGATGGACAGCTTTGTTGGTCTCCCATCCGACAACCTTCTCGAAGAGGAACTCTCAGGCCTCAGTGAACCCTGTCTGCAGTTGTAGGCAGTTGTGATTTGCAGACACAGGGGACAGCCTCAGTCAGTCCTTAGGCGGCTGTGCATTTGTGCAACCGGCAAATTACCAGGGGAGTCTGGAAACTATGTTTCCTACGGCAGCATGGTTAGTTGCTGACCTGCTGTAACTTATCCTTAGAAACAACCAACCTATCCTTAGAAATGCGGGCAAAGAATGCCACGGGCCTATGGCATATTTTGCCGCCAACAGTACATAAAGGTCTGGACTGCGTGTACTAGTGCCGCGAGAGTGACTTCTGGAACCAGACCAGAGAGAGGAAAAATCCGTCCAAATCTGGTAGACAGGGGATGAGGGCTCCCACCGGCTTGCGAGTGCCTTCGACATTTAAGGTAGGCGACTGTCGGGCTGTGGCAGAAATCGATCAGTAGATCGTTTTCGTCTCAAGTCTTTGCAACTTATTTCAGGGTGACAAGACGACAACGGCCGTTATAACATCCTGAGAAGACGTGTGTGTAAAGACGCATTGTAATGGTGCAGTATGATTCCCCTAAGCCCAGTCTTTGGTCGTCTCTCCTGCACAGCTTTGAAAACTTTTGGCAATGCGACTGTTGTGTACCATTCCTAGTTAACTGTTATAAAAATACTCAAGCATATATTCTCAATATTCAAGCATTGTTGTCGCAAGATGTCCACTGTGTGAAAAAAACTACCATTATCTTTTTTACCAATGTTCCGAGGTCTTTGCAATTTGGTTGGCAACTGGCCATCTGAAAACACCCATGCTGACGAACGTTTCTTGTTTTCTGGATCATATTGATATATCCATATTTGTCGCCAGTAATAATTTTATTAACATGGCTTGATGTTCTACATTTTAAACGTAGTCGCATTTTTCAGCACCAATCTACCCGGGCTTCTTTTTTCATTTCGAAGAGCAAACGAGGTATCCAACGACAACAAAGTTTCCTCACATCAAAATGTTAGTGTAAGTTGGTATGAACACTAACCAAACTAATGTGTAAGATTCTCTTTATGTCCTTAAATGTAATTTGTGTGTCTTCTCACAACAGCATTTCAGTAGTCCACACATTTTCCGCAGTGACTGCTGTTGTTAGGCTTTCACTTTTTTCATCCGTCATCTTCAAGGCTAGTTCTGCCCCTTTTAAATTCATTAAATCATCTAAAAATCATTGCCCGAGAAGGAGCAGATTCGCCTAAAACTGATTTTAAATATTCAAAGCTAAACACTTCAGATAAACCAAATTTAAAGACATAATAGATCATAGTACGCATCTCGCTTGAGCTCCATCGTAGCAGACGAAAAGGCGGAAAGTGATGACAGAATAAATATCAAAAAATATATTAATTTTTTAATTGTTGTAAATGGACTTTCACATTCGATATTTAAATAAATTTGCTATTTAGAAATATAGGATATAGATACGTACCATTTTTAAATTTCGAGCATCTCAAAATGTATATAGTGGCCCTTGTATAGTAAAATAATTTCCTCACCTTATCGAGATTTAATTTCAGGTTATTCGCTTTGGATTGGACGACCGGCATTACTTCTGGATTAGCGTGCAGCTGCTTGACGATATCTTCAATTAGTTCGATGAAAGTTTCGCTTTGAGACTCCGGTAGCAGAGTATTTGATACCTGAAAGAAATAATATCAGTTATTACCAAATATTTTTCGCAGTTTCATAACACAGCAGTACCACCCGCTGGGGTTGCTTGTCCTATCGTGGCACTGGATCACTCGTGCCAGTCATTGGGATGATGAAATCAGACCAATATATTGACATCTTATTAAACCATATGATATGAGAACTCCGCAAGGTCAATACCTCCAATGAGGCCATTTTCAACAAGATGTCGCCCCATGCCATTCATAAAAAAAAGTCCAACAATTTTTCACACAGAACCAAATTACTTTGCTGCAATGAGGCAGAAACTCCCCTGAACTCATCCTGATCGAAAACCTCTAAGCCATTTGCAAAGCAAGGGCTCTCCAAAATGGATTGTACGACGAAAACAAAAATAATCTCTGCAGTAAGTCGAGTCTGGTTTCACAATGATGAACTAAAAGAAAGCTGTCAAAACCTGGTAAATGATATGCATACAAGAGTGAATG
>JAOPUG010000168.1:10708333-10730686 GCA_027564375.1 Micropterix facetella
AACATCCATAGATAGGCGCATATTTTTTTTTTGGTTTAGATGGACTCTAGAACATGTGAAAAGTCGAGAAAATCTTTTTGGACGATTTAATTTCTTTACACTTCTCGCTTGATTTTTCCGTGATGGTCGAACCTACGCTGGGCGGTCCGAAATAATTTGCCCATGTGCTCTTTTATGAAATCAAGGATTCGATTTTAATTTTAATCACTTGTTGAGCGTATTCATGTATCATTCAGATTATAATATTTTCTTTTGTTTCCTGTTTCTTTATATCATTGATCCACTTGTCTATTCGTCTTCGCTAATTTCCAAATCCATTTTAAATTCTTCTGGGTTACGAGTTTAATTGAAGACGTAGCAATAAATTAGCTTACGCTTGACAATTTTAGCGAACAATACTGCTCGCGACACAGATTTCTCATAAAAAAAATGGGATGGGCTCAGTCATAACGGAGCCAAGCTTAAAAATACCTATTCTTTTGCGGTATTTTTAGGCTTGTTGCATAACTTTCGATACAGTATTCCCTTTGACTGATGTTTTCTATAATTCTGAGCATATTATATGGTCATATGAGGCAGCGTCCCTAATTAGTTTGTAATTATCAATTTAATATATTTTTTCTCTTTTATTCCGGCGACTATATCTATTGTCTCACTTTAGATGGTTATAAAGCTCCGCGAGATCTTTACAGTGACATAAAAACCAATATCCTAGCTCAAAGCATTTCCACGTTATACTAATATACATTTCTACTCAAAGCTAATTCGTCACTATTCCACGAATACGTCTACACTCGCCCGATGATTTCACAGTCAAATCACATCCTGCGCGACAAATACGTACAAACATGATCTATCCGTTGCAGGTTCAACCATTGCTCACATATTATTAGTCGTAACTATTAGCGATAAAAGTTGATATTCTACATTTGTATTGTGATATTTTGTCACATAAGAAAGCCCGACTGGTCACCATTGTAACGAGCGAATAGTCGTTTTGCCATCAATACTGGTTGCAATCGAGCAAAGTTGACAAAACAATATGGGATTTAACTGGCAGATTCCGCACATGCTTCGCACAACCAATCCCAGTGACCACTCGAGCAAATATCGTCGGCAAAAGTAAAAGTCCATTCTGCGAATAACTATTCTTTCGGGTTAAAACAGTATACCCAACTTCGTCCTCTTTTACAATATCATAATTTATTTCGGTACACTTAGCTAATGATTGTCCTCCGTTATACTTTTGAATACAGAGTGAGGAAGAAAAATTCCCCGCTCCATATGGAAACACTTGTTAGCATCCGTTAACTCATGCGGTTCCATCTCGTGCACATATTTCAAACCTTCACATATATAATATGCAAAATCTATTATACTTGGCTCATGCCAATACCTTGAAAAAAGCCTGCTCCGCTCGTGTCTTATAAAATCAGAATGCGTCAAAATTCAGTTCCACAAGTAAAGGTTGTCTTTTAGAAGTATACAAATTTAAAATAAAATAAAACACATAAAAATAATATTAATGGCTATAGTTGGGTAAAAGTGGGAGAGACGCTATGTGAGGGGAGAAGCTATACTTTAGCTAGTTCACTATATGGGAAAGAGATGTCTATATTTCTCACTGTAGACTCATAGTTTCTCACTCCTAGATGCTATTAGTGAAACCATAGATTTTTTTGAAAATGTTGTGTGAATGGGGTTTTAGTGAACGTTGCAAATAAAATAGAGACAGTAAGGTAAGAAGTTTATTCAAATTATATTTTGCTATCTCTATTAATACCAAAGTATATTTTAGCTGTATGGTGTCTCTCCCACGAAATGAGGAGAGATACCACCCTTTGCAAAACTGCAATCGTTGTATAATCTATCGAATTTTTTTATTGTTTAAAGGATGCCGAGAATATATGTAAGATATCATAAAGTGGTTAGAGGGCAGTGGACATAAGAAAATTGAATTTTAACCATAAAAAAAGGTGAAATATAGAAAAAGGTGAAATATAACTCAAAGGCTCTATGAGTTACCTATTAGAACCTTATCTAGGCGCCTCAAGACCGGCAATACAACACAATTTGGATTACGTTTCCATGGTATTTATTTTATGATAATACACCATGTGGGTATGGTAATTAATACACATTTTGTTTCTCCACAATGTATGGCATCTCTCCCACACTATGTGGGAGAGATGACTCTTTGCCGACTGATTTTTTTTATTTTCCATTTTTTTATTTTTTTGTCGAAAGACAAAAACATTGATACTATAATACATAATATTAGTGTACATTTAAAATAAAAAATAAACATTTTAAATATATTGCATTTTTTTATTTATTACTCCTTTCTACAAAAAGTATGGCGTCTCTCCCACTTTTACCCTATTGACTTTTTTAAAAGAGAATTTCATGCCATTAGTATTTAAATATGATTTCGGGCATAAAGGCGCTACGGCTGGCTCGAATGTAGCGCAATCGGGAAATCCAATTTTCTACCACTTTATCGAGCAACTGGGGCCGTATATCGGCAATAACTCTGCGTGATCCAATGTTTGTGATTTATCGGCGTAGACTAGTTACTCCACATATACCCAAAGAAAGTAATCCAGAGGTGTGACGTCACACGATCGCGGAGGCCAGTTCACAGGTCCATTAAGCGAATTTATTTTATATATTTATTTATTTAATATTTTTATTTGCAGCAGTCAATACGAAAAATCGACTGAAAAAGACAAAATTATAAATTGCAACTGAAAATATAAAAAAACTATATAATAGACAAGTAAGTAATAGACAGAGACTATGTAATAAAACTACAAACGCTGAAAATTAGGGGTATCCTCAGGATATATATTAACCTGATTTTCAAGACACACCTACCTATAGGTAAAATCATTTAAAGTAATTAAAATAAAATATTCAAAATGAAATAAATCAAATCAAAATAATTAACATCAAATATCACGATAAAAAAGAAATATACAAAAACAATAATAATAATCAAATTAACAAGTAATAATAATAATAATCAAATTAACAATAATAATAATCAAATTTAAAAAAAGAAATATCTAAAAATCTTTGCCTTCTAAGAATCTTCTTTCAATAACTAATTCTTATAGTGGTTCTTGAATATTCTATATTTCGATTGAAATGCCATTCCCAATCGATCCATACAACCGCAGAATAAGAATAGAAACCGCACTGGAAATTAGTAGTTTTATGTTTGGGAATTAAGCGCTTCTTAATTTTGTCATGTCGGTTACGGAACCAGGCCATAAGCCAGTAAAGATATCGCAGCTGTTTATTGCATACTATTTTGAGTACATGGGTCGCAAAACGGAGCTGTCTTCTTTTATTCATATCTAACATCGAAACCTTGGCAAGGAAAGGTGACACATGATGACGTGAAGGAATCCTAAAGCAAAATCTTCGGAGAGGCTGCAGGATGGGAACTGAGCCGTGAGCTGGACCGACCGGTGTAATAAGATAGTCATAAGTCCCGAGCTGCACAGCCTCCCCCATTAGGCCCCTAATGACAGAGGTAAGAGACAGCTCATAGTACACAGATCGCAACACTCACAGCAGGGTATGAAGTCTCTCTAGCAGTCAGCGAGCAGGTAGAAAATAGCATGTAGCATGTTACTTCACCTAAAAAAGCGTACTTATTTTTTGCCAGCCCGAAGCATGCTTCATGCTTTTTGACACTGCAATACTTGACAGAGATTTACGCCCTCGAAAATCGCAGAGGCTCAATGTATCAATTGAGGTTTGCATACATTTTTCCAAGACAATATTGCTCTCTCTCTCTCTCTCTCTTTGATCTCTCGTATCTTATTTGATACCTTTCTAATGAAAAGCACTTACGAATGAGAAAGATGCGAATAGATTATGAAAATCTTCGCGTAAAATGATTTTTCTCTAGAAAACCGTTAAATCTTTTGTTGATAAAATATTGATCATAAAAATTTACCTAGTAAACATGTGCAGTATCTAAGTAAGTATGTTTGTCATCTTTCCGCTATTTTTTAGCCTTGAAGAATAAAACAATGAAGAAAACATAATGTTAGCTATTTCAAAATGACGAATTTTCATGATCGATTTGGCGTTTAAAATTTAAATTTCAAAAATGCCCACTTTTCAAACCACCAAATGTACAATAAAAATGATGCGATGCAGGATAATCTCATCGATTCCCGTAAAGAAAAGTTTTTAAAATATGTGGCGTTCGATTGCGATTTTTAAAAAAGTTTAAAACGTCACTAATCCTATCCCAGGCCGAAACGTCACTTTTTCGTCGACGAATTTTAACGTATCACGCTGCATCTAACAAGATTTCCGCCTCTGCAAGTTCGTATGTATATCGCAGTGTACTTACGTGCGGCTAAATGCGACAAATCACGTTCCATAAACATAATACCGAATATTACGGTCGCCGATGCAAAAAACACTGTTCGGTCGGCGGAGAACGCCGCGCTATCGTCCGCTGCCGCGAGGATGCGCGAAATAGTCGCGTTCTATAAATACTTACACGAATAAAACTCGACGAAATCGCACCATTGTTTTTCCTTCTTTTCCACACTTTGCAGCACTTCGCGCAAACTGACGGCCGGACAGCGCAAGATGGGTGCGAGACTGGCTGACATATCAACGATGTGAATTGATTTTTTTTATTAGTTGCCGTATTTTTATCTAGCGGTTTTCTTTAATTGTTACATTACAAATATTAACCCTGATAATCCCCTGACTTTATTTCTTTTAGGTAAAACTAATTATGATTAAATTGATTTACCCTACCTACCCAGCCTACCCACATCATAACACTTGTAAATGAGATATCTAGCTTGAATATACTCACCGCTACGGTACTTAGTTATAGTACGGGACAATGTGTTCTAATTTGACGGTTTTCGGAAAAATAGTTTTGAGCTCTTGAAATATTAATATCAGTCGGTTGCTTCCTTGCGAAGTATCAGGCAGATACTGTCACGAAGCGATATAGCATACCATAAATTATATGAGATATAGGGTTTACATACACGATTAACTCGTACAGCGTCGCCAAGCGCATCGGTGTGCCAGACATACACGGTCATACACCGTACTTATGACGATCCTGTGTTATAAGAATACTACCGTCTCTAGCAGGGCATCCTTCGAATTATGTCGTGTTGTTAAGTGGAATTGGACCACTTAGGTACTGATGGTCCACATTACTCTTGTTCACGGCATGATGAGCCATATTAAGTAACGCTTAATAATGCCGTACTTATTTACAGATTTCAAATGCCGTAAATATACCTTCTTATCAATGACAGCATGGGGTTGTAAGTAGCTAAATATTTTCCCTCGATATATATTTTTTCAGATAATTTAAAATAGGCATTATAAAATATTAATGTTCACAGTTATTAATTTAAACTGATAGTTATGTATTCTATGTCGTATAAATACATGTATACGAGTCGTTAAATGGTTTTTTATAATATTATTTTAAAATATTCACAGAACCGGGAAAACATGTATAAAGCAATAATTGCCATCTCGCGGGAGAAGATATAGCAAAAAAAAAAGGTCGGCCATTTTGTTTGAGTTTGATGAACTTTGTCGAAATGTCAAAGTTTATTTTGCATTCTTGATTTATTATTCACGTGTTTTCAAACATTGTCGCGTCTAAACATCAACGATTGATCAGAAAAGTGGGTTTGGTGTGTTTTACAATTTTGCGTGGTGATTTTAGTGTGAGTTTTATTTATTTTGTTTTTTGTTAGGTTAAAACCTTTTGCATTACTGTTTTATTTTCTTTCGCAATGCTATCGTTTGCGGATGGATTTGCGCGTAAGTACTAAGTAGAGTAGTAATGGCATACAATAATAAAATAAAAGAAAAACAATCGGAAGTTGCAGTATATTGTCATTCTTCAAACTTTAGTTTTATAATGTCCGGTATCATTAGACCTGTGAAAAGAAAAGGCGAGAACGTTTGTGAATAGACCTTTCACACACGAGGCAACTAGAAACCTTATTTGCAACTCAGGCGCAACCAACCTTGATGGCACATTCATATTGATAGTACTTTTGACTAGCTATTCTGGTCGCCTTAGCATCTAAAGTTAACAGTTGCGACATGCTATATCTAAATAAGACAATATTACCTATATTATTCAGGAATAATAATAATAAAATTTTCATCATCATCCTCTTTCCTGTCATCCAACAATAATCAAAGCCACGAGTAATCGCCAAAATCTGAAAGATCAGCTGATTAGCCGTGGAGTAATAACAGCCGAACATCCTGCCGTTATAGGGTAAGGATATGAGACTCATCGACCAGTATTTAACCGGTAAATTGGTCTTCCAACCTTCCTTTTTTTTCCTACAGAGTATCTGTTCCCTCCCGATAATAAATGCAGTGACCACCTTCTTATAAATGTGTTTAATGTTTATAACGGATGCTTTGTTCGTCGTCCCGAGTTTGAATTTTCTTTTCGTGCCTGTTTATATTTGTTTCATTGAGTTCCTCAAGGTTTTCCGTGTTTTTTGATATAATGGATAATAGTGCAATGTTTTCAGGAAGAAGTGAATTTTGGTTTACAGAACCATCCCATACAATAAGTCGCTACATGTTGTTTGTCGCTCTTGTTGTTTTCTTAGCATAGCATCCCCTACATATTAGGATTTAAGACTGTATTCGGGCGATCCCGTCACCTTGAAGCACTTCAACGAACTTTATCATTATATCGCCCCACGATGAAACATACAGAATTTGGACATTACATATCCACAATCCAACTACGCCACGGCCCGTCAAAGTTCTACTACTTACGGCAAGGCACCGGGAAGTGCTACCCAGCGGGCAGCCTCATCCCCTGACTACCAAATTAGGTCGGATTTCTCCGTCCACCCGTCTGGTCCCAGGCTCGAAGTCACTTGCGCAACTTCTACCTGTCGTGATAATGCGGAATTCCGTAACTCGGAAATATCGCAGACCCATGCCATCTGTTACTCGGAAAGTCACAAGAGATTGAGTGTCCATCAGGTCATTTCTAAGGGTCAGTGACGACAGGTCGACACCTACCCCTGCGTCTTAAGAAGCATTACGCAACTAGACTCCCCCGGCTATTCGTAAGTTGAGCGGGGCGGTAAACCATCCAATACATCAACCACCCAGGGCCTCTCAAGGTGTTACCCCAGGTCCGACCGCAAAGCGGGTTTAACCAGATTAGACCCTCTTCGGGGATGCTGGCGAATGGGAGCTGGGCCGTGAGTCGGGCCGACCAGTGTAACAAGATGGCCATATGGCCCGAGCTGAACAACTCAATTAGGCCCCTAATGGGGTTGTAAAGTATGTCTTTGATTTATGAACGATTTATGAGCCGCCGGGGGACCGCTAGTGTCTGGGAAACGTTTCGTCCACTGGACCATCGGCGGTCTCTAGGGACCGCCGACTAAATATAGTAAATGAAAAAAAAGGCCATGAATATCACATAGTATAATGTATATATTCAGCTGGTGGATAATAAAAAAGATGCAGTCCAAGGTGCGTTACATTAAATTTCACTTGGTTTCCAACCTGTTAAATAAAAACTTGTTTTGGTGAATAAAGACAGTGTTAGCGTGTAGCACAAGATCTAGTCAATCGACTGCATTAAGTAGTTCGTTCCCTTACTTCAAACCTTTTCTGTGCTCGCCAAAGTTCCCAAACCTTGATACGACCCTTTAAAATGCTTAATGGAACCCAGCTCACTAATTTCTTTGGATATACCTAAATTGTCTTCCATTATAGCCACTCAATTTTTCGAATAGTCCTTATTACGGGCAGGTTTTACAAGGTTGTATTTATGTTTTTACAAATGCATAATATTTTCACCCCCAACCCTCATCGGTTTAAATTACAGGCGATTAATTATTTATTCTTATTTGATAGCTAGTATTTAATGCGATGTTATATTCATTTTACCATTCTGTGCATTGATTTTATGTAATGTTGATAAGTAATAAGCGAAATAAATAAATAAAATAAAAAAATCATAAGTGTGCTATTTGAAGGATTACAGAAGACGAAATTTTACCCCAATGAAGTTGATGGATGACAGTACACTGAAATTTTACCAAAATATAATAGGTATTTTATTTTGATTTTTTTTTTATTCCTTTTATTTTTTAGTTGGGTATGGATATGCCAGGCCAAAACGGGTCTTCCCTGTCGCCTGGAGACGTCTTAAGTGGAGTATGTGCCGGTTTGGAGTTATGTATCGTGTGCGGTGACCGAGCATCAGGACGTCATTATGGTGCTATCAGCTGCGAAGGTACTTCTTTCAAAGTAATTAGCCTCTCAGTGACTCGTGCCAACAATGCACAAGCTTGAAAGTCATCAAAAAGCTGATGTTATAAAATAATCAAAAAACAAGGATATACACCTCTCAGGGTTTTCACATTATT
This sequence comes from Micropterix facetella, assembly GCA_027564375.1. Classification (NCBI taxonomy): domain Eukaryota; kingdom Metazoa; phylum Arthropoda; class Insecta; order Lepidoptera; family Micropterigidae; genus Micropterix; species Micropterix facetella. The sequence goes on from JAOPUG010000168.1 coordinate 10,716,772, forward strand.
CGACTCCAACTAATTATTTTTCTAAAACTTCTATACTTTCCGGCTGCTTTGTGGTAACAGGGCACCTTTTTCGGTCAAATTTTACAGTATAACCAAAAACATTTGAAAATACTGCACAGGTAAAACTGTTTAAACTTTTCTGAGTGTAAAAGTATCCAACATTCACTTACTTTATTCTTCACTGGAAATTAGTATATACTTTGTTTTTCGTTAGAAAATGCAATGAAAAATGCAGTTACTGTCTTTTGCCGACCTGTAGATCTCCGACTTTATAAGGATTTTTCGCAATTGCTAAAAATTAATACGAGGTGTGTCCGGACAGTATCCGACCTGTGCGTATATCTACGTGTCTGAACTCGTTGAGGGCTTCGGGTGGGGCTCCTTCAAAGTACATCTATAACTCGCTGTCAGCCGTTTTTCTAAGTCAGAGCTGTAGGGTATTTTCGGAACCTGTACGATGATGAGTTTTGCCAAAAACTTTTGAACAAGGTTCGACGAATGTGCCGGCGCATTATCGTGGTGGCCGAACCAATCGCCGCTTTTCCAAAATTGATCTCGTTTTCTCTTTAATGTGTTTTGTAACCTTTTCAAAACTCCCAGATATTATTCCTTCTTGACCTTGTGGAGTATATTCATGATGCACGACACCTTAAACACAGCGATTAAGCAATTAAACGACGACAGTGATTAAATCACTCCTTTATTTGAGTTTTACCCACAGCTTGGTCTTTAAAACGCTTCTAAATCATAGAATTTGTCTCTGTTGTATGGCCAAGATTAATGCAAAATTTAATGCAAATTCGTTGATAGACACGTTCAGACATTTTTACAAAATAAGCAATGTGACATGCTCGACTTATACTAAATCTGGTCAAACGTGTTCGGAAATGGCTTGGATAATAGATGAAGGTTCCCCCTCCCTGAACTTCGCTGTCGACGCTAGGGTAATTCATCTTGAAGTTATACACACAGATCGGACGCTTTCCGGACACACCTCGTATATGCGGAAAATACAAGTCTCAATTTTGAAAAAAATGTTGATTATTTTGTTTTACCTTAGAACAGCTGTTTCGCTCTGTGCATTTAAGAACTTTGTTATTTTTGAGTTTACTTCTTAAGAATCGATTTCAATAGTGCAATTTAAAGCCCCCGGTATGAAAATTTGATGGGTATTAAAGTCGAGCATTAACAAAAAGCGTTATGTTAACAAAAATAATTAGGTTAACAATAATACATGTGCTGCCATCTATTGTCAGGTACGTATATTACTGGATACTAGTTTACTCCTTAAGAATCGATTTCATTTAAAGCCCACAAGAATCGATTTCATCTAAATTTGATGGGTAGTAAAATCGAGCGTTAACAAAAAACGTTATTTTTAATGTTAGCGCCATCTAAGCAGACTATTTCAAAATGAAATAACTTTTCGTAACATAGTAATATACGTTGGTAACTGACAATAGATAGCAGTACATGTATTATTCTGTTAGCGCCATCTAAACACAATAAATATTTCTAAATTAAATAGCTTTTAGTAGCATATACGTACCTGATAATAGATGGCAGCACATATATTATTCTGTTAGCACCATCTAAGGGTGGTCATATAAACACCTGTGCCCTTGGTTTTGGACTTGTAGAGTAAAATTCAGTTGCGCGTCGGAGCTGACACGCACATTTTCTTTTTTTACTGCAAATGTAATGATTTTTTTGACGTAATGGCAATTACTGATCATGAAGCTACTCCTCCATCAAAGTGTCAGAATTTTATAGTGCAATTTTTTTTCAAAAACAAAATTTTTAATAAAAATGTCGTTAACACCTGAAATCATCACTCTAATCGAAATTTTTAATGTGTTAATTATAGGTTGTAAAGGTTTCTTCAAACGCTCCATCAGAAAGAAGCTGGGTTACCAATGCCGAGGGAATATGAACTGCGAAGTCACCAAGCATCACAGGAATCGGTGTCAGTATTGCCGTTTGCAGAAATGTCTTGCTTGCGGCATGCGAAGCGACTGTAAGTATCATCTTAGAAGTTTCATAGCCATGATATTTGTGGGTGACACTGAAAGTTTAAAAAATGATAAAAAAGGGTGGAATGAATAAACGCTACGTCGGTCAATATATAAATTTTAAGTTTTTGTTTTTATAATTTATATTATATTTTTCAAAATATTCTCCATATTCACTATGCGCCTTCCGCCTAAACCAGCTCTGGAAACATTTATTCCAGTGTTCCTCCGACAGGTCAGAAATTGTTGATTCCGACAGGCCATGCTTCATCGGCACTTGAAAAAAAACTTTCCTTTTATTTTATCCTTGACAATTAGAAATAAAATTAAATCACAGGGAGGTAAGTCGAGGCCGTAAGGTGGATGAGTCAGGGTTTCAATACCAGATTTTAAAATAAATTCTTTGTTCTGCGGGAAGTGTCTGAAGACACATTGTCTTGGTGAAGCATGATTCCCCTAAGCTTGGTCTTTGGTCTGTCTTCGTCGGCAATGTGGCTGTTGTGTACCATTTTGAGTCAACTGATCTACAATTTTCTAGCATTAATGTCGCAAGATGTCCACTCCACGAAAAAAAAAACTGTCCACCATTTTTTTTGCCAATGTTCCGAGGTCATTGCAATTTTGTTGCCAATTGACCATCTGAAAACACTCATACCGACGAACGCTTCTTGCTTTCCGGGTCATATTGATATATCCATGTTTCGTTGTAAGTCATGAATTCTAAAACACGCTTTGATGCCCCATTTTCGAAACTTAGTCGCATTTCTCAGCACTAATCCACACGGGCTTTTATTTCCATTTCGGAGAGCGCCTGAGATATCCAACTACAACAAAGTAACCGAACTGATGTGTAAGATTCTCTCTATGTCCTTAAATGTGATTTGTGGGTCTTCTCGCACCAGAATTTCAGTAGTCCACATATTTTCTGCGGTGACTGCCATTGGCGAGTGTCCACTTTTGTTGTCATCTTGAAGGTTAGTTCTGCCCCTTTTAAATTTGTAAAACTGAAAATTAAACGTACATCATTATGTGCTCTGTTCATTTCTCGAACGTTTGTACGTGCCTTGTGTTTCGTGCCCATTTGCTTGTCTTCTATTATTATCATAGTTTCATTTATGAGTTGATAATATCAATTTTTCTTTTTCGTCGCAATTCTCCAGCCGCTGCAACTTCGGCTTTCAATTTTTGGCCGTCATTTCACACAAAAGCCACACAAACAAAAATCCGCAGAGTGAAAGTGCGCCAACTGAGGTTAGTTTTTCGACGCCACGCAGCTCAGCTTTTCTGTTAAACGTCGATTACCATAAACAACAATCGTAGAAAAAACTAAAAGGGCTATGTATTGCCAGATGTAAACGTTGGTCCCCGGTACCAAATTAGTATCATTTAGTCCCAGTATTAAAGTGAACTCTGAATAGGTTCCCTGAATCCGGCCTTAATATCGAATTTACAAATACGGTCTTGATACCGGTATTATGTGACTGTAGCAAGCGAAAAGATTACATGTCAATTAATTTTTTAAATTATTATTTTAAACAGCTGTTCAACACGAGCGTAAGCCAATCGTAGACAAGAAGCTGTTCAAGGAAGAAGGGTCGTCTTCTGGTGCCAGCCAATCGCAACAGGTACTTACATCAGATTAATCGTAATAAACAATCACAGCGTATAATTCAAGTGATTATATTAGGTTCTTACCTATATAATTGCCCTTCTCCCTGATCACTTTGAACTTAGATAACATCGGTTTGAGTTGAAATTACAAATTAAACTAAATGTTATTCTTTTGTCTTTCTGTCGTTTGTTATTGCTCGGATATTTCCGCATGTGCAGTCCTGAGCCAGTGTTATCTAAAACAGCTTATTGCGGACTGGCACTACTGTTATTGCAAATGTGTACTATCAAGAACTGCAAACAATAATCGAGAAGCTCTTGATTAAACAACAGCCTGGTCAATCGCTCTTTGTTGCTGTTTCTTCACAGAAATGCACAAAACCATACACTTCACGGAAAAACGTTGCAGGAGTTGCTCTTCGTAACCTACTGTATTCGCTAGACCTTGATCCAGCCACGTTTATCGGAATTTTAATATTTTACAGTGGGATTTTTTTTCATTGCTGAGTCAGTGAAAAACACCTTTAAAACATTAATTAACATTAGCCGATTCCTATTGAAATTGTCACGGGAATATATATATATAATACCACGCTGGTAGCTTTGCGCTTTATTTCCCCAAAGTGGCAACCCTGAGAGGAGAGCTGTCAAAGCGGGAAAGAGAAAAATGGTAGGAGGAAAAGCGTAGAGAGCGAGAGATTTCTCAGTCAGAGCTCTCCTTTATTTGGAATCGATCAGCTACAACTTAAATAAGGCACTACTGCGACATTTTCGGGACGAAGCTAATTGTCGAGGGACTCCGCTGAACAAGCTGCCTGCCGCTAAACGACTTCGGAAACGCCTGCTCACATCAGGAAGTGAGTTTAGTCTATTTTTGGCAAGTTTCTCTAAATTTCTCGAGAGTGTTGCTCATCATAATACTTTCCTCCACTACAGGCGTTTGTTTAGTCTGTAAACAAGGTTTTAAGGAGTGAAAGAAGTGGAAATGTGACAGTGCGGGGTTGCCAGTCATGCGGTGAATTTTGAAAGATTGAATTTTTGGAAGGTTTCAAAAATTCTCAATTTTAGGATCGATCTACTAAACGATTCTGAGAGAACTCTCGGAGGGATCTTCTTGGACTGTCTCTGTGCCATCGGCCATCCAGCCTATTTCCGTGTAGGATTGCTGAGACTTTGGTGGACTCAACACTTCACTACTATCGTGTGGAGTCTTCGCGAGAAGATTCTCCATCAAACTCAGCTGATTCTTATGCCGAAACAGGTCCGAACCTTAACATCAGTGCTGTATCTCCCACTTAACTACCCAGGTTTCGTTACAAATTCCACTGATGCTGTCCAGTTGCTTCACGGCCTGTTAAATGACCCATTTTTAATCATTTAAACGGATTTAATTAATTTAACAGCGCTCTATGTACTCTTACAAATAAGATTAAATGAATTTACTGCTTGGATTTTTTAGCACTTGACGTTTCGGCGATATTGCAACCGCCGTTTTCCAGGTTAGACTGTTCATTCTACTCTGATAGACTGTCCAGTCTACCCTGGACAACGGCGGTTGCAACATCGCCGAAACGTCGGTTGTTAAAAACTTCTTCGGTAAATTTCTTTAATCTTATTTATAATGCCAAACAACTGCGATAGTCTTCGACTCTTTCTCGTCTAACTTCTATGAAATTCAACTCACTATATTATAAATGGAAATTTATTATTATACAAATAAAACCACATTGTAAATATGAAAAAGTTATTTTATTTCTAGCTCGACAGCATCCCGCTACCTTTATCGACAGATGCCAAGTTTGGGTGTAGTGGGGGAAACATAGCTTAACAATTGTGTCTGTGACTGTATGGGTTATAATCACTTTTTTAAAAATAAGACCATGTATTTATTGTATGTTTTATAGTAAACATGCAAAAACAAAAGATTATTATGACACAGAAGTAGCGATTAAATGTGTTATGCTATATATAGTGGTATCTTGACAGTCAGATCCTCAAAGGGGGGATGTTTTTGTTTTGTCAGGCGGTTCCTCGCGACCTGTCCTCGTCGGGGAGCTCCATGGCTATGGAAGAGCAGCAGAGCATGATGATCAAGCAGCAAGCGGTATACGCCAGCAAACTCTTTAACATGGGACAGGTATTATTATTCAACTTCAAACAATATTTTCAACGCGAAGAAAAATTTAAAATTACTCCCACAACAAGATTCCGAAAGGTTTTGGGCGCCATCACGGTATACAGAAAAACATAAAAAATGAGTAGAAACACAGAGAATATCTTAATACCAAAAGAACAAAGAAAGACTTTCCTTTCTCTCATAAAAAAATATTTAAATATATGATTTGAAAGAAAGTGTGGTGAATCACGCCACTAGTATTTTACTCTGAATATGAAATTTGTTTTCATCGATACTTCATAGAAACAAATTACGGCACCCACAGATCGTGGAAATGAAAGACTCATTTCAATGCAATTGCTGACTTTGAAAGACTCAAATAACGTTGAATGTGAAAGACTCATGTTCTAGCGAAAAGAACAATGGTTCAGCCCCAATCATGCCAGTGATTATGTCAGAAGTACAACTATAAACTGGCGAAGAGATATTCAGTTCAGATATACTATTAATCCAGTTCGATTAAAATCAAGAAATTGTTAGAAACATATTTTGGCTGGCTGCAAGGCGGTCTTAGATCAAGGACGGTATACTTACCACCATGACAAAGTCCTTGCTGTTATTCGCGAGGTAATTAGCCTCTATGTGGCTTGTGCCAACAAGGGTCTGACAGTACCCTCCAAACCATCAATACGATTTGTGCGGGATGGCTCTAAAGGCAAAAAACATTCCACTACAAAACCTTTCTCAATAGTCGAGAAAGCTTCAGATTGAATTCTGGAGGTCTATACGGTCTCAATTCCCTGAAAATCTCGGATGCACAGCTCTCCGTCCAGATATAATTTTTTACTCCCTATCTCGGAAGATGGCCCCTATTGTAGAATTAACCGTTCCATGGAAATCAAATATCCCAAGAATCCATGAGTAAAAATTAAATAAATATCATTTTCTCGCAAATGCTGCTACACGGAACGGCGCACGGAGCACCAACTTTCACCTCCACGCGGTGGAAGTTGGCACTCGTGGCTTCCCAGCCAAATCACTGCTTAACCACTTTAAGGATCTTGGTGTCTCCATGAAAATAATTAACTCTTTCCTACAAAAAATATCTGAAACTACGATTTTCACATCTCAAATTCTGTGGCTTTGAAGGGGGGAGCGAATGAGTGGTAAGTTCAATGCTCGCATGCGGCAAGACACCTGTCCTAGACCTACCATAGCTGGTCGTTATTCCGGAGTACACTGCTCACCCCCCAGAAGTGTAACAGTGTGAATTCCATGACAGCTCCATTTGTATATATTAAACCAGGAATGGGCAACCTTTACTAATTTAGGGACCAACCTAATGACTCCGCCGAGTGTGTCGCAAGAGCGTACGGCTGATAACATAGAACCGTTTGGTTGTAGCTTTCAAATCCGGCGCTCCTGAGAGTCGCTAAAATGTGTACCATTGTGCCACAAAAAAGTCAGAAAGTTTCATTTGGAAATCGGTGCAACGATTTCACGTCAAAACGAGTAAAATCTCGAGTGACTGCCCAAAGGAAGACAAAGCAATATAGTAAGACTTTTTCAAAAGTTCATCCAAGCTCAAATTACATTCCATAAAGTAATATTATATGCTATAATATTGATATTATTAACTTAATACAATAAAAAGTTGTTTGCTCGAGATTGATATTAAATTTCGCTCCACTTGATGAAAACCACTCCTTTCAGAAAAGCATATACAAAAAGGACTCGAGTGGGTGAGTAAATATGTTAATAAGAATTAGGGTCACGTAAGTTTTACAGACGAGGCCTATTTTTGGGCATATTCACCTACAAGAAGGGCTTAGTTGAGAGCAGACTACATAACGATTCAGCATACTGTGAAACGCCCGATAAAAAATCACATTTGGCGGTGTTTCTGTAAACGCAGCTTTGGTTGCCTTTACCTTTGACGATCGTAATATAGAAAAGTTGCGACAGATCTGCAGTAAATAATTATTGATTTGGTGAAAAAAAGATGGCTTTGCAACTGCAAGAGATAATGAAGGCTCAAATTGGGATAATGACAATGAATTGGCCAGAAAATTCTCCAGATTCAAATCCAACAGATATTGATAAATTTTGTGACTGCAGCGACTCGGGGCATTTCGCGAGGCGAGTACTAAATTTGGCAATAAAGTTGGCGAAGCGAAGGAATAAACAATAAAATCGACATTTTTCAAACTAAGGTGCCGAGAGTATACATCGCAGTGCTCATCTGATCTATGAATTGCATAACGGCTCAGTTACTTATTGATAATGTATTTATATTGTTCTAGCTGGTGCCGAAAGAAGAACCTCAGGAACCATTCAATTTAGCAACTTTGGCAGCCGCTTTCAACAACAATGCTGGTATTTTATCAACATTTATTTAATTAAATTAATCTAGAGACTACGAGCTTGAACTACGGAATTACGTCAAGTGTACAACATTTGTTTTGCATATTTCTAATGGATATATATAAATATATCTAAAACCGACGATCAGCCAGCTTTGTAAAGTGATTGATGAGAAATTAGAAGCCAGCCCTGGATGGTTGTACATTTTTTATTTTATTTTTTTAATAATAATAATACTAATAATAAAATAATTTATTGATATGTTGTGTTACAAATTAGTACATTATTACAAGAATATAACTTTAAAACATACAGAACAGAAAAAGAAGGAAGTACGTCAAAATCACTAGTAGATATTTAACTTCTCATTTGTAAAGGCCTTTGCTTATCACCGATTTCACCGAGATCCAACTGTCCTGTCTTGATGTCTAGCGGCAGCTAGTTTGAAATCCTGGCTTCCCCTAGCCAAACCAGCTGACTCCTCCGCTTTCTTCAGATTCACTCATAACTTTGAGCTAGTTCTAAAACTACCACGTATGCCAACGCCAGAGTAATCAAAACCTAGATTCTGTCCAATTCTAACGATCAGGCAGTGTCGAATCACACAGTAAGTGGCGGTATTGCATCAAATGATTTACAAGCCTACATAGGCTTCCACAAAATATTCTTGCTGGATCCAGCCAAAATAGCGCTGGCAGCACAACCATGAGCGATGTTGATCTAAAGAAGTCACTTTTGCAAAGAGATTGTGATAATAACAGTATGGCACATGCTGTTGGCTTCTAATGTCAGAATGACTGGACTGTTGTCCAGTCAGTTGACGACTTGTAAGCAGATAGTATTATATGAACTCCAAAGATTTAGAAATTTTATTTAAATAATTTTCAGCATTCACTTCTAGACCCCAGCAGCCATGCTCGCTGGAGCTAAGTAAGTCTGAGAATAGTGTAGACTAGAAAGTCTACAAACTTCACTGTATTTTCTCCAACGACAAGGAGTATTTTTCCTCAGTCTGGATATTAATCAAATTAAATAATATTGATATAGCTGGATCAAAATATATAATAATGTTTTGTTTTCAGCTTTCTCTTATTCTCCGCACCGATCAACTCCTCTGGAAAGTTCACCAGCCAACAATGTCTCAGCGCATCAAACAGATAGTAAGAAATATTCTTCTTAAGCCCAAATATCTTTAGCATAGCGGCAGGCGAGTTTGAAAGAACGCAAATCCGTATAATTTTTGAAGAATTTTGAATTGGCTTCTTTGGGAATAGGCTTGATTTCCTCAATAGGCTCAATTGTGTGAGATTTCCTCGAGATATTAAGTTTCAAAAATCAGTTGGGACAATATATGTATTTCGTTTTATTTCAATTGTAGTGTGATATGGATTATGATGATTCAGATGATGGTACAGATGAAGGGTTAGCAGGTTTTATTATAAGTGTTCGTGTTTTATATGTGATAAAACTCAGAAATTTAATATTAATCAATTCGAATCATGACGATTTAGTCCCAACTATATCAGGTACTTTAATAACAGGAAAAGTAGCGACACACATCGGCAACTTTGGCCCGTCCCGTGATTGGTAAGCCCTGACTTATCCAACATGGCTTAAAACCTATTCCAGCAAGTTTTTCTCAACTTGATTCCAAAAATACCCACATACGCTACGCTTGCTCTACCTATTGGGTCAGATCTTCCTCCAGGCAAGTAAACCAGGTTGCACCTGCAATAGCACCTGCGGGACTCTGATCGAATATGCTGCCACCTGGTGGTGCTTAGGGTTACCCAAGGAGGCTGCATACCAAATTTGGTTAAGACCAAATCACGGCAAGTCTTCGGGCATACTGACAAATAAACGCACAGCCATGCATCAGACTGTATGGCCCGTCCTACTTAATACTATGGACGGGCCAAAAAGCGCTCCATTTCACGTTGTTGCCGTTTACTATTTGGTCTCGGGGTCATAGTGGTGTATCTGTCTCATAAAATGTCATAATGCGATGAAAATATTTACCGAATTAACCATGCATCTATCGATAAAGTCATTCGCAGCTACCATTCTTTGGTCCTTGTTTTCGACTGTGAGCATTTTGGGCACACATCTCCAACTGAATTTTTCATGCAAGAGCCACAATACGCAATGCAGCGCATGGATCGCATTGCACCTTGTGATTACAGTCGCTTCCAGCGTTGTTGAAGAAAACTGATTACTTCGCCAGTCTCTTCCTTTAATTGTTTTTTCCTGACGTTCTGGAGTGTACTGAAGTTTGATCCAGGGGAACACACTTGGAGCTGATGTCCATGGTGGCAGTTGCACCAACACAAATAGATGCTAGGAGTAATTTTACTGGAGATAGCGGTGATTGTATCAAAACCGATTGTTGCTTGGATTAGCAACAATTGTACCTGAGCCAGTGCTGCCACATGCAGATACATACAAGAAAACGACTGCGCGAAAAGATAAGAAACGTTAAAGTTCGTTGAAGTGATATAACATAAAGTTCGTTGAAACGCCTCAGGGTGAAATCCAAATATATTTGTCTTAAATCCAAATATATTTGTCAGTTGAGCAAGGCCGGTAAACTGACCAATACATCAACCATCCAGGGCCACCCGAGGTGTTACCCCAGATCCGATCGCATAGAAGGTTTACTGGTTTAGTCCCTCTTCAGGGAGGTTGCCAGATGGGAGTTGAGCTGTGAGTCGGGCCAACCAAGATAACGAATGCGCTCATTAGGGCCCGAGCTTCACGACCTCATTAAGGTGACTACCTCTAACACAGTGAAAAACTGACATCTTGCAGTCAATTTAAGTTACTCCCGCGTGTTTTTAAACAATAATAAAATATAAGTCTTGTAACAAATTTCTTAATATTTAATATTATAAAGCAAAATTTCAATATTTTGAGTTTTTTCTGAATAAAAATAAATAAAAGTCATCACCTTTTTGTATTTTGCATTTTTCTTGGAATCTATAAGGGCAAACAACTTGAAACTATAAAACTAGGTAAGACGTGGCAAGTAAATGATTAAAATGTAATGAAGGAATATTTTTCATTCTTTTAATTTTTTCGTTATAATCATTCAAAAAACTAAAAGATATATTATTTGTCACGCGTGATTTCAGAAGAATGGTAACTCCCCACATGTAATAATAGTCTTTCGGCGTATTGCGCCCCGTTAATAATTCGCTTGCCATCAGAATGGGAACTCCGCGCAAACAATAATAGGCTTCAGGTATATAGCTGCTGGTGTTATCCTTGGCACATCATTCCGGTTTATTTAGCCAATAGCGGCCCCTTTAGCCCCTTTCTTCACAAGAAAGAGAGAGATTTGCAGGACGTGACCTTCGTGTATTTTTCAAATAGCATTTGGTGTGAGCTGGCTATAGGACCTTGGAACACCACATGGAAAGCTAAGTGCTGGTGTGGCACTACTGACAATCAACCCCGAATTTAATCATCAGTAGTTTTTTTTACTTTGCCCAAGAGATTTTTTGTCAAGATTATTTATTTTTACAGATACTGAGGTCCAGCGTCGTCAACAGCTCATGCTCCAGACGCAGTTCGCTAAGAATTTACTCAAAGTTGGACAATTTGGTAATGTAATTGTTGAAGAAAATGTCTTCTAATGTCCGTCTGTCAGTCCATTGTATATAATAATATAGTCTACGCATTTTGAATTAACTAAGCTGTCATTAGCTCATTTCGCAGCTGCCGATGGTTAGTGGAGGGGTAATGGGTTTTTCCGACCTCACGTAGTTGTTATAAAAACAACGTCCATAATACACATATTTTGGCCCAATTGTGTTTCTTGAAGAACTAATATTGAAAATTAGTTCATGCGAACGAGACAGAGCACTACATTAGAGCGAAACGATCGTCGACTTTCCCGCACCAAAACTACCTGCCGAACTTATAGCCATCTGAATAAATTTGAACACATTTGGTGCGGCCTCAGATTTAACTGGTTTTTTTTACGGTGGGTAGTTTATTTACGGAAAAGTGACAACCGTTTATTTCACATTCCACTCAAACATATTGCCCTGTCCCGTTCACATGAACTAATTTCCGATTTTAGTTTATGAAGAAACGCAATTGAGGCGAACAGGTTCATAACATAATAAGCATTAAATATGTTAGTACACATTTCTACCTAAAGAATAAAACAGCCGATCTCATTCTGAGATGAATACATAGCCCATTGCCCACATCTTGAAGAGATGCGGGCTCACAGTAAAAATATTCACATCTGAAACGTCAAGCACAGCACATTTATGCGCTGTGCGGCATAGATTATGTGACCGAGCTAGATTATCCGGATCAAAGAGACAAACCTTCATCTTAAAGAATGCACCTCAATGTGGATTTTTATCTCCTAGCTCATATCCCAGTTGTTATTCAAATTGCAGCCATGGTAAAAATGTTATCAATTTTGTCCAGTCGAATTTCACCTTGGGCACTTTAGTGACTATCACGAGCTTGGTCTTCGTGGTGCTCAGCTTCAACCTTTGTTGTCAATCTTGTAATATGATCAATGAGGAACAGGAGTTTTGAATACAGTGTTACAGTATCATCTGCATATATTATTTTGCTGATGTTTTCAATATTTACCCTGACCCCATTTTTGGATTTATGTAGTCTCAGAATAAAGATTGAAGAGCAGAGGTGAATGTATTTATTTATTTTAACAAATATAAGTAACCTAACGTTACAGAATGTATTCTTAAAAGCAATGCCAATGCGCTATGTGCTTTACAAAAAATTCAGTAAAAATACATTTTACAATATTCTAAAAATTAGCTTTAGTTAACATATTACACGGAGAATGTATAACTGGAGAGGCAGTTCCTTTTTCAATTTCCACAGGGAAATGTTAAAAATTTCAATTTTGGAAGGTAGACTGTTCAATATTTTGATCATCCTACCGATCGGTTTATCAATTATAATATGTGTACGGTGTGCTGGCTCTCTGAACAGCAGTTATAGTTAACCGGCATGTACAATGACAACTTTTCAGGTGTTTGTGGTAAGTACACATTCACTTTGATGATGTTGTAGGCGTAGACGATTATTGCAATATGCCTATGAAATTCAAGTGTATCCATGCTTAAAATTAAACTAGATGGATGGAGTACAGGATAGAAAGCGAATTGGAAAGTAATTATATCTCAAAAAATTTCTCTGTATCCGCTCCATCATCAGGGTGTATTTGAATGCATTTTCATACCAAATGACAGAGGTGTATTCCAAACATATTATGCAACTCTGTATGACTCCGTGCCGTATCTCCATCTCTTTAGAAATATTCTGACCGACCTTGATTCTTTGGTGGCAGTAGAGATCAGTAATGTGTAGTGGAGTGATGTTTGTGCTTTGGTTTTCTCTTACACTGTTGACTGTTGAAGAAGTGAGGTGCGATGAAGCCGAAGTGTCTTTATCTAAATTATGATAACTAATTTTCTAGGTGCTATCAATGAGTACCTTCAAGGGGCTTATGGGGCTGGGGATATCCTCGCTCTGATGCAACATAACCTGGGATTACATGTCAACCAGGAGGATTCTGGTAGGTACATTCACTTAATCGATTTTTACAGGTTAATTTTAAATCTAACTGAGCTGTGCTCATACTAAAGTAGGCTTACTGGTAGTAAAATGTATTTATAGATTAATACATGTATAAAAAGATATAGATAGATTAACACAATCAAAAGATAATAGGAATGAATAGTCAAAACACTGCTTTGAGAGAATTTTTAATGGGTAAAAAAAATATGTAGGTACATTTAATATATATGTATATATATAT
>JAOPUG010000168.1:10931686-10944105 GCA_027564375.1 Micropterix facetella
TGTAATTTCGTGGAAATATTAAAATTTTTGCTATTTTACGCAGTAGGTTCCATTTCTCATGATTGTGATGGCTAAAATTGTTATATTATTTATGTATGTACAAAATACCATAATTCAATGACTTAACACTAAAAAATAAGCATCGTGTAGTGTTATGTTTTTGTAATGCATCAATTAGTAGTAAAATTCACAGTGTCCATATTAATATGACCTGTATTTTCATCTGTTCAAAGATAGAGGTGCATTTTTATACTGTCGACAGAATTTTTCCATGTATTCGGATTTTCCATTTCCATGCTCATGCAATCGTATTTTACTATCGCAACGTGATCAATAATATTTGAATTTGAGGACATTCATGAAAAATATGGGGGGGGGGGCTTCTTACTCCCGACTTCTTCGTCAGAGAACGGCAACAGGCGCTGATTCCTGTGATATTTGTCTATTGATAGTCAGGGTGTACTTCTGTGACTGTCGAGTATGTAGCTCCGTTGACTGTTTAGTCTGTGAGGCTGTGAAATTTCGTAATTTACCCTTGCGTTAATAGTATGTTTTTGCTTGTTTCAGGTGAACCTATGCGGTATGAGACGGCATATGCATGCGAGAGCAAGACTTTGAAGATTGGCTGCCCGGAAGGCTCTGTGATACACCTAATTAGGGCTAACTATGGGAGGTTCTCTATTACGATATGCAACGATCACGGTAACACAGATTGGAGTGTCAACTGCATGTCCACAAAATCGTTGCGGGTGCTGCATACAAGGTAAGCATACTTTCTATATTCTTCCTGAGCGCAATCCTTACTTTACAGAACAATTCTTCTTCTGGTGCAATGTCTGCTGTACTGTACTGAACAAAGTTGGCCATTACAATTTAAATTATTGGCCACCGCTCTAAACAAATGTGGTAAATATCTGGAACCATTCCCGTAAATAGCGGTGCCAAGATCTTCTTTGTCCCGGACCTATTCATCTTGCTATTTGGTCTTGAATTATTAAATGCATAATGTTGTATCTTTCGAGATGATGCATGACATGAGTGAAGTATTCGAGTTTTCGGATCTTTATTATTTTTGATATTTCTATGTTCTTGTTCAAACGCTTTGACATCTTAATTTCTGACTCTGTCAGAAATAGCTAGTGGCTTATACGCAGTATCTTCTAAAAGACCCACATTTCAAAGGCTTCAAGCTCTGTAAATATCCGGCTTCCATCCTATATAATAACATTAAAATAAAGTAGCATATTAAAAGTCTGATCTTCAGATATAGGTTGATGTTTCTTCTGCAAAATACCTTTTTCATTTTGAAGAAAACCTGAATGATATGCCACGCCACTGGATCATTTACGATATAATTGCTTTCAACATAAGGAGGCAACGTTGCAATCCGGTATTTTATTTTTGTGACCCGGTGCCGGGTTGCAACCCACCATATGGGAAACGTTGCTCTAAAGGATGTACAAATATTCAATATCATATCACATAATCCGTTTTACACATAAATATTTCAAGAAAAGTAACAAATTGATTGATAAGTATGCACTATAATGATCTTTTAAAATCTAAGACAGAATTATCAAAGTCATCCAAACTATAAATAGATCATGCATGCCTAACTTTCTTTTTATGCATTTTTTAAATACAACCTCATATCATATCTCTATCACTTTTGCATTCTATGTTCGAAAAATACCCATGGCATATATGCTTTGCTTGCTCTACCTATTGGTCGGATCCTCCTCCAGGCCAAGTAGACCAGGATGCACCTGCAGGCTCTGATCGAATTTGCCACCACCTGGTTATTCTTAGGGTCACCCAGGGATGCTGCATACCAAATTTGGTTGTGATCGAACCACGGGAGTCTTCGGATGGACAAACGTGGCGCGTTCTACGTAATAGTACAGCCGGACCAAAAAAACAGTCTACTTCAAAACCCTTGTCAATAATCGAGAAAGCTTCAGACTGGATTCTGGAGGTCATTTTCCTGAAAGTCTCGGATGCACAGCCGTCCCCGTCCAGATATAACTTTACTTTCTTTCTCGAAAGATTGTACAATACTCTACGATAGAATAGATACTATTTATTGTAGAATTAAGTGTTACATGGGAATCTAGTATATAGGAAATACCATGATCTTGTAAATGCCATCACTCGGAACGGCTTCACTGCTCACATGCGGTGGAAGTTAGCACTGGTGGCCTACCAGCCAAATATCTGTGTCTGTCGGTCTCTCTAGAAAATTACCAACTCTTTCCTGAAAATAAAAAACTAAAACTGCGATTTCCGTATCAAATTTTAAAGCTTCGAAGAGGATAGTGAATGAATGGTAAATATTGTTGATTAATGTATGGTATCTTCTTTGTCTTACAGATGCAGTATGAACCAGAATTGCAGTATTTTAGCCAGTACAAATATGTTTGGAGATCCCTGTCCAAATACGCTCAAGTACTTAGAAGCTCACTATCAGTGTATGCCAGGTGAGATTTATAGAAATATTAATAATGAAACTGTTAGGTTTAAGTACTTATAGCTTACTTGCTTAGTGCTATTTATTACGCTTTAGTCAATAGTATACTATTTTAGGAGATCTTTGGATGGGGTGGTGTATCACTTTCAGCTTTAGGTCCCTTAATAAATGCTCAACACTCCATTATTAGGGTAATCAATAAAAAGTTTTTTATATTCTCCAGCAACCAATTATTCAAAGAATTCTGAGTACTAGACATAAGCCAATTATATGTAAAAGTAGTAGCAATTTTCTATTACACCCACACAGAGCAACATATGATTCAAGTTCACACTATCACAATGCGTGCAGTTACATATTTGATGAAATATGTCCTGCAAGATGCTATTATTATATGTTGTGTGGGGCTTTTTTTTAAAGGATTAATGAGCCTTGTATCACTGCAACCATTTCTGGTCTATTGTGATCGCCATCTACAATAGTTCCGTGCTAAGCCTTGTGTCATTTAAGAACCGCGTCAGGCTTTTGACGCTGGATTGTTTTACCACTTCAGATTGGAGGAAGTTGCCACCCAGGTGGGTGTATCTTTTACGCATCAGCGGGCCACATTCGCACATGAGGTGCACGAGAGTCCGTTGCATTTTGGCAGAACCTGTACACTCTAGTGTCCAGGAGCTTAAGGTTGCACATGTGTCTATTCAGGCCACAATTGCCCGTGAGCGCCCTCACGAGCATGCTTAGATTGTTCCTATGTAGCGCTAAAGCCTCATGGGCAGTTTTACGGTCGTAATTTACTTTGATTAGTGCTTTAGAATGATTCAAACCTTGGCATGTTGTACTGATGTTTGAATTATTGCTCTAAACATAGTTTTTTGAGCATTAGGTTTGCCAGGATTTTTGGTATGCCACAGCAAGGTTCAGGACCGTGTAACGTTCCCTTCGCTCCCGCCTTAGCAAGTTCAGATTCCTGCAGGACCAGGAACCCATCTTAAAACTACCCTGTTCTTTTCGCCTAGGGAGTTCGCCACACATTTTTGCACCAGCTTTGAACTAATAGTGTCTGAGGCTTGTGCCATAAGAGCTACCTGGCTATCCGTTTGGAGGTTGCAAGATGTTAGTGATGATATTGTAAACAAATTGCGAATTGCTCTTTTCTGTAGTCGAAATATTCTTAATCAAGTACATAATAAAATCTGATTAAATAAAACAGTTTCATTTAACACATGTGTGGTAATGAGTAGATCATATTTTGCACACTTTTATACAGAATCACTCAATAGTAGTATTGGCGATTATTTTTGAAAATGATCGGAATCGGAATTGAAATCCGAAAATCAATGATCGTTGTATCCCTAGTGATAATGATACCGAATATGAACATATCGTATATTAATATTCTACTTTTTAGCAGCAACGTCGAGTACGACAAATCGACCATCGCCTCCATGGCAGATGACATCACAGCCATCTGTTTGGCGTTCCACTTCACCTTCAGGTCAGCCCAAAAGACCAGCTCCTGCTTCCGGAGGTCACCACACTTCTGCGGCCATCACACCACCTACTTTCAGACCACATATCACGCTGCCACCAGAACTGAAGCCAGGAGTAATCAGCAAGGTAATATTATAGAAGTAGAACTGGGTTAAGATACTCTCGAAGGGACCAGATAAATATTTCGTATTATGGGTCTCTAGTCGCAGAGTGGAACTCTGAAGCCAATGCGGCGGTTTAAAAATCAGAACAAGAGATATTGCGATAAATAGAGTTTACAAACCATGACTGAAGATGATTTTGGTCAGGCGCTGTTTGACAGTCCTTATTGTCTGTTTAGGAGACTACAATAAATTATTCGTAATTAACATTAACATATGCAAAAAATATAAAATATACTTTAATTACCTAGTTCAGACTGAGTGATCAGTATATCAATGGCCCTGATTGTGTTTCTTCGTAAATAAAAATTGGAGATTATTATTAAATTATTTTAAAAAAAGAAATAGATGAGCCTTCGGGATTTTATTCGCGAAACCTAATAATTATGGCTATTCAAATCATCAGTCTTATATGTTTAATAGCAAAATAATGAATAGTATTGTTAAAAAAAACAACACAATAGACTACAACATCTTCATGACACAAAACTACACAAATATGTAAAAGCTAGAATTTTTTTCAAATATCGTAATCCTACAAGACACCTCATCAGTTAGAAACTGACAGCTTTTACTATCTAGAATCAAACTGTATTAGTAGATACTAAATAGTGTGGGGGAGCTGTGTGCGCCTCTGCGCGTTAACCGACGAATATGGCATGTTAAAGACAAATTTGTAAAAAGCGGGCCCCAATATTCTTGTGTAGAGGGTTGGCACCCAATTCCGTGCACATTTTCAGTCTTTCTGCAATTACAGTATTTTAGTAGTAATTATAATACATTTATCAACGAAGTTTATTTTGTATATCCATAAACTTATCTTCATCTAGAATGGAATAAAATATTAAAAATGGAACTGTTTTATTCCGATTTCCTCATCCGTAATTTAATTAGGTAATTTGGTAATCAAAGTACTAGACAAATCAAAGCGATAAGAATTGATGAAGAAAATTAATTTTGTGAACAGAGAGATTACCAGCCTTAGAAATAAACGCATTTTAAATTGAAATGAGTAAAACGGCTGTTTAAAAAATAATGTGAGAAATTAACACATTTTAAGTTTAACCAAGCGTTGACCAGCCATTGAACAGGGTATGGCAATCTATGGACCTTAAAATGCCGTTAACCACCAGACAGTGCAGTGCAGTAGTTTAAGGACATGTTGGACGAATGAAATGGCTGATACTCAAACAGCTGATTTTTTGACGTTTGTTTGAATGCGTTCAGGTTTCAACATGAACGTAACCTTTTCGTTGTCATCTGTCAGACTTCGTATTAGTTAATTAAAATCAAACGATATGGAAGATTTCGCGATGCGCTGGAAGAAGTTAGTGTGGAGGACTTGGAAGTCATGGAAAGGCTGTTTGCCGCTGTGGCCTTGGCAAATAGGCATGTGCGTCGACGGAAGAACTATCAACCGCAATTGAATCCGTTCGTTCTTGACTACTTAGATACCTATTTACGAAGGCATACGTTTATACCTATTTACGAAGGCATACGTTTGAGCAATAGTGGACTTGCTCTGGGATGACTTGCTTGAAGATCCAAGAGGCGGGGCTATTTCTCCCTAGCGTTGCCATATGATACTGACAGATGACATTGCTTTCTTTTTTTATAGGGATGTTCAAATTAAGAAATACCGTCGACTTAATTGCGACTCTCGAGTCGATTTAAAATTTCGACTTTTGCTTTTATTTGTATTAAATAAAACATTTTAAAACCTTCCATTGACCTTGCTTCTTTGTTTGATGGCAATTACATTTTTTATTTTCCATAGGTTCGAACGGATTCCAGACAGCCAGAATCCACTGAAAGCAAGAAAACACCGGATGATGTTAAACAAGAAATACCGAAGATTGAATTACCGGAGGATGACACCAGTAAACCAAAGGATGCTGCACAGGACACGGCACCCATCGATATACCACCCTCGAAAGGAAGAGATCCTGTCAAAGACGATGGTGAGAAATTATGTTCATTTAATTCTGAAGACTTTTGTCTAGACGGCGGCCGTTTTTTACGGCCCATATATGGAATAATGTAGGGAGTTTTGTGATTGTGAGAACAACCAATTTTGAGATTTTAGTGGATCTTCACGTTTTGAGGTCCCGGTTCATCTAGGATTGAGGGTCAAAAGGTTATAAACTTTGGGTCAGCTCCCATCTGGTAGCCTCCTCGAAGAGGAAACTACCTTGGAAGGCTACTCTATCTACAGTTGTATCCTGCAGTTGTAGGCAGTTGTGATCTGCAGTGTGATCAGAACCTAAGCCACAAATTTGACAGAGACTTTTCATTCCTATATCATCAGTTAAAATTCGGTGAACCGAGCTCTAAGATATTCTTGTCCTGTCAATGGTCTGTCGTCGATCTTAGTGCACAAGTTCACCAATTTTCGCAACATTTTCATCTGTTTGGGTAGTAGATAGACGTCCAGAACGAGGTTTGTCATCGATCGACATGTCACCATTTTTAAACTGAAAAAACCACTCGAACACATGACTTTTTTCCCATAATGTTGCGTCATATTTGTAAGTTGTTTTCAACATGGAAACCGTTTCAGCGGCATTTTTACCAAGCAGGATACAAAATTTCACAGCCGCACGTTGTTCATCAAACTCTCGATCATAAAACACAAAGAGAAAAAAACAGGACCAGCGAAGAAAATCACTACAGGCAAACACAACAAGCCAGTTCGACGACAGAGGCGTCACTGAACTGGCAACGAGTTGCGCTATACACACCTAATGGGAGAAACACGTACTACGACAGCCCCGCCCACGGCAGCGCTATTCCGATTTCTTTTGGGTCCCCTCTCATATGTTGGATTCTAGTCTTATATAGGCACATAGTCGACATAGTCAGTGATCGATAAAATCAAGGCGTTCCCTAGAAAAGTTCTGAATTCGACTCTGAGGTACTCCCGTATCCTATAGAGATCCTTAAGAGGAGCAAACCCCCAACCAACAATTTTGTTCACTTGTTCTTTGAAACTCAATGTAGGATCAAACACCATAGATCAAAAACCAATGTAGGTTTATTTCCATGGATACTTAGGGTATCTCTGAGGCATTCATTGTTGTTCTAAAGGATTATTTAGTATTGATTTGTGTTCTCCCTTCCTGTATCTAAACTCATCTTGTATTTTTCTACAGTTTTCACGGAGAGTCCGCAAATAATACAAGATCCATACGAGCCTCCAAGTGAAAGGGATAGAGATAGAGCAAACGGGCAGGATAGAAGACATCATCATCACATGACAAATGTCGATGACAACGGACAATCAGGTTAATGAACTATGATTATGAAATTGAACTATGATTATGAACTATGATTGGGGGATAGCCAATCGGATGTACTCCCCCCCCCCCACCTATGTATCTATTGACCCAGCAGTCCATGCTATATATCCTGCAACCAGCTCACCTGGGAGACCAGTCGCAGAATCGTGGCATGACACCAGGCAGGAATTGGTGGAATCCCTACCTTGCCAGTTCTATTCTCTATAATTACCACTCACTCCAATATGTTCCTTTACCCATATGAGATTCATTCTGTTTCATGTAATATTTTTGCATTTACATTCTTTGTATAATTTGGATATCTATCTGTAGCTCTACAGTGCTAGAAATACCGATTTGTGTCAGTGTATATATTAGGTAACACTGAAAGTTTCGGGTACTGGCTATTTACATAAACAATTTACGACGCTGACAATGGAACTGTGGCTGGCTGCAGAATACAATTTGTTTCATTTAACTGTCAGTTGTTTTTCATTGTGGCGTCATTTAAAAAATTGCATGTGCATTACAATGTCTCATGAAAATCTTCACTGTATGATTTTCTACCGTTATCGGTTCATTAATATCATTTGTTTGATGTGTTATACAGGTGACAATTTAGGAACTCCTCCACCAGAAATCGGAGTCATGCCGGCGGCCCCTCTACCGACTCCCACAGCGGCTTGTCCAGCCAGAACCGCAAGGACCCTTCACTGGAACTATACTTTAGCAGGATCAGTAGCAGTACAACCATGTCCTGGTGGAGCTACAGGACTCGCACGATGGAGGTACCTAATTCAATATTTAATGAAGTTGCAAAACACCTATATGATTGCGAATAGAAATAATAACAGGAAAAGTAGAGATATACATTGGCAACTTTGGCCAATTCCATAACCCCTGACTTATCCAAAATGGCATAAAACCTATTCCTATCAGTTTCACTCGTAAGATTTTTTTTAGATCGGAAGTGTTGGCCCCCCTTGGGGTGGGCTGAAGTAATATTATCGACAATTTAGAAATATCTAGGAAAGCAAAGCTGTAAAATCACGGGATGTTATCTACGTGTATACAGTGGTCCATAAAATATTGAATAATAAAAAACAAAATAGTGAAAAATTATAATGAAAGTAATCAATGTTCAAGACAATAATTTCTTTCTTTTATAATAATATAATGGAGTTCAGTCTGTTACTCTTTTACTGGAATTTCTTCCTTGATACCTACTACTATTTCAATATCTATTGGAGTGTGTCGGTATGGCTGGCGAAAATTGTTTTTATACCTTTTATCATATACAAGCGGTAATACTCGGCTTCGCACAGGAATAATTTTAAAATTATTGTTCGAAAATGGTTACTAAATAAAAAAAACTTTGGTTAACCCCCCCCTACGGAGTTCAGCTATCATTTCTGACAAACGGACATTTGTGTACCATTCTGCGGTAACCTTTCTCCGTTCTTGCTCCTTTTGTATTTATTATTTAGTTTTTCTTATTTTACACTTATGATAGTAATACTTACTTTTTATTTGTTCAGATGCGTTATGGTTCCATCAGAAGTAACATATCACTCGCACAATACCAACACCATGAACCGCCATCGATCCGGCTCGTCTCTTCAATCCGGTGAGAACTTTGCCGACTTAGGACTGGACATCGAATCAGCCGATACCTTGCCTGATGCGAACCTCGACGACGGCCAACAGATTGTGAGGAAACTGAAAGGAGAACCTTTGCTAACAGGTACAAATTTGAAATTCTTATTCATATACATATATTGTAAAATCAATAATAATGCGGACACCAGCTAGAGGAGATGTCTTACAGTCTTAAAATTTCTACATCAGGGCCCAGTGATGGAAAAGGGTAAAGGGCACTTCTCATGAGAGTGATATTAACATTCTTACAAATGATTCTGCTATAATTGCACTAGGTAGCCAAAAATCTGTGAACAAACATATAAACCATTAATTAAAATCAGTAAAAATGCTCAAAAACGCTCGTGGTAACGTTTGACAGTACCCTCAAAACAGTACCCCCCCCCCCCCCCATGGGATTTGTGCGAGACGGCTTTAAAGGCAAAAAACATTCCACTTCAAAACCATTCTCATAACCGAGAAAGCTTCTGATTGGATTCTGGAGGTTGATGCGCACTCTAAGCAATCATTTTCATGAGTCTCGGATGCACAGCTCTTCGTCCAGATATTACTCTTTACTCTCCGTCTCGGAGAATGGCTCTTATTGTAGAATTAACAGGTTCCATGGGAGTTAAATATCCCCAGAAACAATGAATGCAACAAAATAAATAGCATGATCGCTCAAGTGCTGTCACCTGGAACGGCTTCACTGTTCACCTTCACAAGTTAGTGCTCATGGCCTGCCCTCCAAATACCTGTTGTATCTCTTTAAAGATCTTGGTCGCTCTAGGAAAAGAATCAACTTATTCCTAGAGAAAATTAAAAGTTAAAGTTAAAAAGCATTTTAGACGCTCTCCGCTGGACTTTCTCTAGAAGATCGATATCCTTTCTTAAAGTATGTTTTACAGATGTTTTACAAATGACTAATAAATTTTCAGCATCAGTTCCTCTGTAATATGATGAAAAGCTCCGTATGAGAAACGACAAAAGTTTGCCTTCTTGAAAATTAAATTAAATAAAAAAAAAATCTTCTTGCAAAATACAAATGTTTTATATACAATGGCCGACTTATTGCTATGATTAAACGATATCTCCCAGTCTACTAATGTTTGATGAAGTATATCAGAGACTACAATGTGATTAAGTTGGATATATGCGATACGCTCTATAAATTGCGGAAAAAATAGGCCATATAAAAATTGGCCTATAATCTTTAGGCAGCAGAGGTGAAAATGTTTTAGGTAAGGCTACCCGTTTCAATAGAGTAGAAAAGGTACAGTTTGTGAATTAGAAGTTAATGATGTGGGCGAGGAGGACTGCAAGAATTGGGCTGACAAATGTGTTTTTTGTTGTTGCTTTAATTAAAAGGAAACGGATTCTTACTGCATGGAATACGATAGTTTTTCCTGATGTTCCGGTAAAGTTACATTGAGATTACAATAAGAGTGCGATTGTCTGTCGTTGATGTGTAGTTCAATTTCTATTGCCGCAACCCCAGCTGCCTTAGATCGTAGTGATGAATATTTTGGTCCAAATTTTGAAAATCGTCTTTGCACACATAACTCTCTGTATCTTGCTTAATGTTTCTGTTGTCAAGGGTCAGCCTTGAGAACTTTTTAATTAGAGGGTTCCAAGCGGTGGAAAGTTTGGAAGTGTCAAATAAATGCAAATTTTTAGATATATATATAAGTGTGATGTTTAAATTGTCGCACCCAGTCGCATTTGTTTATATTTCTTTGATGGTGCATTAGAGTTCAAATAGTGTGGTGACTTTAGTCAATCGGTCAATGCTTGAAGGTGGAATGGCAAAGGCGTTCTTCATTCTTGGAGTGACGTTTTCTTACTATTTTAAGTCTCCGGTGACTTTTATTGGCGATTTGACAGCACGAAGATGGGTCTCTTCCAGAAAATATGGCTGCTTAGCATTCCTTCTAAGATGAAGGACTCTCAGATTTTGATAAATATTGTTTTTTTTTAGATGGAGAACCTGAACCTTTAATGCTACCAGAAGCGATGGCTTCCAGTCTTGACTCCGAAGTCCTTACTGGTGTACAATATAGTAAGTATTTCAATCACACCATAAACACAAAAAACCATTTATTTAGGGCACTGTTTTTAGGCATATTTCTTTGCAACGTACAATACAGGCGAAAATGGAAGCATTCCAATATGATTCTGGAAGCGGCGAGACTTCCAAACGCACATCACAAACACAGTGATATGGGGCAAGAGTGCTCACTTACTTGATACTGTTTTTTCGGTAAACCAAAGCCTAAATCAAGAAGCGTCGTATGTTATTTTCAACTTAGTGAATAATCTCTATTAAAATAAAATCTAATTTCAATGAAACAATTTGGCAGGGGGAAACCCAAGGGTTTGTTAAACTTTGGTTGGCACATATGATTATTTTCTTGTGTATTATGATCAAATTTGACTTTTTATATTCTAAAAATTCTGACTGACAGCATCTAGCGACCGAGTCGAATACTAATTTGTGACCAATGTATCGAGGCCTGGTAGTTCCTGTATCGGCCGATAGACGGTACTGACGGCCGTCATTAAATTAAATAAATATTATTGATAAAAAATAATTTGGACATACAGACCCCAAAATCAACTGGGCTCTGGGCCATAACTATCGATTGGCGAAAGAAATGTTTAAAACTGATGCAATTTATTCGGGTTATCGTGCATATTAAAATCCACCCATCCAGACATACAGACATAAACCCTTTCCTGGCTTAGATAGACTCTAGGATATGTGAAACATCGAGAAAAGTCTTTTTGGATATTTTAATTTCATGTCAACAAGAGTCCATCGAAACCACAAAAAAACTTGTGACTGTTGTGGAACGTTGTGAAAAGTCTTTTTAGACGTTTTTATATCGTTACATTGTTCACACGATTGTGAAAATCCCCCCCCCCCCTCGCAGGGTGGGCCGAAGTAATGTTTTTATATATTCAGAAACTCTCTTTTAAATCCTTTTCGGTGTTAGTTCGTATTTTGAGTTCATATCATGTAATAAAAAAATCCTGAAGACATTGTAAAAATGTACTTTTGCCGTACCGATACCAAAAATATACATCTATATTCTTATTTTTCTAGCACCGATGTGGCACCCGACATATCCTGACTTGAGTGAATGCCGTTCCGTATGGCTTAACTCTCTGGAAACCAGGGCTAGAGAGGGTGACTCTATGCTGTCTATCACAAGCGATCTTGTGCAGGTAATTATTTACTTTTAAATGAATTGTAAACACCAGTCTGACCTGGTCAGGGGGCGTCCATTAATTACATGAGCTCAAAAAGGGTGGTCCGACAAAATTTTACAAAATCTCACCTAAAGAGGGGAGGGGGGGGGGGGCAATGTAAATCTCACATCA
>JAOPUG010000168.1:11069407-11087032 GCA_027564375.1 Micropterix facetella
CTTTCTAGGAATTTAAATTTGTCCTTCAGATATTGAGGTGACTTTGGGTTATATAAGATATTATATAGCAGGTACAGGGTATGCATATGCATGCGATCACGTATTAATGGCCATTGCAGTTTGTTGCGGAATATGCTGACATGGTCAAATTTCCGTAGATTAAATATGTATCTTAGACAAGCGTTTTGTAGGCGCTCAAGTTTATCCAAGATTCACTCATTTGCGTCCAAATAAGAAACGTCGGCGTAGTTTATAATCGGAAAAAGTAATGGTTGAGCAATGATTTTCTTGGCACTAGCTGGTACGATTTTTTGTAATCATCGAAGACTGTGGAAGCTGTGAAAGAGACGTTTGCTAATATGATTAATGTGCGCCTGCCATGAAAGACGTTCGTCGATGAGTACACCTAGGTTTTTAACTACCTTTGCATACACTATGACGTTATAATTAATTTTCAGATGGGGCAAAAGGGAGAGATCTATCGATGATAGTAGTTTTTGACTGCCAATTACAATAGTTTGGGATTTAGCAGGATTAAAAATTATACCATGATTGCTAGCCTAAGCAGATATATGGCGCAGATTTGTGTTCATATTGCAAAAATCCTCGAGAATGTGGTAAGTTCTGGAATGGATGTATAGTCGTCTGCGTAGAGGTGGTACGGCGAGGTTAAGCCCTTTGAAATTGGATTGATAAAGATTGAGAAACGTAGGAGAGACAACACTTTTCCCTGCGGGACGCCTACAGTTAGTAATCAAATCGGACTTGGAGTCAGATGATTTCACGCACTGCGTTCGCCCACGCAGGTAAGAATCAAACCATCCTCAGAGTAACCATTCCAACAGCAAGTCAAAATCGACGGAATCAAATGCGCTACTAAAATCAAGCAGTGAGAGAATAGTGAGTTTTCTATCATTCATAGCGCGTCTAATATCATCAGTGACCTTGACTAAGGCAGTAGTAGTGCTATGGCCCGGTCGAAAACCAGACTGAAAGGGATCGAGCAGATTATGAGAAATAAGGAAATGACTGAGTTGGACGTGGACAACGCATTCCATACTTTTGAAAAAATGGAAGTATTGGAGAGCTTGGGCAGAAATCTTTGGCTATTTGCGGAGCTGATAATTTGGGCGTAGTAATAACTTCAGCTTGTTTCTAGATACTGGGAACACATCCATGGAAAAATTTCACAGTAATGGAAAAGTTAATGATATGAGTAATAGTTGGAAGGACTACTTTAAGAATAGAGATCATTAGGTTTAAGTTGAGATCATCGCACTCAGTTGCTATGGATGTAATAATTTTAATAATATGTCTTAACTCGCATACATTAGTTAAGCATGAAGTTAAATGAGAGAATATCGGGTCTAGGCTCTCTGCTGATAGCGTGTATAGCAGCTGCCTTATCAGGTGGCTCTAGAGTAGTAGTGGAACTGGCAAAATGGGAATTCAACATATTGAGATCGAAATTAATCAAAATGCTGGGGTTGATCATAAGAATCACTAATAAGTTCAATAATCCCCAAAGTATGATCCTGCTTTATATTTATTAGTGCGTTCTAATCTTAAATTTGGATCATCAATATGAAATCGACATTTTTTATCGTATTCCGATAGAATTGAATTCATTCAGAGGGAGTTTCTGCGAATCTCCATTTAAATGCCGCATTAAAAATCAGGTAACTAGTTACGAGGAAAGAATGGCTGCTGTAAATTTGTAACATTGAAAAAACATCACCACGTGGTGTCGAAATTTTAAATTACAAAATTGATGCCTCTCGTGTTGCAAATATATTTTTTCATCTTTCAATGGCACAAACAGAAATCGTCGAAATCCGAAATTAAACCTCCTTTAGTAAGAAACAATACCTGAATTAATAACGCCAACCCTCGTGTTAGTCGTCTATACAGTTTAATTTCATCGTGACAATTGTATCAATATATTTTATGTTACTTTAAGCTCATTCAGAGCAACACTTTTATTATACTGTAATTTTAATATCCTTTACATTTTATATTTTTTCTAAATTTAACCTTGCTTTCGTTGTTAGTTACCGTTACATTTTATTGTTAAATTATTGTATACTCATATAAAAAGTATATTAATGTAGTCCCTATAGAGATGTAGTAATAATAATAATAATAATAAACCATCACAAATTAAATTACAATAATTAAAATAATTTTACAATGAGCCGTAATATTTTCACACCTATAAATTAGTTATAAAAATATATAAATAGATTTAAAAAGAATAATAATGATAATAAATATTAATTACTAATAATATGAACGTGTATAATAAGTACATAAATATAATAAAATTATATAACAAAGCACTAAAAAACAAATATAATATAGCAAAGAATACCAATATTAATTTATTTTATAATTGTCATTAAGGTTTTTTCCGTCTCTTTTCTCCCAAGGCTGATTAACCATAATTTAAGTCCATACTTCTGTTGATTTCTGCTAAATCCCAATATGCTTTTACTCACAATATTTGCCATTCTTGGAGCAAGAAAACTGTAGTGACGTTGCCCAAAAGACGTTAGACGTTTGGGTACTCTATAGTTTTCCTTGCAACGACCTATTCGTTCAAAGTGTTCTGAAATAGCGTACTCCTCGTCTACAGTGGTATTTTTAAAATGAAGTATTGATTTTAGGCAATACAATTGCCTCAAATCCAGCAATTGTGCCTCAACAAATAGGTCGTCGGAAGGGTAACGTCTTGGCTTTTTTAGCATGATTCTAATTATTGCCTTTTGGACAACGTTTACCTTTTGAAGTGTGGTTTTTCCGCAAGCTCCCCATCCCAGTATACCATATATCATGATGGATTGGCATATAGCGTAATATATTAATTTTAATAAAGGCAAACCGAGAATATGGAGAAATAAATTAATTAGTCATCATTTAAATGATTTTTCATTATTTTTTTTTTTAAAAAAACTGGTAAAGATAGTGCATGTAAATCCGCTTCCAGTTGATTTCATACATTAGTTGAAAAGTAAAAGAATCTTCCCTGGAAGCTAAGCTTTGTATGATTGGGAACCATGGCAAGATGACTATGCGCTCTTGTAAGATAAGAATGCGCGTCACCAGACTGGCACATCCTATAATAAAGATACCTAGGTTCTTTGAATTTAACTATCTTCAAAATGTAAGTACCATCCTCCGATTGGCCCGCATTTCGAGGGCTTCAAGTGTCTATAAGTGTCCAGCTTTCATACTCATATAATAATGTTAAAAATAAGTAGCATCTTAGAAGTATGACCGGCAGGTGATGATTCTTCAACAAAATACCTTTTTTATCTTGAAGAATGCACTTCAATGACGATTGTTATCTTCTTGCACATATCCCAGTTATCCTTCAAATTGCAGCCTAGGTAAATAAAGTTATCAGTTTTTTCCAGTGGAGTTCTATAAGCTGTAGCTGTATATAGGTGTTTACGGATACTATACTGACTATCTGATCATGTGTTTCGTCTTTGTGGTGTTCAACTTCCTCCCATATTCATCACATACTCTTGTAACATTATCAATGAGAAGCCGGAGTTCTTCAGCAATGCCGGTAATTTGTACAGTGTCATCTGCATATCTTATATTGATGATGTTTACGCCATTTACCTTGTCCTCATTTTCGGATTAATGTACTCTGTGGTAACTGGTGAATTACTGCAGAGTCTGGAAATATATGTTTCCTAAGAACCAAGGTAGATGTTGACCTGTTGGTGTCCTGATCCTGGTGATTAACGTAGGCAAGGGCGCCATGGGTCTATAACGAAGAGGGCAGCGTAAGTGACTTTGAATTGCAACCGGACTAGAAGGCGGATAAATCAGAAATCTGTCCAAATCTAATATGCCGGCACGTAGAGCCCCACTGAGACTCCTTCCCGATGCCAAGCGGTTTGAGGTTCCAGGCTTGTAGCAGAAATGGATCATCTATTTCTCAGAGTCTTTGCGACTCATTTCAGGGTGACAAGATAACAACAATCATTTAAATATTCTGAGATTACGGGCTGGCTCGCAGCAATACACGAACTTCAAACGTTCTTTTACAGCACATACTTTTCTCTGAATTTCCTCGTTGATTTAATAGCATAATTCAGGATTCTAGTTTTTAAATGCCGCCATCATTTCTATGATATTGTTAGTCATCCATTATCATGCTAAATGTTGTTTACTGGATTATCATAATGTCTTCAGTGGTCATCCAGTGGTCAGCATCTTGATACCTCCTGTGGCCTTTAATATTAAGCTGCTGTTCAATGAATACAGAGAAACAAATACAGAGAGATGAAACACGGGAAGTATATTTTTCTGCCAAAAAAATATTAAATGATTTTTTTGTGAATTTAGTAACATTTAGTGAACAATGTGTATGAAAGCCTACCTTTTGGTAATTTTTGATGAGATTTCAGTGAGTGAGAGCTGGGTGGCTCCTCTAAGCAGCGTGAAGAGTAAGCACATGATCACTAGTTGCATGCAAAACTATATAAGAGGTTTGGCTTTTACATAATCGGAGAGCTTTTTTCTTGGGTTTTGTAGACTTAGCGATAAGGTATCGATGCTTAGATTTAAATTAAGCGTAACAAAATTAAATGGCAATTGATCAGCGTCCATGTTGTTGAGTTGTCAAGTCGCGATTGAGAGTCATTGTCATCTCTATATCGCCAGTCTAATAGCCACTACCGAGGAGGCAGGAGTTCGGTTCCTGCGCTCAGGGCTTGAAGAGAAGAAGCGCGCAGTCAGCAAGCTGGTCTCCCTACCTCTCCGTCATTCGGTGATATCATTTGCTTATTGATTTGCCAATTTCGCTATTGGTTAATTGCAGACAATCGACAATGGCAGTTTATTGAAGACATACACGGTGGTATACAGGTATCATTAGTGTTTTTAACGTTGCGTATGAATGGCTGAATCAATCCCTGAAGTCATCCCTCAAGAAATACTCCAATATAATCCTATATCTAAACATTTGAAAAAATGTTAATGCGTTGCAATATTTGAAAATGCCAATAGGGTCATTTTTAAATGCTCTTTTAATGTATTTGGTATAGTCATTAAATAAAACATGTTTGATATTCCTTCATAAATTGGACGTGAAGTGAAATGAAAAATAAAATTAATGAAATGAACAGTATAAATTTTACAATGTAAAATTGGTTATGTACGATATTTATTAAGAAATGAAGGAAATTCAGCTATTTTTGTCAATATAAGAGAACTTTATTGGTTTTCAGTTTCCCCTGATTTTGAAAATATATTCACTCATATACTCAAACACGTACATGGCACACGAAGTTTATGTGTTTTTTTGGTTTAACAGTTGAGAGGTTTAAATACTATGGACAGATACAATTCACAGTTAAGCTACGCCAACAACCCGTAAGAGTCTAACGCCTTACAGCGAAGCACTGGGAATTGCCACCCCAGCGGGCAGCTTCACCCCTTACTACCAGATTTGGATGGATTTCTCCATCCTCCAGTCTGGTCACAGATTCGAGGTCCCTTATGCGGTTTCTACCTGATTTAAATGGGGTCTAATGAGGCCGTGCAGCTCGGGTTTTAATGAGCAACTCTGTCTATCACAGTCGGCCCGACTAACGACTCAACAACTATCCGGCAGCCTCCTCGAAGAGGGACGAACCTGCTGTGCATGGCAGATGATCTGGGGGAAGACCTTGGGCGATCCTGGATGTCCGAGCATTGGTCAGCATGCCGGCCTTTGCTTAGCAACCTTCCTGAAGAGGGATCCTCTAAAGCCCGGTAATGCGGTGACATGGTCTGAGCCCAGTGTATCCCGGTAATGCGGCATGAACACTCCGTAAAAACTTTGGATGGATGGTTGCCTGAGGTACTGGTCGGTCTGCCGGCCCTTGCTCAACAACGAATAGCCGGATGAGTTTGAAAGCGCAATGCGACCTAAGGAAGCGAGGTAGTTAGGTACCTAAAGTTATCTACCCTTAGAAACAATACGTTGTCCACCCGATCTCTAATGGCAAGCTGATTAAAGGGCGCCTCGGATCTGTGATAATTCCAGTGAGGAATTGCCGCTTACTTAAGGTAGAAGACCGTGCAAGTGACTTCGAACCCGCGACCAGACGGGAGGTCGGAGAAATCTGACCACATCTGGTAGTAAGGGCGTGATGGATGTCACACTGAGCTTGAAAATTCCCAGTGCTTGATGGTAAAGAGTTGGACTCTTACGGGGTGAGGTGGAGCTTTGTACGTAGATTCACCTTTGTCCTCAAGTCTCTGTGTTTCATTCCAGGGTGATATAACGAAAAGATCGTTGAAACCCTCCTGGGTGGCTGGGTTCGCCCGTAACAGTTGACAAACTCAACTGATGTAAACGGTAATTCGTAACTCAAATTTATCATTGATCCGAGGCATCCTTTGCCCTTCAACATCACTCGAGATAGGATGGCCAATGGATCGTTTCTAGGGATAGATGGCATCAGGTCAACATCTACTCCCGCTGTCATAGGAAATGTACTTTTCCGGATTCCCCTGGTAATTTGTCAATTGAGCTAATTCTTTCCTAACATTTAACGGCTGCAGTTTACAGACCCCAGGGGCAGTAGTCACAGAGGCCCTTCCAAGTGAAGTCCCTCTTCAAGGGGGTTACCAGATATGTAGGAGCTGACCGGTGAGTTGGGCCAATCTAAGATAACATAAACAGGCCATCGGGCCGGAACTGCACGGAGCCATTAGAAACATCGGAGCCAAGCACGAACAGTTTTGAACGACTCCATGGCAGTGGGGGAGACAAATGATTCCAGATTTTTGCCGCCGTAATTTAAAAGCTCCTTTGAAGCAGAGCCAGTAAGTCCTCTCATACTCTGGTATTTCCAAAAGAAGTTGAATTTTTCAAGATAGGTTGGCCTTTATACTCCCATTACCCTATAAGGGAAGCCAGCATAATGCAATATCCCACGAACACGCATGGAACGCTGGGGTTACATGTGCTCTACTCTGTATAGGGTAATAGAATCTTGCGCAGATTTTCTTTTTTTTTCGAAGAAAGACCAATTTTGTTCAATTCTGGGTAAGAGAGTTTCTCCAGAAAAATAATCGTATCTATTTTGTCCAGCTGTTTTAGCCATTTCCGTTTTATCATGTTGTTCCGTTTATATATTAGCCAAACCTCATATACTAAAAAGTGTAAATTATGGTAGTTGTAAACCAGTGAAGACATAGATGGTAAAAAAAGTTAGATGAAGTGAAATCATTAAGATTTCCATACTAAACTAATCTATCTTCATATTTTATTATATCATGTAATTTTTAACCCATTTTAAGCGTGCCTAAAACACCGTGCTTATAAGGCTCGATGTGTCTTGAGTTTTGAATGTTGCCAATGTTTAGATCAGCACTAACTTCTGTACAATAAGTCTGATGATGATATGTCGTCGTTGTATCGACATTTCTATGAGGGCCGGCAATAAGCCTTGCTGGAATGTGAAAGTCTGTCACCGCGAGGGTGGGTATAAACAATGGGACACATGTGTCCGCGCGATGACACTGTTTTGAAATCGTCTGTGATGGGATATTATAGGGGTCGTCTACCCAGTGAAAAATGAGCATGGCGGCGGGTGTGATTGGCATACCTGCGTTGTTCGTGGCTTGTTTAGACATAATATTTTTTAAATATATTGTATCGTAATTAAGCGTCAATAAGTGCGTATGTCATATTAGGATTAGGCTTT
Organism: Micropterix facetella; assembly: GCA_027564375.1. Lineage (NCBI taxonomy): Eukaryota > Metazoa > Arthropoda > Insecta > Lepidoptera > Micropterigidae > Micropterix > Micropterix facetella. Next base: position 11,077,123 of record JAOPUG010000168.1, read on the forward strand.
AAGATTGTTTAGAGTGTAAGTGTCAATTAAAAATTCGAGGTCGGCAACCGACTGTTTGCGACCCCTTCGGAAGGGGCTGGGATTCGTTTCGATCCGAGTAGTCGGCCCGAACGCCAATGTTTTGTAAAAACAGAGTGCGAGCCATAGTCACTGCAACGAGACGCGCAGAGCGCTCGCGGGCAGCCTCTCCATTGTAAAACATTAAAAGGAAAGCACCACAACTGCAACGTTTTATTTCTCCACGAGGCGACTGCGAAATGCGAAAATCCACAGTCTTTACACGTGTGGGTTACGGTGACAGTCCACGAAGGGTTTCGCCGAGAAAATCCGTCATCCTAAAGTCGTTTTACTGGAAAATATCATTACATTTAAATTTTTGTAAAATCGATCAAAAGCCTTAAACAATCCTATTCTCTACAAGAAAAAATGGCTGAAATAAATCCTCAAGATCATCTGTATTTTGAACAAAAAAATATATTTTGCCAAACTTTCATTATTACTTAATTTAACTAAATTAAATTATTTAATTAAATTTATTTAATAAATAATAAATGAATTGAATTAACTGAATTTATTTAAATAATAACAGATTACAATTATTTTAATTTATTATTTTTCTTGCAATTGTCTTATCTGTCAAAACGCTGGAAAACTCAAAACAACAAAAACGAAAAAAATAAGTCTCTGTAAAGTGCTCTGTGTGCAATGCACACAGGTGTAATAAGGCGTTTTTGTTACAGCATATTTAAGATCAATTGAGTTTTAATTATCCACTCAATTACGCATCGCGATTAGAAACTATTTTAAGTTGTGAACCGCAGGCTGAGAGGATATTTATTTTTGGTTGAATTAAATATTATCGTAATTTTAACATATTAGCATATATTTGTATTAGTTTTTTTTAATTTAACATTACTACGTCTATGTGTGCTGTATGATGACAATCAAAAATTAGGTTATGAAATTGTTGACTGTAAGATATCGCTATAGTGATAAGTCCGCTGTTTGTGCTTGTTTTACTTATTTTCCAAAAACCTGTGTAATGTTTCATATGTAATAATATTTTTAGCACAATAAAGTTATTCTATTCTAATCTATTCTATTCTATTCCATAATATGAAGGCAACGGTGCCAGCGTAAATTTTTTGAAATATTCTTACCTCCAGGTCCATGTGTCACGGCAGCATTGATTGGTGGGTTAGGTACTTTAGGCTCTGATTTCTTGTCTGTGAAGTATTGTGATAGTAGATTCATGCGCAGTTGGTTACCCTAAAGATGAAATAAATAATAAATATAAACGGAGTAGTCAGAGAATTCACCGACGGAGACCATAATAACGCTCTTTGATCATGCTTCTTGCACATGGATATACATATTTGATTTGAAAGGGAAGTCACTAATGAGAGTCTGAAATGCATATTAATGTTGCACAAATTACTGTTCCATATAAATATAAAAAACAGTAATATAAGTCACAATGTGCTAACTCTAGTCATGGAAGTATCCGGCTTGAACAATTTTCAAACAGACTGTACTAAATGTCGTTGGTGATGACTCTACCAAAAGGCGTTGAAGTGGTGTTTTTTTACCTTCGCGCAGGGCACTCGCACAATTATCAATACAACTAAGTCGATCAAATGTATTGCTTTATAATCAGCGAATAAGTAGTAAATGTCAAAAGTGATCGAGCTCGGAAGTCGAGCATAGTATACACACCGTGCAATGTCTGCAACATATAGCAACTAAAAATACTAAATGCCCTTGTATGTGACAGATGTAATAAAACAAAGTTATAAAAAAATACCTTTTCTCCATATTCTGGATCGACAGCCATCATTTCTCGAAGAGTTCTCAGTACTTTGACGCATAGTTTCTCCTCCTTTTCCTCCAGAAGCTTCTCAGTGTGTTTGATTAACCTTTTAGAAACGATTTTTTATTTTTATTTTATTAATCATATAAATGCACATATTTGTCACTATAATAAGAATTACAAAGTATAAATGACAAAAATAAAGTCATTTAAGAATTACGAATAAATTTAATCACAAATACATACAAATTTAGACAGAAGTGGGAAAGGAAAAGGTACGAGGGGAGAGTGAATTTAATTATTGCCTGTATAATACCATGTACATTAGGCGGTGTTCCCTAATTTTTTCTTCTTGCTCGAAGAAAGTGAGTCAATGCCATTAAATGTCCGATTATATGTGTTTTGCAAAAAGCATCACGGTGGATCTACCAAGATGGTTAGCATTGCACCTAGGTTAGTGCAAGCTGTAAGGATCTTGCACAATTCTAGGCGGTAATTGCAGGGATATTCGTTCCATCAACACCGTACAGTCCACCATATCATATAATAAGAACATGTCGGCCAGGATCCATTTATTAAAAAGTGGCTCTGTCTTGTAGAAATCCAATCGACCCTCATACATCTCAATGCCAATGTGCTGCCACCTGTTCAGATAGTTCATAAACCTATTAGAGAACATTATGCAACCCTCACAAATTTCATAGCTGGCGGCGGCCCTTTCATAGAATCTTAAAAAAAGAGGAGACGGTGGCCCTATTTCATCAAAATCCAAAGTTGCGGAGTTTTAGTAATTTAATTATAATAACTAGATCTCTGAAGTAATGACCCGAAGGCTGTACAACCAGCTGCTAGATGGGTTTAATTAGGTTATTCTACTTTGTTTAGTTCATTGAGGAATCGTATTGTACTGGAACAACCACAACATAGCTGACCTGCATTTCGGCAACGGTGCAATTGTATGAAATGTCACAATTTGTACAGTATTGTTTAATTGGTAATTTTAGTTTTTACATATTCACAATGACCACCAAAATGTTGCCGACATGCAGACTGAGACTTCTGCCGAGTTACAAGGTTTTTTTACCAATAGCTATATTTTAGGGTAGAGTGCAAAAAGAATGGACTGATCGCGGTGTCTCGGGTTTTTGTTTTTGATGCTTAGCTAAATGACCGATGTTAAGCAAAAAGTTTGGAAAAAAATCAGTCTGAAAAAATCGCTCTGGGTGTAGCATTAGGGCCGTGAAGCTCGAGTCATGTGACCAAATTGTGAACTCGGTCGACCCGACTCACAGCTCAACTCCCACTGACAGCCTCCTAGTAGAGGAACTAAATCGGTGAACCCGCTATGCGGTTGGATCTGGGGTAACATCTTGGGTGATCTGGATGGTTGATGTATTGGTTGGTTTACCGGCCTTGCTCAACTGACGAATAGCCGGACGGGTCTGGAAGCGTATGCTTCTTAGCGGGGGTAGGTGTCAACCTGTCGTCACCTATCCTTAGAAACGATCTTGGGTTGCAGACCGAGTAAAGTGCGCCACGGATCTGCAATATTTCCGAGTTACGGAATGCCGCATTATTACGACAATTGTCACCTTCTACAGGCAAACCCGTCCACCCCGGAAAATTTCAACGAACTTTATGGCTATATCACCCCGGAGTGAAACACAGAGACTTGGTGGACGTATACAATTCTACGTACCAAGCTCTACCACTGCCCGTCAGAGACCAACGCCTTACAGCGAGGCACAGGGAATTGCCACCCTGCGGGCAGCCTCACCACCTGACTCCCAGACTTGGTTGGATTCCTCCGACCACCCGTCTGGTCGCGGGTTCTAAGACGCTTGGGCGATCCTCTACCTCAAGCCAGCGGCAACTCCTCACTGGAATTATCGCGGATACGGGGCGTCCTTTGCTCGGCACCTACCACCCGAGATCAGGTGGCCCACATATCGTTTCTAAAGGTAGGCAGTTTGAAGTACCTACTTAACCCCGCTTTCTTAAGATACGCTTCTAAACCCCTCCGGATCTGTCAGTGACAACACGGCCAGTATGCCCACCCCGTGCATCAGCTGTCCATTGCACAGGGGTGAATAAAAATTAAAGATAAATCTTAGAATACAGTTTATTTTTCAACTCTGCGCTGCAGTATAAGGCCATTTAATAAAACACGTACAGAAGTGGTTCCAAATAGTTCCGTTGCAGCTTGAGCCATAGGGCCACTTATGCCAACTCAGCCGGCCCAACTAACGGAGCAGCTCCTATCCTGAAGATTGGAAGATTCGATTCCACCTCCTATATTGGAAGATTCGATCGTGTCGTTGATGCTAAGCTCAGAAATTGAACATAGACGACATAGAAGATTCTAAAGAAGGCTGAGATTTTAGTTATACTGACAATGACAATCTGCTCTATGATGTATCGTATTTCGTTGTAGTTATTCGCTATCGGTTATTTGTTATCAGCTATGTACTCAAATCCGTATGATGTAAGGACAAACAACTGTCAAAATATAACGGGCACAGAATCGGCCCTGTTGAAGGGAGTCTGCGTTCAGTGGACGCATCGCTACTTAATGAGACTACCTGATTAGTCTAGGTGGTCGCTTCTCATAGTGGAAATCATTAATGTTTGGAAGCATATTGCACTGAACATAGGCATGAACACATGAACTGTCAATCGATAAAAAACGACTTTCTCTCGAAATATTCGTGGTTGGGGAACATTCTGGTGATTTAATCAAATACCTTTAAATCAAATCCAATTAATTTACATGATTTTTCATATCAGTCGAGAGTGACGCGATATCCAAGAATATGACAGCTAAAACAGACTTCTATCTCAATCTTTCCTACGATGAGCGAGTAGAGCACCATCTCATTCTTTCTTTGTCTAAAATACTGGCTGAACTAACTATAACACATTTGAGTTACATCATACTATTTTGGTCATATTGAATAGCGACATAGGCTATGTATGTTTAAAATTTACCGGATAACACGGTGTTGATACATCATAGGGCAGAATGACAGCCGAAGAGTAATAGTTAATTGTATGTTTGCAATGAAGAATAAAAACACTTCAGTTTTGTATTTGAGATATTTCTTTAATTTAATTTACTTGCTCAATTTACCCTGTTCTTTCAAGACAATGGCCTGTACTTAATAATTTTCTTTTCTGCATGATTATTTATTTTTGTCTAAATAAAGTTTTCTCTAATGTGGCGCTCAAAGAAGATCACGGTTAAAGGTTTTAGTGTCATGGAAAAACAAATGAAGCTGGATTCCTCACTTGATTTTAGTTTAAATGTTGTTAATTGGACTTGATCACTTTTCTATTATACCGATAAGTTGTGGAGTTGATATAGGAATACTTCCTTACCTAGATATGAATATCCCACTGGCGTCTCTAGCTGCTGCAGCGCTCGCAGAACTCCCGGCAGCTGCGGCACCGTTTGCTGGTCTGCTGGCGGCCGTGCCAGTCGGGAAGAGCAGCTGAGGCTTGTACAGTATATCCACGAGGAGCGATAGTTCAGCCTGGACCAACGGTCGGAGCTGTTCTTCCAGCAACGATACTATATCCTGGAGACCTTCTATTACGGAGCGGTCTGCACAAATCGCTTGCTAAAATAATGAAACGAAATGATCAAATGTGAGTGGTTGTGCCCATTGTGGGGATGGGAGACTTTTGGTTTACAAAGTGTGGTACGGCCCGCTCTTGGAGATTAGATTTCGCTGGCTCGGCAATTAACCAATGGCGAAATTGGTAAGTAAATCAAGAAACAATTAAAATATAACACTAACCAATAGATACGGTAGGGAGTCTGCCACTTGCCGATCACATGTAACTCTTCATTCGAAATCTGAGCTTAGGGACCAAACCGGTGGTAGCTATTATACTGACGAACTAGTGGGGCAGTAGAGCTGGACGATAACAAAGGAAAAAATAAAACAACTGAGGCAGCCGAAAATTGCTAGTCACATTGGAATGAATTGGCATGCTCAAAGAAATCGTCCAGCTAATGGAAAGCACATGTGGATTAAATCTTTTGTTTAAGGAACCTTTGAAACGCCTTTGTTTCCATATTCTTAGTGAGAGTGGTAGATGGTTAAAGAGTTTGAAGCTCAAATGAGGATTTTTGAGTTAGCATTAGGCGCACTTTTGGCAGAACAATGTCATTACCTCTGCAAGTATTGTGAGAGAGCCGATTTCTGTTTAACTCCCGGTCGTTGATTTGAGGTTTAGCATATAGTAAACATTTGAAAATATATTCAGCAGTAAAGGTCAGTATTTTGTACTTAATGAAGTATGAATCGTATTCTATATCACGGGATACTCCTGGAATTACTCTCAGTGCAATTTCTTTGCCAAATGAAAATCGTAGAACTGTCTGTAGCATTCCCCCATATCAGCATACCACGTGTAATTTTTTAATGAAATGAAATTCACTAGGTTTTACGCATGACTGGCATTCATCATTAGGTAATTAAGATTGCAAAACAGGAACACAAAACTTGTATCATCCGCATGGAGTAAAGGTTTGGTGTAGGCGGGCAAGCAAACTTCTACATCATTAATAAACAATAAAAATAATAATGGACTAAGAATCAATCATTGGGGATATTCGCAGGATATTATATATAATCACTACAAATACATTTGGAATTAAGTTAATGATAATGTGGTCTACTTTCTAACTATAGATATATTTGAACTCCCTGGGCGAATAGAACAGTGTGGTTCTGAGATGTGTTCGCGGTCATGCAGAGATTGAAGGCAATGAAAAAGCCGACAAAGATAAGGTGGGAGTAAAAGGAACAATATACGGTCCTTAGCCATGCTGGCAAAAAGCCTGGCAACCCTAATACTCAAAAACCAATGTTTAGAACAATCCTTTAACCGATTGAACAATATGCCAGGATTGATTTCATTCTAAAGCGCTAATTAAAACTTGCGACCGTAAGACTGCCCACGAGGATTTAGCACTAAACAGAAACAATTAACGCATGCTGGTGAGGGCACACACGGGGCAATGTGGCCTGAACATGTTTAACGTCAAGCCGGGGACAATGGAGGGTGCAGATACTCCCAAATTGCCGACGAAACTCCTCTGCACCTCGTATGTGAATGTGGCCCACTGATGCGTAAAAGAAACACCCACCTGGGTGACTACTACCTCCAGCCTGAAGAGGTAAAACAATCCAGTGCCAAAAGCTTACTGTGAATTTTAAACGACGCAAAACTTAGCGCGGAACTATAGTAAGTAGCGATCACAATAGGCCAGAAATGGTTGCAGTGATACAAGGCTCAGTAAACTTTAAAACAGCCCCACACAACAAAAAAAATTAAATAAAAAAAAAAAACAATTGATGAGCAAGCTGGCCAGATTGACAAAACTAGGCATGAGAAAATCTTACCTGTGATAAACTTTTCTCAAGCTTGGATGTCTTTGAAGCCAAGAGCCACTTGCTGGTCTGCCGGGACAAAACTGCCACTTTTTGGAAAACAGTCTGAACGCGAGCTTCCAACTCCAAAGGTATTGCAATATTTCTTGTCTTTGCTGAAAGAGAATATTTTCAATAAATATTTTCCCCTCGCCATACCTGCAAGATGATGCGTTAAAGATGAGTCTTTTATATACAATCGTGCCTGCGTTTACCAAGACATCCTGTATTTTTTTGATTTATTTTACAAAACGACAAAAATTCAGCTGTTTGTTTGAGCGACAGCCATTCTATTTGTCTATAGTGCCCTTAAACTAGCCCCCCAGTAACAGACAGTAACAGACATTTTGGATAAATACACGCCTCATTTAAAACCGAAAAATTACATACATTATACACATCACTTTTGACAGTTAAGGTAGGTACTATATTATGCCGATGAGGGACATCCTCATCGACACATTGATATCATGTTTTGTATATTACAGCCTTACCTAATAATGTATTTATATATTCATCAAAATTACTTTGACCCAGCCCGAGGGGGGCCAAGTCTTACAATCCTGTGAGAAAATGTTACTATTGTCAGATAGCTCGAGTAAAATACGTCCGATTTAAAAAAAAATATTTTGCTAATCTATAGTTATGGCCATTGAGCAAAGCCCAGTTGATTTTGAGGTATGTACAACCTACGGTTCTTTTGTTTTAAGTCCGTTAACTCTGTCGGCTGTTGCCTTATAGCGCAGTCTGAACAACCGAACTACCTACATAAAATGATGACAAAGTCTTGTAATCAACACACCTATCTCACACAAATGTGCGATCCTAAAGTTCAGAGCCACCTGCTATAAAAGAAGGTTTCTTCTACTATTCGACGGTCGTATGAAATCAGTTAGGAGCGACATTTAAAGAAAAATATAAAGGTCTTATTATGGGGGCAGGAATGGGTAAATGATTAAAAGTCTTGGTTTATATTTCTTGATTGGTTTTTTGGTTTCTATTTCTTTATGGTTCTGTGACCGAAGATGCGTGCCCTAAAAACCAGGTCTAACGGATCTAAAGGCAACCCCCCTGAAAGTTTGTGGTTTTATTACATAGACTTTGTCAAACTCATTTCTTTTTGAAAAAAAATAATTCTAATAATGTCTATGTTTTGTACTTTACGATGAAATAAATATTAAATAAATTCCTAGCAACGCTCACATGTGCTTAGTGCTGCATAAATGTCAAATCGCTACGACGATATATCAAATATAATTTATCATATTATATTTGCTAAAAGTAAAATATCCCTTATAAAATCACGCACACTACATGATCTTCTTTCCAACCTTGTCTTTTATTGGTATGTGTTTTTTTTATAATTAGGAGTAATGTTATTTAAGTTCAGGAACTTTCAACGATTTGTATAGTGATTCTGTTATGTTGTAACGTAATCAGTAAATAAATATATTTAAAAAAAAATACTCACCAACTTCACTAAGAGTCCGTATACAGTTTTCAACATTGAATCTCTGTGTCGCCGTCAACCAATTGCATTGGTAGATACGGAAGGTGGTTTGAAGCAATCGCACAAAAATGGATTGCCGGGTCTATAAAAAAAGAGAATATAAATAAAAAAGAAAAGGATATACATATATACACATTCAGCAAATTGGTGTTTCTAGCACTCAAACGCTACATATAGACTTCTAAATTAATTAAAGACTGGCCATCAGACACTTGCAAATATATTGGCAAACACAGAATGTATCTCAGATGGATCAAGGGACACAGTGGAGCGAATAAAGGTAATGAAGGAGCAGATCTTGCAAAGCAGGGATCATAACGTCTCTTATGTGTGTATGTGTATGAAAAAGTGTTCTACATCTTTGAGATTGCGAAAATGACTCAATAACACAAACCTGTACGGTGGTAGACTGGTCGCTGAACGGCGAGCTGAAAAACGTGCAGATAATATGCATGAGTGGTCCCATCACATAGTTAGCGAGGGATCTCTCCCCCTGCGACAGCGTCAGAGCTGGACTTCCGGGAGGAACTGGAGATGAGGATAATGGAACCGGAGACATACTTCCGCTACCACCTAGAGAAGAAAAATATATTTACATTACAAACAGTAACTTTGACTCTCAAAAGCCATTAGCACGAACCAGGGTTTCGTCAGGTCCCCCACACTTTATAGAAGCAGCGTAAAACAGCCGAGACAGGGGCAGGAGGGCGGCTGGTATTAGTGAGAATACTAGATTGAACGCTTCCAAAAATAAAAATATATATCGTTAAGACGCGGGCCATACTGAAAGTTTCTGGAACTGGGCACTTAAGTTAAAGATATTAAAAAATCAATCCCTATTATTGAAAATGGAACTCTTTTACTGTAGAATACATTTAATTTTTTACATCTGTTATTTGTTTTTTCTTTGTGGCACCATCTTGAAAATTGCACGTTTACCTAACAATGGATTTTAGTCGAGAAAATTTTCAATGTATGATTTTTTACGATTTTCGCTGTAGTTTATGTAAACAAGAAAGTTGCCAAAGACTTAAATTAGCATTTGGTGATGAAGCCCCGTCTCGTATTTCTGATACTTCCGTATAATGAATTCAAAAGTGGATGTATTCATCTCCAAGACGATTCACGCAAAGGCTGGCTGGCGACAGC